>CM056055.1:42930485-43362985 GCA_029574335.1 Rana kukunoris
CAGAAAACTGCTGCTATTGGTGAGTTTCTCTGCTGTGGTCAGACATCCTGGGGCTCTAGAATTTATTCCATTTATAGTGAGACCAAAATTCTATTTATATTCAACAACGTAAACAAAAAAATAAATATGAATAGTAAGAATTACAAAAAAAATCTGAAAAATGGCAAAGGAGGCGTTTTCAGTCAGTACAGGCAACATAACCCTTTTCACCTTTTCTCTTTATATCCACCTGCCAACCGCCACACACAAGACTACGGCAGCCAAGCGGCTCTCCTGTGCTGGATCACGTATTCAATATGTGATTCAGCACTTATGGGTAGGACACTGGCTATGCTGTGATTGGTCACAGCACAAGCCGGTCAGCTGGTCCCGGCCAATGATTGATCTCCGGCATTCACTGATCGGTGAAGAGGATGACAGGACAGAGCTCTGTGAATGTAAACAATACAGAGCTCCGTTCTGTTAGCAGAGATGTGCTGGTTTTTGTTTCCCTGCAAAGTAGGGGAGAAAACCTGGCACATACCTTTTTAGTAAAAGAATCACACAGTGAATGTATTAAGCATTGTTAGGACACTTTTAACCCCTTTAATCGCCCTCGATTTTAACCCCTTCCCAACCAGTGTTGTTAGTACTGTGATGGTACATATTTTTAGCACTGATCACTGTATTGGTGCCACTGTTTCCTACAAAGTGTCAGACTGCCCACCATACTATCACCACTGTTACTACTATTTAAAAAAATAAATAAAAAATGAATAGAAATTTTAGTGTATATATGGATGTCCGCTTGCACCTGCTGATCGTCGAGAGAAGCTGGACGGAGCTCTGCATTTGTAAACAATGCAAAACTCCGTCCTGACAGTGGGGATGTGATAGATTTTCTTTCCCTGCAAAGCTGATCGCCGCCATTACTAGTCTAAAAAAAAAAAAAAAAAATTCCAGTGTATATATACACCATAGTTTTGTAGATGTTATAACTTTTGCGCGAAACAATCAATATAACTTATTGGGACTTTTTTTACCAAAAATTTGTAGCAGATTATATATTGGCCTAAATATATGAAGAAATTTTAGATTTTTTTAAAATTGTGTTGGATATGTTTTATAGCAGAAAGTAAAAAACTTTTTTTTTTTCCAGAATTGTTGGTCTTTTTCCTTTTAATAGTGCAAAATTAAACCCAGAGGTGGTCAAAATACCACCAAAAAAGTTCTATTTGTGTGAAAAAAAATTATATAAATGTCATTTTTGCAGTGTTGCAAAAAATGGCCTGGTCATGAAGGGGGTAATTCTTCAATGCATGGACATCTTATTAGAGATCCAAGTCTGGATAGTGCATGTAGTTAAAATTATTGTAAAGTCTCATTTTAAAAATAAATAAATAATAATAAACATGTCATACTTGCCCCTTCTGTGAAGTTGGTCTTTGCACAGAGCAGCCTGGATCCTCCTCTTCTCTGGTCCCTCCTGGCCTCTCTCTCTCTCCTTACGAGTGCCCTGACAGCCAGCAGCTTGCTATGGGGGCACTGAAGCCAAGTCACAGCTCTGTGTATTCATTCAGACACGGAGCCCCGACCCGGCCCCACCCCCTCTCTCCCCTGATTGGCTAACTGACTTTGACAGCCACGGTAGCCAGTGACACTGCTGCTGTGTCTCAGCCAACCGGGAGGAGAATCAAGACGGTTGAGACACTCGTGGACGTCGCTGGATAGAGATGGGGCTCGGGTAAGTAATTAGGGGGTGCTGGGGGGGGGGGCTGCTATACACAGAAGCTTTTTTATCTAATTGCATAGAATGCATTAAGATATACAAAAAACATGCCTGCCTTTACAACTCCTTTTAATGTGGGTAGTTGTTGGAGAGGAAGCGTGACTATGGGAAATGATGGGGAGGACGTGAATGTTATGTGTTGGCATTAGGCCCCTTTCATAGTTTTACGACCTGAAAGTCACATGACTTTACCGCAGCTTCAACACGACGTGAAGCGAAGCAATGCCTGTGTAATCTTGAGGTCTATAGTGCAGGGACTCATTGAAAATCATGGGGTACGACTTGTGCGACTTGGGACTGCAAAGTCACATGACAAGTGTAAAAGGGCCTTAAGGCCATAAAACATGCAAGTTATTGGCATATAAGTGGAACGAGAATGAAAAGGAAGTGCTGTAGAATAGTAATCATTGAAAAGTGTTCACCTTATAAAAATATAAATGATTTGTTCTTCAGTCCAGAACAGATGACAAAGTTTCCCGCTTCAAGAGAGCTGTCGCTTACTACAGAGCCACCAACAAGCCCCTGCCATACCCAGCAGCTCCATACCTTGGTATGTCCAATGTCTAAATGTACTTTCTTCAAAATGCATTCATAAATGTTATTCATTGCTTAGGATCTGGTTCCTGTGGCTCACACTTCTTACTTCCTTAGAGATTGTCTGTCTGATTATTGACTTCTTTGTAACTGTCTGATCTTTGTGAGATCATGTGAGAAATTGGTTATTGTTCAGTGCTTTATGCTGAAAAACTGGCAACCTTTGTCACGGAGACAGAGATTACAAGCATTTCATGGAAGAGCATTGAACAGTCATCGAACACTAATCACAGGATCTGTGGTGACTACCTTGGTTCCTATTCAGAACAGTGGAAGAACACCATTCCTTAAAGGGTCACTAAAGGAAAACATTTTTTTTGCTGAAATGACTGTTTACAGGGTATAGAGACATAAGTTAACTGATTCCTTTTTAAAAATGATTAAAATAGATAGAAATCAATCATATAATGTGCCTGCAGTTTCACTTTCATTTTTAAAATGGTTTCATGTTTCTGTGAAGTAGAGAAGACACACAGAACAAAAACAAACAAATCCAGGCAGTGTTTTGTTTTTAAAATGAATCTGGTTCTGAGGAGTTTTAGACACACAGCTTAGACCACAGTGAAAAGTTGCCATGATTGTTTTCATAAGGAGCCAGACAACCAGGAAGTGTGGAGATCAGAGAAGTATTACAGCAACTTCAAAGCACAAACGAACAATGAGAACATGAAAACAGCACTGCATTAAGGTAAAGGAAGCTATTTAGCTAAAAAAAAAAAATTCCTTTAGTCATCCTTTAAGGATACCCATTGATCTGAGGAGGGCAGCAAGCCTATTGACATTCCACATTTTAGCCAAAGGGTTTGCTGCACCACCTACCTATAGACTAAGCTCCCGAGCACAGGAGATTGTGTGTGTGTGTGTGTGTGTGTGTGTGTTTTTGTTTTTTAGACCACCATTCCTCACTGAGGGATTTGCTAGGACAGCCATAGATAACCTATTTAGAATGCTAGGTGCCTGGATTCATCTGGCTTCCCTAGTTTCAGTCAGTGGATAAGCAAGTCTGATCTCTGTATTCGTGTACTTGTTTCAGGTATTGATTATTGAATCATTGCAGTCAGTATTTTCAGAAGTGGAGGTCAGCAATTGCACCTTCCATGTCTGATCAGTGTTGCACACTTTAATTCATTTTGCTATTTTCCTAAATAAAAGCTGTATATCATCCCCCTACAGCCAAGCATAATGAAGTAATGGGTAAAAGTTACTTGCAGGATTACTATAGTTCAGGGATATGCAATTAGCGGACCTCCAGCTGTTACAAAACTACAAATCCCATCATGCCTCTGCGTGTCATGCTTGCAGCTGTCAGTCTTGCTATGCCTCATGGGACTTGTAGTTGTGCAGCAGCTGGAGGTCACTAATAGCATATCCCTGCTATAGTTGTTTCCAGAGAGCTGAACTCCAGTAAATGGCTAATTACAGAAGTGAAAAATGCAGTTTGTTTTATCGTCCAAAAAAGGGAGGAAATCGCAGCCAGACTCTGCAGAAACGCACTGCAGTTAAACAATGCTGATGAAGCTTGTGTTCGCACAGTGAAGGATCCCCTCCAGTAATCATGTTTAGATATTTTCTGAAAGCACTGCACAATATAGTAGAGACCTCATTGGCTCAAAGTGCTGGCATTTCAGCGATTAAGAATACTTCACACTGGTACAATTTCTGATGCAACTTGAGTCGCACAGAATTGCATAAAAGTGGAAAAAAACACTGTTTTAAATGGTGCACGTTCGCACCAAAGCCACTGAGCACAGCGAGATATAGAAAAAGGTTCCTGTACTACTGTGATTTTGGCCCTATAGAATCTGCAGACCTTCTCAAAGTTGCATCCAAGATGCACTGTAAATCCGATCAAAGTCGGACCCAGCATTGTAAACCTATTTTAAAAGAAGCCGATACAAAGTTAACTTTTGCTATGTACTAACAGGAGTTTTATTTTTCCGTTCAACCCAGCGGACTGAAAAATTGTGTTCTGGACTGCCCCCCACCGCAACACACTGATCAGTGCTCACATCACATTGGCTGCAAGTGCTGATTATCTTCATGCCTGTTCAATAAATGCTGGTTGTTGGACTGGCCTGTACAGGCTACTGTACACACATGCTGAATGTTAGCCGGTTTTCATTGAACCCGGTGATATTTGGCCCATGTGTAGCAGCTTTAAGGGTAATGATGCAATATGAATGTGAGACAATTAAAACGCCTTTAGTGGGCCAGAAAGTCATTAGATATCCCAAAAAGGGTCAGCGGGGAAAAAAAATCTTCTTTTTGGAGGCATCTGCTCTGGTTAAATGGTCTAATGCCCGGCCAAAATCTCATCGGAATTCCATCGGAGTAAAAGAGAACATGTTCCGATGAAAAAAAGTCCAATGGGGCATACACACGGTCGGAATTTCCGATGGGGAAAAAGTCAGTTGGACTTTTTCCATCGGAAATTCCAATTGTGCGTATGGGGGGCATAAGAGGAAAAATGTCTTTCCCTTTTTTTTTTTGTGTGTATTTTTTTGTGCGTGAACTCGAGAGAGGAGCCGGACTGCAGGAGTTGGGAGTAGCAGACCCTCCCCCCAGAGGCAATCTGCCATCCTTCTCCATGCCCCCGGGTGGCAATGGCGGGTGTGAGGGAGGACCACTTCAAAACTTTATTTTTTTCTTGGATTATACCTACTTTAATGTAATTACATCATTGGCTTTCAATGCAGCTATTCCATTATATTGGTTGGCTAAGCATCTAGTCCTTAGCTGCTAACATAGGAGGGAACACTAAACTCAAGGAAAGCAGCTAAATACTCAGCTAAACCACACATCTTGGTTTTATTACCTGCCAAAAGATTTGTAAATCTGGTAGCCAGTCTTGTGATCTTGACACTCCTGCTTGAAAGCCCAGCTTGAGTAATAAAATGTCCCCAGACTACAGATTGGACAATGGGGCAGGAATGTCTTCATGAGTTATCACTTTGCACTTTCCTTCTGTCAGCATATTTGCTCTTTACTCAAAAGGTGTCCAGTTATTAAAGCCAGTTTGTGCCATCTAGAAACTAATTAAGGTAATTCCATTACTCAGTTTAAGGCAGACTTAACATAAAAGCTGCGTTAAGCTTTGCTGTGATGGATTTATAAAGGCTTGTATGTATCTGGAGACAATGCTGCTTCAGGCTCCTTTCTGTGCTGACTGTACATCTAAAGGCCAAAGTAGTAGGTTACATGATCTCTGCTGATGGTAATACTGGGATCAGTCTTGGGTGTCCTTTTATGAAAGTGCGGTAAAATACCGCTATTCTGTTCTCAGGCATTCTCAGAGGAGATCGTTCCCCGGAGAATGCCTGTTTATGAAGCTTTGTACATTGCTTCTCATGTTAAGGTGAGGAGCGGTCTACAAACGGCGGGAACTCTTAAAAACGACTCCTCTCACTGCAGTCTGGTGAGATGTAGCGGGATTACAGTATGAGGAAATGAAAAATAGAAATGTTTAACACTAATCAGCACACATTAGTCCCCAACATATTAATAAAATAATAAAGTTAAATTCCCCCTACACAATCTACATTAACCTAATTATTAAACATTGGGCTAGATTCAGGTAGATGGGCGTAAAAGTATGCTGGCGTAGCGTATCCCATTTACGCCACGCCTCCGCAACTTTTACGGGCGAGTGCTGTATTCACAAAGCACTTGCCTGTAAAGTTGCGGCGCTGTAGCGTAAATGTCCCGGCCTAATTCAAATTCGGCGGGTAGGGGGCGTGTATCATTTAAATCAGTGGTTCTCAACCTTCTAGTGCGGTGACCCCTTGATAAAATTTCCCAAGTTGTGGGGACCCCTAACAGTAAAATTATTTTCATAGTGTGGGTTGTCAGCACCCAAGGCAAGACAAGGATTTTCCACCCCTAACCCACGGACATTTAGCGCTCCCTGAGTCCCTTTCAATCATACAGTATTAAAACCCCTTATGGTACATTTTTAGGATGTACCACTCTCTCTCTTTGTTCTCCTTTCTTTCCCTTTTGTCTCTCTCTATCATCATTTCTTATTTTTTCCCCATCCCTCTCTCTCTAGACGTCTTTCTTGTTCTTTCTCTTATTCTTTCTCTCCCTTTTTCTTTGTTCCTCCCCCTTCCATGTATTCTCTCATCATTTTTTTTCTTCCTTTACTCTTTTTGGGGGGGATGAGTGGCAATGCTGGGGAGAGTTCTGATCAGCCAACTTAGGTGCACTTGATCAAGGTCATCTGAGAACTGTAGTGGGGCCTTTTAATGGCAACTCTAATCACAGGTAGTCCTACTGTGTCTCTGGTTTCACTGTGTATCGCATGCCGGAATCAGCAGATAGGGTCTCCTCCAGCCCCTTCCACGTCGCATTCCTCACCAGTTAGCTGACCTCTAGTCTCTGTCCCCCAGCCATGCGGTGAACTGAATGGGTGGCTGTGAAACTGAGTGGGTGGTCATGGGTTCCAGGAACAGCCCAGCTAGGTGGCTACAGGCTCCAGGGTCAGCCCTGCTGAGCAGTTGCAAAAAGGCTGGGAGAGCAGTGCGAGCTTCAGGATCAGCCCAGGATTTAGTGACCCCTGGCAAATCACCATTTGACCCCGAGGTTAAGAACCACTGATTTAAATGAAGCGCATCCCCGCGCCCAACGAACTGCGCATGTGCCGGGCCTGAATGTAGCCCAGTGCGCATGCTCCAAATCACGTCGGAAATAGTCAATGAAAATTACGTGAACGTCACTTACGCACAGCCCTATTCGCGAGCGTTTTACGTAAACGACGGGAAAAAATTACAACGGCACGCCATCCATACTTAACATTGGCTGCGCCTCATACAGCAGGGGTAACATTACGCCGGACCTACGCAAACGGCGTAAAACAAATGCGCAGGCTGGGCGTACGTTCGGGAATCGGCGTATTACGCTCATTTGCATATTTTACATGGGAAAGCCACCTAGGGGCCAGCGTAAATATGCAAGTTAGATACGACGGCGTAAGAGACTTACACCAGTCGGATCTAATAGAAATCTATGCGTAACTGATTGTATGAATCAGGCGCATAGATAGGAGGGCTCAGAGGCAGAGATACGACGGCGTATCTGGAGACACATCGTCGTATCTCCTAGCTGAATATAGCCCATTGTTTTTATCAATATTTAAGGATCATACATGTGCCTATTTAAATGTGAATGGTGTATAGTAAATGAATGTAATGCAGCTATACACCATTCATATAAATGTAAAATACATTTATAATCATTAAAAAATAATTTTAATGAAGTATAAAAGTATAAATATCCTCCTAATTTTTGGGGGGGCTCTCCTGCAACCATTATCGACCCACTGCCACTGGTGTGAACCCAGCCATAGTCGCGAAAATGTAAAATAAATAAATATATATATACACACACAAGATTGCTAACCTGCTCGTTTTGGGGTTTGTAACTGTAGGGAAGATGTGCTCTGACTGTTATGACTGCTCATGGGTGAAAGAAGGAAGTCAAGACTTCCTTCTTCCTCCACAATACTCGGCCAGCTTCACTCTTCTCTCTCTGATTCTCCACCTCTGAGATGGTGAATTAAAAAAGTGAGAATTCTGTCGCAGATTGCTAGTGAGGTGCTAAGAGGGCACCTTCATAAACTGCCCGTTTCTGTGACACTCATACAGATTCTCACTGGTCTGAGGTAATCAGTGGAGAACATGTTCTCCACTGATTACCTCAGTTTCATAAACTGGTAATGACATGAGATCAGCGGTGAGACTCTGGATCGCCGCTGATCTCGCTTTCATTGAAGGACACCTTAATGTGGACTTTTCCCTTCAGCAGAGATCGCATGACAAGGTGCCTGGACCTGCACACTGAAAAGGTATTTAAGCCTCTCTATTGCTTTTAAACCTCTCCAGCAATACTTTTTACATAGATTTATAAAAAATAAAAATTTCCCCTAGAATATGTACATTGTCTAACCCATTGATTGAGAAATGCGTTATAATCTATGATCATTTTATCCACTTTTATGTGCGTTCCATTTTCTTGCATTGCACTACCATATGCCACTAATATTTGGTATCTGTTGTGCTTGATTTTAATTTTTATGAATTAATGGAGTGTTTCTTCTTATGAGCAGGCAGACCAAATCAAAACCGAGCTTACGGTATGATGCAGGGAAACCCACTTCAGATGCCTCCTCTGCCTTCTGTACAATCAAAGCCTATGGTAAGTATTATGTCTGTTTTATTCCTATTGCTGGGTCGTTATGTGAACACTGCCCACAATAATGCACTGCTATTGTGATTATTTTAGAACTGCTGCAGACAGAATCCTTTTTTAGCCTTTTTTTTTGCTGTTTCTGCTGTACCAATGGATTGATCCTGTTTTCACTCCAATAAACACCTTTTTGATTGTGTTTTTGCTACTGCACTGGTTGGTACCTAATCTTGTCCCAGTTTTTTTTTTTTTTACTGTTTAGAAACCCGCTGACAGTTTGATATTTTTATTTTTTATTTTTATGTAAGCATCTTCTCTGTACACCTACAGGCTCCTCACTTGTCCGGCCATAGTGGTGCTATTGGCAAAGGTCCATATCCATACAACCTCTCAGAATCCACTGTCAGTCCTACAAGTAAGAGCGTTTCTGAACAGAATAACTACAGTAACATTCCTCATGAAGGCAAACACACCCCACTGTACGAGCGCTCTTCTCCCATCAACCCGGCACAGAGCGGGAGCCCCAACCATGTGGATTCCACCTACTTCCCAACATCTTCTGCTTCCTCATCTTCTGACAACGACGATGGCAATGCAGGAGCCAGCAAGTGAGTTTTCTTGAATCTGTTTTCTATGGAGTAAAAAGATATTGGCTTGATTAGCGCAAAGACATCACTCCTGCAGCACACAGCTCTAAAGGAACGGCGCGGGAATGCCATTCCTTTAGAGCGTATCTGTCGGTGCCATCACCAGCTGCTGTTTACTAAAATATCTCCTAAATGATGCACGCTTAGGAAATATTCATTTTACCTACAGAAAAGATTTTATTAGAAGCTTACCTGTAGGTAAAAAATAAAAGAAAATGACTGTTTACTACCACGTAACCACAGAAAAACAGAGTTCCAGAATTTATAGTGTGTAAGTGTTAATAATACATTTCTCTTATTAGCTTGCCTATGGTCTATTAAATAGATCATTAAAAGTTTTTTGTTATATCTGTTTTACAAGTGCAAAGAAAAAAAATATTTATCCTGCCAGAAATTTTGTAAGATCATAACTTTGTTCTCTTACTCTGCGGAGAGTTATCTGCTAATATTGCTCATAGCCAGAGTGCTCTTAAGAGAAAGTCTTGCTGGCAAAACTAAAAGAAAAAAAAAGCAGCCATAACATCTAAGAACTCATTAGCTGCAATGTATTACATTTTTGTTCTTGGATTTAGATATAATTGAACATTTTAATATTTCAGAAATAATTTTCACTCTGCAGCTTTTTATTAAAGGAAGAATAGACCGTCTTGCCATTAAGGTCCATATTCTGGAAATTCTCTTTCTCCCTGTCTGAGCGAGTGAGTGAGAAACTTATATAGCGCAACACATGCGAACTGAATCGCCTCTGGGCGCTTAGTATCCATTTCCTAACTGCACTTTTGCCCTCAAAAGATGGGTTTTGATTTTTTTTTTTTTCTGAAAGCCAGGTAATTCACCTCCAATCGGATGCTGGTTGGTAAAGCGTTCCTTGGACTGCAAATCTTTGCTCTCCTTTGGACTTGTATCTGGCTTTGGGTATCTGGAGTACATTTTGGTTGGTGGATCGCAGAACGCGATTGGGGTTGTGAGCTTTTAATTTTTCGCATCGATATTGGGGGGCATTTCCTTGAACACACTTATGCGTCAGACAGATTGCCTTGAAGGTGATTCTGTAGTTTACTGGCAACCAATGAAGGGATCTCAGTGAAGGTGAGGCTGATTCCCATGTCTACCAATTGTTTGCCTGTGTTTTCTCCCTGTTGCACACGCTTTACCAATGAAGACTACAGGTGGCTATGCTAAGCCACAGTTTCCCATTTTTTTATCGTCAGGAAGCCTTTAAAAATAAAAGAGCAGCAGTTGCTGAAGTGCATTCATGTAATCAGAAATTGGTTGCATGAGATCAGCAGCGCTGATAACGGCAAAAAATGAAAATATCATCTGGTTTATAAATTTACTGAGCGCTGTCTACCTCTATTTGCATTTCCGGTAACTAGTGTTGTGCATTAGCTCAGTGTTTTTCAACTCCAGTCCTCAAGGCACACCAACAGGTCATGTTTTCAGGATTTCTTTTGCACAGGTGATTTCACTGCCTTAGTAATTCCCACAGCCATTTCATCTGAGAGAAATCCTGAAAACTTGACCTGTTGGTGTGCCTTGAGGACTGGAGTTGAAAAACACTGCATTAGCTTACCATTTCTGTATTTTCATTACTAAAAAGATTAAATGCAAAAAATGAAAGTCTGTAAAAACTAGCATTGTATTTTTTTTAAATTGCAATATTTATGATAAACTGTGCTTTAGCAAACTAGTTGTCATTTTGTTAAGGTTTACACATACATTAAAGACCAGTAGACTTTGTCACCAGCGCATAGCAAATACAATCATTGCGCCCTTTGAGAGCCTCATAAAAGCAATCGGGCGGCTCGGAAGACTATTCTGAACACAGCTGCAGCAGCTGCTCTGAGCTTGTTCTAACCACTTGTGTGTCATGACATTTATAGGCTTACCATGGTAGACAAGTGGTAAAAGCTCTATGGGACCTTAGCTAGCCTGCCTGGATATGCGAGTAACACAAACTGAAGAGTAATATGAATGGTAGGGCCAAAAAAAGCTTAAAAACACCCTGGGTGACCTCCAAGATCCATGTATAATAATAGCAACCCACACCGACTGTTGTCTGAAAGAAAGTGGCCTTTGTGATCCAAAAATGAAAACAATTGTAGCAGTTTGCTTCAAGAGAGTAGCGCAAACCTCCAGTTGAGAAGAGTAGAAGTTTTATTCTGAGCTGCAGAAGGTGCTTGATTGCAGCTTTGCCTCCAAAAGGTGGGCTAAGACAGGCATGGCATATTTGCTTTGAATCTAAGAGCCAGGTTTTTTTTTTTTAACCAACAAAGCAGCTGCACTACTTTAACTGATAGTGCCCAGCCGCCCCCCTCTGCCTATGCCTACACAGTGATGGGCACAGGGGGCGGCTGGGCACTATGCCTGCACAGTGATGGGCACAGGGGGCGGCTGGGCGCTATACATGCACAGTGGTGGACAGAGGGGGGCAGCTGGGCACTATGCCCGCACAGTATTAGGTGGTGGGGGCTGCTGGGCACTGAGACAGCTCAGTATTAGGTGGTGGGGGCGGCTGGGCCCTGAGCCAGCTGAGTATTAGGTGATGGGGGGCGGCTGGGCCCTGAGCCAGCTCAGTATTAGGTGGTGGGGGGCGGTTGGGCACTGATAGAGCAGAAAGAGAGGAACAGGAGAGAAAGAGGGTGCTGTGCAAGGCAGTCATTGCAGCCACCACCCATTACACACTTAATATGAACTCTGCTGTGTTGGTGAACTATTTCCACACAGACTGGTACACTACAGCTTAACCTACCTCCGTCCCCCAGCACAGCACACTCGCTGATCCCAGTGCTCTTCACAAGATACACAGCATCCAGCCACTTTGGGAACCCCGCATGACATCAGATTGTTGTCCACCAGGAGCCTCTCGCCTGCATAGCCAAGGGAGGGGAGGGGGGGGGGGGGTGGACATCTTCCGCTGCTTGTTTAAAACAGCAGGGCTAAATGTTAAAAAATAAAATAAAAAAATGGTGTCGGAACTGCATGTCCCAGGCGTCGGGCAATAGGATTTGCACATCCCTGTAACAGTGAATGAGCTAACGGCACCAGGGTGCAATTTCTAGCATCTGGGGTTTGTCGAGCCCTGGGCTAAGAAATATTTGCGCAGGAGTATTAATAATTATGTCCATCTCCATTTCATTTGTTTCCCAGAATATATTAAGTTTTATAAAGCAAATGCAAAGTGTCTCCTTTATAGTATCAGTACGAGTGATATGTCAAACTGTCGCCAAGAACAAATAGAGAATGCCTTGGGGTTGATGGTCCTATCCTTAAAGTATAAGCTAACCTTTACAGGAAAATCTGTAAGATGAACTTACACAGGACCAGCCCCGCCTCATACCCCCCCCAGTCCTGTTATGAGCTCTGGTATAGCCGGTCCAGGGCTTAGAATTGCCTGCATCATTCTTTTTCCCCACTGACAAGATGAGCTATGTGGGTTCTGATTGGATGGTGCCGACCATAAATGTACTTTTTGACAGGATAAGTTTGGGCGATTAAGCCGAGGGGATTTCTAAGCCCCAGACCGCTGAGGCGGCTATACCAGGGCTGATCGCCGTGCTCCAGGTCAGCGGGACTGAGGGGGGCGGGTGGAGTTGGTGAGGAAGGGGCTCCTGTGTAAGTTCATCTTACAGATTTTTCTGTAAAGGTGAACAAATATATAAATATATATATATATGTGTGTGTGTGTGTGTGTGTGTGTGTGTGTGTTCCTTGCACAGTATTTGAACAAAAGCCTATTGGGCATACTTGGGCCTAAGTAAACAAACTAAAGTAAATAGCAACCAAACAGTAAGATAAACTCACAAGATACTTCTAGTATGCTTCAAGCATATGACAGGAAACCACTCTCCCACAGTATACTAGATTAAAGGGGTTTTAAATGTTTTTTATTTTCTAAATACCGTATTCATCGGGGTATTGCGCGCTCCTTCTTATAGCGCGCACCCCTAATGTGGACTTGTAAAAAAAAAAAAACAACCTTTTAGTACTTATAGTTTTGGTGTCTTGGGCGGCGTCTATCGGCAGCCTTGTCCGGCGTCCGTCTTCGGCATCCGTCTTCGGCATCAGTGGTGTCCTCCCGGCTTCTCCAGCGCACGCCTCGAGTTGAATCCCTGCTTCCCGCGCTCAGTTTGAACGCCTCCGACGACATATACCGAGTGCAGTACATTCGGCCAGGCTCAGCTTCGCTCGTGCTCACGCTCTGTGACGTTTATGTGTGAGCACGAGCAAAGCCGAGCATGGCCGAATGTACCTGAGTGTACTGCACTCGGTATATGTCGGAGGCTCAGTTCAAACTCAGCGCGGGTATCGGTGTATATCGCGCACCCATGATTTTCCCCTTATTTTAAGGGGGGAAAAAAGTGCGCGGTATACGCCGATAAATACGGTAGGTTCTTTTAAGCTAGTACATTGTTGGTTCACTTAGCTTTTCCTTCAATTTCCCTTCTAAATGTTTTTTTTTTTTTCTGAATTTCTCAATTCCTGTTTCTTCTCAGTAAGCTGTTGATAGTGGAATGTTTACTGAGGAGAAATTCAGACACAGAAAACAAAAAAGTGAACCAGCAATGCACTGGCTTTAAAGGAACCAATTTAGAAAATAGAAAGCGAACCTTTACAACCCCTTTATTTAGTATAGGATAAAAAAAGCAGGTTTGCACTAATCACGTCCAGATGTCCCATACCTTAGAGAATTTATTGGGGCATCCTCTAGATTCATATGTAAATTTGTACATCAGTATAATTTTGTCTAAAGTCTAAGGTAGGGGCCTGAGGAGATTTCCATTTAAGGAGTATACACTTACAAGCATAAAATAACAGACACATCAAAATTCTCATGGCCCTGGAGGTAGCTAATAAATGGACGAGACCTAATATACAAATGTCGATGGACACGGGTACCGAGACTTTCAGTCCAAAAGAATTCTAGTGCCCAGACAATCCTAAAACACAGAATATGGCGGGGTCTTCCAAACAGTGCCAGCATACAGATGAGTGCGAGGGAAAAATTTGATGTAATCGTTGGAGTGAGATAGACTCTGAAGAATTTTAAATAGTATTAATCTATCCTTGGCCAAAACCAGGTGTTGCATCATGGGGTATTCCCAAACGCCCTCCCAATCCAGCTCCGGGACCTCCATGCGCCAACAGGACAAAAGCTTATCAAGACCATCATATATAGTGGGCTGAAGGTCCTTGTAGAGGTTTCTCTAAAGTTTTCTCTTGCAATAGGGACTCAATCCCTGATATTGTAAGGGATAACAGTTGATAGTGAAATGGTAATTGAAATGCATGGTGCAGCTGGTGGTAACGGAACAGGTACAAGTTAGGGAGAGAGTCGGTCAATTTAAGGGAATCAAAAGTCTGGAGACCACCCCCTGTACAAGGTATTCATTTAGAAGCCCATATATTGGGGTCTGGAAACAGAATTGTTTGGGAGAGGGGTTGAGCCACAGCGGTGTATGGGGCAAGAAATTATGGGAGGACCATCGATGTTGCAGTCGCCAGTCCTTTATGGATTTCATTGAAAGTTTAGTTGGAAAAGAGGATTAAGGGAGCCTCCAAATAGTATTTTGCGTAGGGCTTCATATGAACAAAGATATGCTCCCTTGGTCTCTTCTGCTACCAACCAGTTGTGTGCCTGAATAAGCAGAGCAGCAATATCCTATGCAAATCAGGACATGCCAACCTACCCTGCATCCATGGTCTCTGTAATAATGCCAACCTAATCCTGGGCTGCTGTGAACCCCCATTTAAACAAAACCATTCCAGAGTCGAATTGTCTAAAATACTTTCTGGGAATCCACACCAAGGCATGACAAAGTATATGTAGTCTAGAGGGAAGCAATTTTATTTTAATGAGATTAATCCTACCCATGAGAGAGAGGGAGGTGTGACCATGCCAACAAGCGTTGCTTCGCCAGATTCAATAGTGGCAACAAGGTAGTATATTTAGATGCATCTGAGGAGATCACCACCCCCAAGTATTTCTTAGTAGGAGTCCAATGCAATGGCAATTCTGGGTCAGCCAAACCCCTGCCTCTCGATCAATGGGTAAAATGAGGGATTGGTCCCAGTTGATCTTTAAACCTGTTAAAGGGGAATTGGAGGAAATCGGGGCCAGAGCCTCAAGGAAAGGGCATGGGTCATTCAAAAAAGAATCATGTTGTTGGCGTATAACGCCACTTTTCAACAATAGGACCAACTGGTATGCCTTTAATATGCAGGGAGATACGTATGGCTTGGGCAATTTGTTCTATCATTAGAACAAATAATTCTGGGGACAGCGGGCAATCTTGGTGGGTAAGGACTGTGATGTATGGATCTTTCCGATGATTAATAGCTGTGTTTTTTTTTTTTTCTTTTCAGTCACGTCAGTGGAAATAAGCCTGGATGGGATAAAAAAGCAAAATCACCCGGTAAAACAAATAAGAAGGATAATGCAGACCAAGCAAAGGTAATTGGTTTAGAGCTATAGACACACATTGTGGAAGGTGTAAAAGCAAGGTAAAGCGGTGTTAAACCCAAATGTATTATATAGCAGCCTACCCGTGATTAGATGTAGTGGCTGCACCACTTATTTTCTCCCCCCCCTGTTTTCACCTGGCGATTTTGCCAGAAACGTACCTCCAGTATTAGCGAGATACCGCTCTGGATGAATGAGCACAGTCATTCTGGGGGGGTGAGCGTGGTAGGTAGTGTTGCATGTTCTAGCAGATTTAAATACGCTAACAAATTGAAGCCAAACTCAAGCTCACACTTTATAATCAATTACAGTAAACAGTTTTTTTCCTTTTGGGATAAAGGTTTTACATGAATAAATAAAAGCTGATAATTTTAAGCACCCCTGTCAGTGGTAAATAGTTTCTCATCCGTGTAAACTAATACATTCTGCTGAAGAAGCCTGTGCTTTTGAAAAAGACTTGCTGGCTGGATCACTGTATAAAAATAGAAGAAAGCATAAAAAAGAAAAGGAATGCTGCCATTACATCTAAAACTTAGAAAGGTGCAATATGTTTGCTTTTGGGTTTAATACCACTTTAAACTGACTTTGGTACTCCTTTATTGAGCGACACATGATCTTGTGGGACAGTTTTGTGTAACTACTATTACGGCATGTTTCAGTTTTTTTGCTCTTGCTCAAAAAGGAAGGACACCCTTTCTCAGTAATTTTTTTTATTCTTTTTTTTTTGGGCTGTCCTTTCGTATTTTTTCCTTCAACCAAGATTCCCGATTTATCGCAGTTGAGCTGGTTTCCATATGCAGCGCATTGGCTTCCTCAGTAGTGGCTTTTGAGCCTGTACCAGAACCCCTTTGGACTGAACGTTGTGGGGCTAGTACTATATGTTACCTTCAGGCCATGGACTCTTGAGTGTCTTGTGTGTGTTAGTTAAGAAGTGCTTTCCAAGTTCAGAGCCCTGGCAAAGATCCAGGTAAGACTCTCTTGCCAAAGACTCGCTTTTTTGAGTAGGCTGTGTGGACTTAGCGCCAGTATCCACCTCATAACTAGGCTCACTTGTCACCTTTTCAAATCTCCACTAAGGGTTGACGACCTTCTCGCTGATGTATCTGACTGCTGGAGACACATTGATCATTCCTCTTCTTGCCTCTGCTGCCTGCCCACAATAACCCAGGCACCTTCAAGCACCTACTCGGCCCCAACCGCCGCTACCAGTATCTTGGTTCCTGAGTCTTCAATGTTTGGCCTTGTGCCCTGAGCTATGTTCCCTCTGTTCTGCGGTAAGCATGTGAGATCCTATACACATGGGGAACAGTCAAGCTGTTCTAAATGCCTCTAACACCTGATCCACTAATTGTGCCAGTGCTACCATCTCATGGGTCTGACTCCAATGGCCTGGAATTTTGCCCCATGCTTGAATTTTAAGCCTTTCTTGGAGTCTTTCATAACTCCATCAGATGTGATCCTGTCCTCTGCTTTCTTGGGAGGATTTCACCACTGTTATGTAGGATTGTATGGGCCAAATAGCAACCTTGATGGCTGACTCTGACCACAGAGTCTATAAACATGTCTCCACACATTCCTCTGTTAACTCCTTATCTGATCTGTCTGCAACCTTTGCAGCTTCTGAGCCTTCAGCCCCCGAAACTGTCTCATTGTCGGTCTCCAGTCCTTAATGGACAATGCAAAGCTCTACGATGCGCTGGCTGGAGGAAAAAAAATCTCCTGTAAGCAGCACCTGAGGAGCAGTGTGTACCGCTTCTTTACCACTCCTTCCCATTGAAAACAATGGGACACTGCAGTAATACCGCTGGCAATGCTCCTCTTTAGAAGCGCATTGAGAGAGGTATCAACCCCTTTTCGGCCGCTAGCAGTGGTTAATACTGCACCGCTAGCGGCCAAATACCAACGCAATTCCGACGGTATAACGGCGCTATACCGCAACCGAAAATCCTGCCCCAGTGTGAAAGGGGCCTAAAACTAAGTCAGCCATGTAGCTTCTGTCAGTGCTGTCCCCAGATTGGGTACCTTTTTAAGTTGTCCTTTATGGAAACTAGAAAACTCCCCAAGAGCTGTTCGCTGCTAACAAACCGATAGCAGCTTTGTACTGGTTTAAGCAGTACTTTTGTTAAAAAGTAAGCTGGTCTCCTCTGTGGATCCAGCAACATTATCCCTGCAGTCCCTTTGGCAGAATGGTTCCTGGAGTTTTACTTCAACTTGATCTCAGTTCCCAAACCAAAAGGGGCCATTTACCCCAATAGGATCTCAGGGCCCAATTGTATTTATTTGGGCCCAGAGATTCCACATGGAATCCCCCAGGTCTGTCATAGCCTCTCCATCAGGGAGACTTTCAGGCTTCTGTGACAATAAAGATGTGCAACTGCATTTTGTTTGTTTTCAGCACATCAGCGATTCCTTTGCTGAGGGTCCTCAGCACTTCCAGTTTGTGGCCCTGCCATTCAGTCTATTTTCTGCACCCCGGTGTTTGCCAAGATGTTTTCTTTGCTAGCTCTGCTGAGCTCCCAGGGCATCCCCATTGTGGGAATTCTAAACAACCTCCCGTTGAGGGAACAGTGCAGGTCCTGGTAGACAGTGTCATTTTAAACTGTTCAGACCTTGCAAAGTTTTGGCTGGGTGCTGAATCTTCAGAATTATGTGATATAAAAAAATAATACAAATATACATTTCAGAACTTTTTCCACCCTTAATGTGACCTATAAAACTGTACAACTCAATACTTACCTTGCATGGGAGATGCCATGATCACCAAGGTGGTTTTCACAGGGCGAGGCTCAGCCATTGCACACGGCTGTGCTGACCCCTGCAATTTCCCCAAATGCGGGAAACTCGACTGCATAATTTGTGGTAGTGGAGGACTGCGTTTGTGCTTTCCCCTACAAAAAAAACAAACAAAAAACTGTACAACTCAGTTGAACTACAACAGTGGTAGGCAACCTCGCACTTCAGCTGTGGTGAAACTACAAATCCCATCATGCCTCTGCCTCCAGGAGTCATGCCTGTGATTGTCAGGAGCTTGCAATGTCTCATGGGACTTGTAGTTGCTCCACAGCTCAGTCTTACAGAAAAGGTGCCCAAGAGAGAACTTCAAAGGGTTATGTACGATTATTTATACATAGGGAGCCCTACAAGGAGTAAGAATCATTTGGTAGTTTTTGGAGGTCTATACTTATATCATGAAGCTTATTAAATTGAATACGCTATATGTAGGAAAGCCTTCCTGAATCCACTTTAATAGTAATATCTATATTTGGGTCCGAAATATACCATCAAGGGCATGTTCACAACAGATTTGAGTCTATTTTCCTTCCGCTTTTGATCACATAGAACCTATGAACTTGCACTGGTTACAGAGAATTTTTGTTAAAGTTGTGTGGACTGTTTCCAGAGTGGCTGTTAAAGATCTATCTTGTCTTTCAATACAGACTGAGGGCTCCTCAGCTGCCACATCAGGACCCAAGGCAACTGAAAAGAAAGGCAACCAGGGGGGTGGCCTGCAGATTCCATGTCTTCTGTCCATGCCCACCAGAAACCACATGGACATCACAACTCCTCCATTGCCTCCTGTAGCACCTGAAGTATTAAGAGTAGCTGAACATCGCCACAAGAAGGGCTTAATGTACCCTTACATCTTTCATGTACTCACAAAGGTAAGTCTTACCCTGCTTATTACCGTTACCTGTTTCCAATTCTATTCAAGTTCATGGTAACGCACCAGAAACTCACTGGTATGTGTTTGCAGCGAGTTCGCAATTTGTTTGTGGAGAGTTTGCAGGGAGATGGGCCTTGTTCACAACAGAGAAGAAAAAAACTCTGGGGTGCGTTTTTTAACGCTTTGTCCAGCTCGTGTCAAAAGTACATGGGGCATTTGGGGAGCAGTTTTAACTCGCCTTTAACACAATTTAAACGCAAATTCAAGGAACAACTCCTTTAACTCTATAGACGTGTTTGGTAAGCATCAGTATTTTGAGCAAGTGTGAACAAGGCTTTAGACTTTTAGGTTTAAAATGTTCTGACCCTGTTTTAAAGCTGTGAAAATCCATAGTATATAAAGTTAGTTCAAACATGAAGAGACTAGTTTACAAATGTGCGTTGTAACGGAAAGAGGCACGTGTCATAGGAAGCAATGCTTTTTCAGTGAAGCATGTCATTTTTCTGTGCGTTTTTTCATGTATTGCAATGCCCATTGGAATAAAGAAAATGCATGGTATTGTGCTACAAAGCATGCTATAGGTACTAGAAACCAGACAAACATGTACACAAATGGATGTGAACCTGGCCAAAAAGAGCTAAGACACTTCATACACTAAATTTGTATCAAAATTCACTTCAATTATCTTGCCATGTGCTATTTTTTTCCACCTAGTGTACATGGAAATGTACAAATTTAGTGCCGGTTCGCACATGGGTGGGTTTAAAGTCGTCCGACTCTGAAGTTGCCCCTTATAGCGCAACTTCATTAATTGGACAATGATTAACAATAAACTTTCACACACCCTTAACTCCCAAAATTTGACAAAACTTCATCCCTCTTAAAGCGACAATGTTGCACCTTTTTGATTCTCTGTAGACACTTGGTGCAAATAGGACGACAGCGGAGAATCTAGTTGGTAGAATATGATTATTTAACGTTTATGTCCATACCAACCATGTAAATGTTAAAGGATAATCTTGTCTTTTTTGGCACCTAAGCAAAATGTTTCACTGTGACGACATGTTGTATATTCATTGTTATACATACCCAAGTGCCTCATTTTTCTTGTACTCATCAATAAGGGGATTTTATGTATTACTTCAACCTCTATAATAATAAAATAAAAAATATTGAATAATTTATTTTTTTTTACCCTTGAATATTGAATAAAAAAAAGGAATTACATTTTTTTTTTTCTTCTTTTTTTTTTTTTTTTTTCCTTTATGTTCCAAGGCAATAACTACTGATTTTCAGCCTAGCCTTATGCCCACTGCCTCCTTGGATCACTACATCAGACCTACAGTATCTTAGCAGGCAGTGCATTACCCAAGGTGCACGCACTCCAAGATTCAGTACAATCGCTACAACGTTATGGCATGCACACAAATTCTGCTGGCTGCTATAATGCCCATCCCATATACCTATAAACTGACCGCTTCGTTTTTAACAGGACTGCTGCAATCAGTCGGGTGTCTTTTTGTACATTTACTTTTTTGTTGGTGCAGTCACTTAATTCTGAATTCCAGATAAACACACAGATTAAATATGTATGATGGCTTTCTATCCTGCCAACGGATTATTTGTTCTGTTAATACAGTCCTGAAATGTACACAACTATGCCCCACAGCACAGCCTGTCTGCAGAGGACAGAACCGGATCTTTCTGTAGCTTAAAGTTAATGTAGGGTTTGTTCACACAATCTCCATTGAGCTTTGTTTTTTGGCACATTACTGGTATGGTGTGGACAATTGTGGTGCCCCGATACCTGAGCAGTGGTAATGCACCTAAACCGACATGGTGTAAACAAGTTCTTATATGTCCTCTCCCCACCCTGCAACTAGACTGTTAAAGCAGAGGTAGTGTAATGATGAGCTTATCTCTCGTCTTCCATTCTGTCACACATTAGACTGCTACTTGCTCTGTTTATATTGAAAATAATACTTTTTTAATGATGTATTATTGGTTAATGATGTATTATTGGTTAGAGAGATTCATTTGGTTGTGTCTTTATATGTCCGGAATTCAGCTTTAAAGTATGTCTAAATCCAGATCTTAGGAATGGGGTAATTGGGCATTTGCACTATACTGCTGCCTTCAGGAGGTTTGTACCCCAGATAACAAAAAACACAAAGCCCCAGCTCTGCTGAGAAACTATTTTTTTTTAATTTCTTGGTTAGCCTTTTATTTAATTTAATTTCTTCAGTCAAGATGTACCTTTTTGTTTTTTATTTTATTTTACTTCAGTGATATCAATACTTAACAAAAAAAAAATCCCTGAGGTAATGATATCTACACAGCAGCTCTCCAGATTCATCTTTTGAAGCCTTATCCCAATCCTGTTGGGCAGAAGAGATGTAAGGTTAGCCTGGATGTAACCTTCGGGCGTTGGGCTTTGCAATGTGGTGTTTTTCAGACCTCTGTACTGTGCTGGTTAGTCAGTGCTCTTCAGGTCCAGAGCCATGGCTCAAAAGTACCATTTGTTGGTTCTCTTATTGGCTGTTGCCCACCCCTCAGTTGGGCTGGACTTTTGGATGTCCCAAATATTTAAGACTTATACATTCCTGTGTCTCTAAAAATGAATAATAAAGTAAATTGTATTTTTGCATGTCATTAAAGGGTCACAAGTCCCACCCCTCTGTGGGAGCTGGCTTAATGTTTTTTGTTTGCCTCCTGGAGGCAGCAGAATAACCCAAATATATAAAAGATTGTGCATTCCTGTGTAGGACCCTTAAGAAATAGAATTTCCGTAAACGACGAAAATCATATTTTTTGGATAAAGTAGGGGATGTTAAAACCACAGTTGTTGTTTTGTTGTTTTTGTTTTTTTGCCATCTCCATCCTATTTAAATTATTATCCTTCACTTCTTGTCCTGTAGAGAAATAAGAAAAAAACTCCAGTGTTGAGTAAATCTCCTCTTAGTTGTTACTGCAACAAGTGTCTGCAGTGGAATACTTCTGCCCTATTTCTTATCAGGTGGTGACTAAAAAATTTGAAAGCTGTCCCTTTCAATCACAGTAATGGTGGTCATCAGGACATATAGGGTGAATCTCCTTACCAGGGACATGGACAGCATTACATAAGGTTTTGCTTTTAAATATACCTTAAAATCATAGTGTTACCAGAAAGATCTACTTTACCTTGCAGGGTGCTTCTAGGGTTATGCTACTGTAAAGTTCAACATCTACCTGTTTTTCTATTTGTCCCATACACCATGCAATACTAAAAATAACATTATCTTGACTTTATAGCTTAACGTTCCTTTTTGCATAGTTTCCAGAATAAAGGCTTGCAGTAGACTTTGCAAAGTACTTGATAGGCATAACGGATGACACCTCTGCAGCCATTTAAATTATATTTACTTGTTTCCAATTGTCCCTTTTTTTTACCACCCGGTCCCTCCCAGGTTGGAATTCTACTTCTGTATTGGGGTGATTCCTTTTGCACAAATAAAATGTATAAATATTCTTAGTTTGTTATAGGATATATTTTATTAGTGGTGTCAATTTCATCTGGTTAATAATGTCTTGATTTAATTAGGGAGAGATAAAAATTCCAGTTACCATTGAAGATGAAGTGAACAAGGACCTTCCCCCAGCTGCTATCCTCTACAGACCAGTGCGCCAGTATGTCTATGGGGTCCTGTTCAGCCTGGCAGAGTGCAGGAAGAAAGCAGAGCGGCTTGCTTTTAGAAAGAACAGGATGCCCCCCGAATGTAAGTCAACTTTTGGCCTTTTCTCTTTCCCTCCAATAATGCAGGTTTCTTTTTGTGACTGTGATGACTTTATTTAAAAAGACATTTCAGCGATCCTCCTACCTACAATGGCTGCATGAATTAGAAGGTTTCAATCGGCAACACAAAAGGTGAAAGGACCGATGCAAGAATGATATATGCTAACTTAGTATATTTCCGTTTAAAGAGTTTTATTGAAATTTTTCTCAATAACAATAAGAAAAATAGACATTGACATCCGATAGGACGGGGCCAAGACAGGCCCTAATAACAGTACTTGAGCAATATGTGTCCAATCAATAAGTTAACAAAGCCTGCTAACATGACCAAACTATGGAGGTAGCAAAGATTAAACTACCCTAGTGGCCGTCAAGCCTGACCTTATGCAGAAACATGTCGGAACGAAGTAGTCGCATAAGGCTCCTTTCACATAGGGCTGGCTCAGTTCCGATTAGCAGGGGACCCGCTCACAGATCCCCTGATGATCAGAGCAGGAGATGACAGGTTTGTGTCCGCTCAATTTATGCATAGCCGTCACAGACAGAACCCAATCTGCTTTATCAGCGGCCGGGTGTAAGAGGACAACGGATCCCCCTCAGTTTGTTTTTATCGTACTGAATCGGAGCTGGCAGGTGTAAATAGCTACAAGACCATTTATACCCACCGGTCCAGAGGGGTGAATTGACCATCTAATCAGGACTTCCTGATTGGATGAATAACTGACAGGCGGACCTGATTGAAACAAGAAGTTACTTTCAATTAGGACCGAAACAACTAATCAATTATGAAAATAGTTGCCACTATTTTCATAATCGATTAGTTGGTCAGGCGATTAGTTGACCTGCATACAGAATCCATTATTTGTTTACATATCAGAAAATACAGTGAAGCCCCACACACAGGTCAGTAAGTGCCTGAGAACTTGTGAATTTGTGAGGAGCAATGCCTCTTGGGACATGTAGTCCTGGGCAGGAAGTGAGTGGTTCTGAAGGCAGAAGTGGTTTTTCCCCTTGCTATTGGGGAACTCTGAAGGCTGGAGGACCCACAAGCGTCGGTGGGGGACCCCAGAAGAGGAGAATCAGGGCTGCTCTGTGCAAAACCATTACAGAGAGTAGGTAAGTATAATATGTTTAAAAAAAAGAAAAACACTTTAAAGACTCTGTGCAGGGAAGAGCAGCATCTGAACCCAGAGAAGGTGTAGGCTGATAGACTGGAGGTAATATAGGGCACTACATTAAATTTAAAGTAAACTTTTACCAGCATTGTGCATTATATTTAAAATATCATAGCCATGAAAAAGCCTCAGCATCAGTACTATAATATAAGAGATTTAGATCTCCCTTATATCTCCCTTCCACCCTTCATATAGCTTCATGTCTGACTCCTAGTTAAAATGCCCATATATTCTTCTTCTGGGTGTATTTACTATATATTTTCCTATGGGACACGTTCACATCTATTCTTTTTTTTAGCCGATGCGTATTTTGAAAAAGTCAAGGACTTTTTTTCAACGATAAACTGTGTCCTTTTTTGGTTCAATAGACTTCAAGAAGCTGTCGCGATTGGCATTTTTTTAATCTTCTTGACAACAAATTGACCAAAAAGAGCATAAAAAATAAAAATGCTGTAAAATCACGTGTGCAAAAAGCATTGCAGAAACGGATCACAAGCAAACGGCGTAGGTGTGATCTGAGCCTTATGCTGGCCATACACTTATCGATTTTCAGGCGAGAATAATTCATACGAAAAATCTTTGTACATTCGCTGAATGAAAGATTGTGCTTTAAAAATTTAACTTGCTTTTAACATTGTTGTAAAAACAAATGTCATTTCTGACCGAATACCACATACAGTCTGAAAATTACTTTGACCAAGAAGTTTTCTGTTCTGCCCCTTCAAATTTTCCCATCACTGTGGTCCAAAACGAACACCCATTTGACCCCACTAACGATTAGAAAATTAAACAAACTTTCTTAAAATCATTTTTTCTTTTTTAAGGAAGACATTGTTTTTGTATCGCCAGCATAAGTGACAGCAGGCGCAGGGAGCTTTTATCAAGCCACATGCCTAGTCGGTCATACTTAATATATTATTGTTCTGTCTGAAAATCGGCATAGCAATCTTTAGTTTTTTTTTTCTTTAAATAGTCTGATGATATTTACCAGATTCCTTTAATAGAATACAGTATATCTCTTCTGTCTTCTTGGCTCCCAAACAATATAGTTGTCTTTTTTTAGGGTTATTATCCGATTTAATTGAAACAATATTCGGCCAACTAATTAAGAAAATAATCGCTAGTTACAGCCCTACTTTCAATAAGACACAGTTTACATGAATGTCATATCTTAATAGAGCTGCAACTAACGATTATTTTCATAATCCATCAGTTGGCTGATTATTGTTTTGATTAATCGGATAACAGCCTTAAAAAAAAAAAAATTGCATTTAAAAAAAAAAATTGGGCCAATTTGTTGTTGGGCAGATTACAAAACACAAATTGCCGCAAAAACACATTATATGCTTTTCTGCAGCTTCTCCATTGAAGTGTATTGAACCAAAAAAAATAAAAATGGCACCGTTTTGCGTTAAAAAGTCCTTGCCCTTTCCAAATACACAGCAGCTAAAAAAAAAAACATGGATGTGAACGTGTCACATAGGAAAGCATGTAAATGCAAATAATCGGTACTGTAAAGGGTTAATTTTTTTTACTGTGGGACAGTGAAAGTAATATTTACAGTAGGGATTTGCTTTTTTGTACTAATAAAGGGCTAATTTTAGTTTTCTTTTTAACCCTATCATTTTACTGGCCGATTTAAACGATTATGAAAATTGTAATAGATTAATTTCATAATCGATTAGTTGTCGATTAATCAATTAGTTTTTTCGGCCCTATATCTAATGCACTATGAGCTCTCCTTCTCCCCAGTTTAGGTAGGGCGTGGGGTAATGGTTTATTGGGGTCACCAATTGCTCCCCATGGTTTACATACACTACTCTTATGTATCTATACCATCTAAGCCGTGATATGATGTCCATTACTGTTGCTTTCGTTATTGTGACATTTGTATGTGACGGATCTATACTTGTTACAATACACCACTTATTACCTGATGTACGTGTGTTTTTCTTTATTGAACTGTATGTACTTTCTATTGCTGTTCAAAACTGAAATAAACAGATTCAATTGGAAAAAAATATATATATAATTATGAATATTATGAGAGATTTTGCACCCAATATTCATTTTTTGCATTTTGTTTTGTCATACAGATTACCCAGTCATTATTAAGGAGTGGGCAGCCTATAAGGGAAAGTCACCTCAGACACCAGAGCTGGTGGAAGCCCTTGCCTTTAGGGAATGGACCTGTCCTAATCTAAAGAAGTTGTGGTTGGGCAAAGCAGTTGAGGACAAGAACCGAAGGATGAGAGCTTTTCTGGCCTGTATGAGATCTGACACACCAGCCATGCTTAATCCTGCTAATGTGCCCACTCATCTTATGGTGCTCTGCTGTGTATTACGGTGAGTGGCTGCCCATGTATTCCTTATGATGATGCACTTGGTGTATGTGTAATATGAAAATGATTATTCAGGGTTTTTGTAGAATACTGATGGACCCACCTGGAGTAAATATTTTCTTTAACATCCATTTAAGGCTTGCGCACAAGTGTGCAGATACTGGAGATTTCCTGCACTAGAAAAACACCCATTTCAATAAGGGCACACAATAAACCAATGTTTTCTATGTGCCCTGTTCGCTGGGAACACAGGTGGCAGTGGTGGAAAATTGTTGTGCGACATTTACTGCTCTGTAGCCCTTTCTCACTTGTGTTTCTATGCATAAAAATCAATGCAGCATCCCTGTGATATTTAAAAAAAAAAAAAAGATAAATGATGCCTTGTACTATAAAAATGCAAGGCACTGCCCCCAAAGCCCATCCAAGATGGACACCAGCCCACATAGGAAAACAAAACGTTTTCCTATGTGGCTAATGAGAACCAACGGTTGAGTTATACTGCTTCCTACAAGAGAATTGCCAAACTAAAATAAATTTTTGCGAGCCCTGGATAACACCTTACAGCCCAGCATGCCTCAGTTATTTTAGGTATCCTAGGAGGATAGATGTCTTTTCCTCAGCTCACTTGAGGAGTCTAACCATGTTTGTGGTTTTTTTTTGCTAACTTTTTTTTTTGAACCTTTTTATTCAGCAACCTGACCTCATCACTGCTTGAACTGGTCTCTGTATAGCAGCCATTCCTTTGGCCTGACTTTGGAGTGGCATACCCAGTACTAACCGCAGCATAAGGCTACCCTGTAATGTGACCTTCAGCCACTGGGTTTGGCATGTGGCACTTTTCAGACCTCTGCGTACTGGTGAAAGCTAGCCAGGTGAACACTCTGCAGGTCCAGAGCCATGGCATTACCTCAGTGCTTGCATTGGCTCTGAAGACTTAATCTGTTGAGCAGGCCGTTTGGACTTGAGTATGGGAAGCGTTCTCACTATTGTACTTTCTTAAGTTTCCTATTACTGCCAGCTTTGCCAAAGACCCACAGAAGGTTTAGCATGAAGGGTTTTAGTGTTAACATTATCCACTCTGTGTAGTGTCCTGCGCATTATCCTTTCTTTCTCCTGGGGAAAAAAACAAGTTGCGCTAAACATGATCAACATATACGTCTATGACAAAATCGCATGAGAATTTATGGCTTAACATATATTGGTGTAACATTCAAAGAAATCTAATAAAAGTCCTTAAAGGTTGAATATAGTGGTAAAATCTTTCACCAGTGAGAAAAGAAAAAAGTCCACATTTTAAAAAGCACCAATTCGGCGTGACAGTCCAGTAAAAGAGATCCTCCACCGTTAGAGTAAGTGAATCTGCTTACCAGATTCCCAGCGGTCCCTTAATCATAGGGGACCCCAGGTAGCATGTAGGTTTTAAGCTGAAGGAGCTGCAGGCTGGATGGACGCAGTTTGATGACAATCACCACCTCATTCCAATGGGTAAAAAACCTTAGATGCCGTGTACCATAGAAAAAAACATAAGGGGCCACAATAGTGTAAAACCATTGGATACATTTTATTTAAAATCAGACAAGAAAACACTCACATTTTTGCAGTGCTAAAATGGCTAATCAGTCTGATGCTCTGGCCGGAAGCAAAACCAGACAACCCGTCCAAAAAAGGATAGAACTTGCGTAGTCAAAGGGGGGTGATGCCGATGTGCCACACGTTCCGCCCAACCAGTTTCGCGAAAGATCGCTTCTTCATGGGGCACGGGTAGCACACTTTCTTTCTCCTGCCATTCATCACAGAGAGAGCATCCGACTGCTGCTCCAGCTTACAAAAGTCATGTGATACTTCAATCTGTCTGTTCATATTGCTTGCCTACAATGACTTGGTCACCCCCAGGCATTTGACCCTACCAGCAGTTGGGTTTGCGAGTACCTAAGGCCTTGCTTTGTACCCTGGGCTATGTTGCATTTCCAGTTGGTGGTTGCAACATAACATGGCTGATTCTAGACAGAGAGGGTCGGTCCCACTGTGTTCCCAGCTTAAGCTGCCTATACACTAGTAGAATTTTTTACAATAAGTTTTATTTTAAAGAATGCTTAATTTTCTATTAGTGGCATAAGATGTCTCTGGCAAGTGTACACACTCTTTGTGTGTCTCACTGTGAGTCTCAAAATGCCTAAATTTCCCCACAACTTGCCTTGGAACTTCCTGCCAACCCCTACATCATTGCTGAGTCCTGTAATGACATAGAGCAGTCTTTCTCAACCTTTTTACTGCTGGGGAACCCTAAAAATAATTTTCAGGTCTCGGGGAACCCCTGATAAAACCCATTCATTGGGGGTCAGTGGGAACAATGCCCCTTACTTTGGTGGTCAGTGAGAAGAATGCCCTTTTTTACAGCAGTGTTAAGAATGCCCCCCTTACAGAGAACTATGAAGATCATCGGTGTAATACCACTGGCTGCTCCAAGTGGAATTGGCTCAGAACTATGTAGGCACCATTAAACAGGAGGTAAATCATCCACAGCTCAAGGAAACCCTAGCCACCTCTGGAGGAACCCTAGGGTTCCACGGAACCCTGGTTGAGAATGGCTGACATAGGGGTTGGAGGAAGGAAGCTTGCACTGTGTAGGACACAATTGTTGAAGACTTTGCCAGAGGCTGCAGCGCTGAAAGGCAAAGGCGTTCACGTTCACTCCACACCGGTAAGTATGTATGGTCTTATTGCATGAATCCAGTGTTTGGATTTTTTTAGGTTAAGCAACAGAGTCACTTTATTATCATGTATTTTGTGTCTTTTTGGTATGTGGCTCACAAACACATTTGTTTTGCAGCTATATGGTGCAATGGCCGGGCATCAGAATACTTCGGCGCCAGGAGCTTGATGCCTTCCTCTCCCAGGCACTGTCACCCAAACTCTATGAGCCTGAACAACTCCAAGAACTCAAGGTACGGATTATTACATGTTATTGTACAGACCCCCAGTATACATTTTGTAAAGATATTCACCAGCACACCAAGGATCGTCTAAAAACGTCCAAATGTATTGCAAAAGAAACATCACAAAAATAGCAACGTTTCAAAGTCGCACAGGACCTCTTCGTCAGGCAAGTGATGGTATCACTTGCCTGACAGAGGTCCTGTGTGACTTCGAAACGTTGCTATTTTTGTGATGGTTCCTTTGCAATAAATTTATTTGGACGTTTTTAGACGATCCTTGGTGTGCTGGCGAATATCTTTACATGATTGCTGTTTCAGTTCCCTGCTGGTGATCGCTTCAGCACCCTGTTTTTTCATCGGCCGCTTAAATCCAGGAAGGTGTGCAATTGGAATATTTACTGAGACCCCAATATAAATTTGTCACACTAAATGCATTCAAATTCCTGCCTAAGGCTGGCTTTACATTAAGCAAATTTACTGTCAACTTTTTTTTTTTATCTCTGCACTGCTCATTTGCAGGCACTTCCTGTCTACATAAATGCACACCAGATAGGGCTGCAGGGTACTTCTCAGGGTGGTTTTTCATATGGTGACAGCAATGTACCTAATGTGGGTTGAAATGGCCAATTGTATTTTCCAATGGAAGCCCTGTAACAGGGTGTCGGGTTCACCGCGAACACCTGCCTGAGCAAGGACCATCATGGCAAGATCACCAGCTATGATTTTAATGAATGCTGCAGAGTTAATTTCAGTATTTTAAAATTTTGTTTAACATGTTAAAGCCTGCGTATGAGCTTGGTAATCAGGTTTACGTATACTTTTATAAACCTAAATTAAAAAATTGTATTTAAGATCCACTAAAACAAAAAAAAATTTTTTTTGTAAAATAACAAACATATTCTACTTGCCTCCACTGTGCAGCTCGTTTTGCACAGGGTCCCCGAATCCTGTCTTCTGGGGTCCCTCGGCGGCGGTCTCGGCTCCCCCCCCCCCCCCCGCAAGAGCTTTCCACCTTCATGTGAGCGAGTTCACATGGTGGAAAGCTTTTGCGGGCGTACTCCCGTGATACAGCGGCGGGCATAGCCACCGACTGTATCACTCTGCCTTGCCCCCCAGCGCGCCGCGTCATCGGATGTGATTGACAGCAGCACCAGGCGTAAGTAAAACAGGGGTTGGGGGGGGGGGGGCCTGGCAGTACCGTCGGATTGTTTTTTACCTTAATGCATAGGATGCATTAAGGTGAATTTTTTTTACCTTTAATACCCCTTTAATGGAAAAATAGTTCTCTTTTATAATTGCATTGATTTAGAGAGTGACAATTCTAACATGGATCTTGTGGTTTTTTTTTTAGATCGAAAATTTGGACCCAAGAGGAATTCAGCTGTCTGCCTTGTTCATGAGCGGAGTGGACATGGCACTACTGGCCAATGATGCTTGTGGACAGCCTATCCCTTGGGAACACTGCTGCCCTTGGATGTATTTTGATGGAAAATTACTTCAGTCCAAGTATATTAAAGCTACCAGGGAAAAGGCTTCACTAATTGACCTCTGCGATGGTCAGGTATGTGACCAGAGCATCAGGTAAGTCATGTAATGTTCCTTTTTACATGCCACAATTTTTTCTATTTAAAGTGGAGTTCCACCCAAAAATGGAACTTCCACTTTTTAGAATCCTCCTCACCCCTCCCTTCCGGTGTCACACTTGGCACATTTCAAGGGGGTGGAGGGAGCAGATACCTGTCTAATATAGGTATTTGCTCCCACTTCCTGGCATAGATCACCTTGTTTTTTTCTTTTTTGGTAGACAAAAAAAACTGAACATTTTGAAAAAAGAAAAAACCCTCTTTGTTTCGGTTATAAAATGTTACTAATCGTTTTTTTTTTTCTTTGCTAATGTTTGCTGCTGAGACTGCACTGATTGGCACTGATGTTCAGTGGCCTGATTATCAGTGTAAATGTCTGCTGTCACAGGAAAACTGGTTGTCTGCTTTCTTTTCCTCACACAGTGACAATGCTAAGGAAAGGAAATGTCGATAACCGGCATTGGTTGGTTTACATGGGATCAGCTGATTGCATGTTAAAGAGCCAATGTCGTCGTAGCCTTTTACCCTGATCAGTGATGTGCTGTGTCCAAGGGAAAGGGTCACCACCGATCGATGCATGCATCACTGGGGGCATGCACAAGCGGCATGTCCCAGAGGCCGTCATATGATATCCACCCGACCATCAATCTACTATAGGCCTGGTGGGAACTGGTTAAAACGTAAACCCCCCCCCCCCCCCCTCCTTGCTTGCAACCCCTCCAGGGATTGGCATAGAGAGCTCAAGGACAGAGAATAATATCTGGATAGATGGTACATCTGCTATCTAGAACTGCAGAGTTTAAAAAATGCTCTTATTGATTTTAAAATGGCCATATTAATTATTTGAAAGGGACTAAAAGGGCATACAAGTAGTAAACATAAATATATCACATCAAATTCCAAATTTATGGTACTAAAGTTAAAAAACTACATGGTAACCATATCCATGTGTTGTACCAAGGTAAAGTTGACATCTAAATTTTCCACTTTTTTTTAAAAACTGGTCCACATAAGAAGCTTGACTCATTTCGAAAACGCTTTCTTCTTCAGAAGCGCATGTGAGCATACATGATGTCCAGAACAGGGTCCATATAAGTGAGTTCAGTATCGACACACTAAGGAGCGCTGCTTTGGCCTCGCGGATCACTGGAGATTATCTTTTAGGCTTATTTTAATAAAGTGAGTTGGCAGCATGATAGAACAGCAGGGAGCATGTAGTGGATAATAGGTGTACGCATGTGGCGCCAGCAATTGCAACTATCACTAGAGGTGCAACGGATCAAAAAACTCACGGTTCGGATCGTTCCTCGGATCAGCAGTCACGGATCGGATAATTTTTCGGTTCAGCAAAAAAAAAAAAGACAGTGACCCCCCACCCCAGTAGTACAGGCACACAGTGACCCCCCACCCCAGTAGTACAGGCACACAGTGACCCCCCCCCAAGTAGTACAGGCACACAGTGACCCCCCCCAAATAGTACAGGCACACAGTGACCCCCCCCCCCCCCAAGTAGTACAGGCACATAGTGACCGCCCCCCTCCCCCCAGTAGTACAGGCACACAGTGACCCCCCTCCCCCCAGTAGTACAGGCACACAGTGACCCCCCTCCCCCCAGTAGTACAGGCAGACAGTGACCCCCTCCCCCCAGTAGTACAGGCAGACAGTGACCTATCCCCCCCCCTCCTCCGTAGTACAGGCACACAGTGAGCGCTGGCTCCTCCTTCTCTGTGGGTGTAAACAGAGAGGAGGGGCCGCCGCCGGGTGTACCAAGATGGCCGCGGCTCCGGAGCTAGGCTGAAGGGGGTGACCATACATGATCATATAACAATTGTGGAGCACATTGGTCATAGGTGACAATTACAGCAGTTTTTTTTACATATTTTTGTGTCGGACGTCCATCATGGAGTTTTCGAAATGCGTCAAGATTATGTGGACCAGTTTTGTAAAAATAAGAATATTCTCTGTGAACTTTACCTGGGTACAACATATGGGTGTGGTTACTATTCGGTCTTTTTTTTTTTTTTGTATCATAAATTTGCAATTTTATGTACTATATTTGTTTTGTAGGTTTTGCTCACTACTTGTATGCCCTTTTGCAATCTCTTTGCTATAACACACATTCTGTTTATATAACAATTGTGGAGCACATTGGTCATAGGTGACAATTATAATATATATACATACATATATATATATATATATATAATGGACAGTGAACAGCGCTTCTAAACCGCTTCTAAACCGCCCACCCATTGAAATGCATGGGCAGTGCTTTGGAAGCGCCTGAATAAGCGTTTTCGAAACGCAAGCGATTTTAACCCTTTCTTCGGCCGCTAGCAGGGGTTAAAAGCTCTCTGCTAGCAGCTGAAAAATGCAGCTAAAACTAGAGGCGTTTTATGGCTAACGCTGCACGCAGTGTGAACGTAGCCTTAAATATTTGTGTAATGCGACTTTCTTTTGGTCCTGGTTATGTCATTGGCACACCAAGGATTCCTTGAAAAGGTCTGACAAAGAGGCCCTGCTTGGCTGCGAAACGTTGCAGTAGGTTTATCATGTGACCACAAAAATAAAGGTTTGGACCCTCTCCAAGAAAGCCTTGGTGTACTGATGACATTTCTTCACTTTGGTCATCATGGTTTCTAGCCTATGGTCAATACAGCACCCGGCACCTACTGAACAGCCAGGTTCTTTAAGGTGTGCGTGGGGAATATTGCGCTTGGACTTCCTACTGGTCCTTTCTAATCTCTTGTTCTCTTTATTTGGTGCAGGCAGAACAAGCTGCCAAAGTAGACAAGATGAGACAAAGTATCCTAGAAGGGCTACACTTTACAAGACCGAGCCACCCACTGCCATTCCCACCTCCACCCGTCATGCCTTTTTACCCTGCTGCTGTGTACCCGCGACCCTTTGGACCAATGCCTCCACCTCCAGGTAGAGGAAGAGGATTCCCTGGTAAGTGTTACCAGCTTTCAGCTTAATTTATATTGATGGGACATGGTTCCATTAAATTTTATGTGACATTTCATCACGTTTTTAAAATGTAATATAATATGGAAAATACTTTTGCATAAATCTTTGTCCACCTTCTGCTTCTTGTCTGGATCCAGACATGCTAGAGAATGAAATGGTGATGGTTCCAATTCACACCATTTTACAGCAAAGGTCTAGAAAACGCAACATTCCCGTAAAAATACACTAACGTTAGTCTTGGGGCACACAAATGCAATAAAGTACTCAGTTTTTTTTTGGTAAAAGATGAAGTTGCGCAGAGTAAAATGTTTCCTAACATGTCACCTTTAAATTTACTTGTGCCTAAAAAATATGGCGATAAACTTCAGTACGCTATACTTTCCATCAATTTAGTGTTATGAAGGAGGTCTGCTGCTAGAAATATTGCTCTCTCCTGCGTGTGCTATGCTATGTAACGTGTGTGGTAATCACTGTTTTCATGCGTGGGGGGGGTTTATGTGTTCGAATTTAACTTAATATAGTAAACTTAATTTCTTTCTCGTACATCACAGGACACAGAGCGGCATATTCATTACTATATGGGTTATATGGAGTACCTTCAGGTGTGGACACTGGCAATCTCAAACAAACAGGAAGTCCCTCCCTATATAACCCCCTCCCCTAGAGGGAGTCCCTCAGTTTTTTCGCCAGTGTCTTAGGTGTTGGTCACGGAATAGCTTTGCTCCACATCCTTGGGATTAAGGGCGGGCTAACCGGATCTGTCCAAGGAGCCTCAGTGCCAAAGTGGACAGTACCCGGGCCCCAAACCGTGGGGTTTTGCCTATAATGCTCCTCTTTGGAGGGCTGGACCCTGGGCCCAGGACTTGGAGTTTGTAAAGACCATAAGTTCCTGTTTGCCAGGGTGCTATATAGGTCCAGGACAGTGGGTACCTTCATAGGACCCCAGGGCCTGAAGGTCTACTACGCTACCCACGGAGATGGGAGAAGATTGGACCGTTTTGCAAAACGTCCTGCGGCATGGAGCAGGTAAGAGGGGAGCCTGCGGGACTTGGTTCGACAGCAGGCTCTCCAGGGGAGATCTTAAGGGGGGTAGCCTGAGTATGCTCTGCATTGGCACCATGGTCACTATGTCTGATAGACAGGATGCCCTGAATGTTTCCCCCCATAACTTGATCCCCCTACCTATCTATGTATGTTTGCTAGCTACCTGCTGCTCGCTGGTTGAAGATCTTTAAAAAAAAAAAAAACAGATCTGTCTCTAGGCTAAAGGGACTCCTTAGGGGCCTGTGTTAGCCTTACCTTGCCGGGATTCAAATCTGCCGCCTGATGCGTCCTCCAACCTGCATTCCTGGGCTCCAGAGTGCGTCTCCTCCTGGGCTCTCCTCCCCCGACAGTCGCGCGCATGCATATAGAAAATTTTCGCGCCGTTCGGGAGGGGGGGGGCGGGGAGTGTGACTGCAGTGTAGAGTGGGCGTGCCTTTAATTGCTGTTATTCACAGCAGGCGCGTTCTTAGCTCAGTTCAAAGCTGAGCTGGAGAGAGAGGACGTAGAGCTGGCAGCACAGTGACTCCCGGTGGCGAGAAGGGGTACTACATGCTGGAGTCAGCTCCAATACTTTTTGTTAAGCCAAAATCCCCTTGGCAACAGGTTGAATGCTGGCAAACATGTTGGGGGTGGGGCTGTATGTGGTGAATAATATATAAAAGAAAACATACTGAGCCCCACCGGTTTTGGGGCATTAGTGATCCTATTGTCCCCTAAACCTTATTTTTTTGTACTCCTGGCTATAACAGTCTGTTGTTGTAAGCGGAGTCCTTCGGTTTTGTATTATGGCTTCCAAGGGTTCAGGATCAAAACAAAAAAAATAAAAAAAATAAAGAGAAAAGGCAAAGACAAAGGGGTTCCCCTCTGGTTCTGATAATATGCCAATACTTTCCCCACAGGTTATTCCTATAGGGGTCACCCTGGATAAGCCATTTAAGGGGGTCTGGTGCTGAGGCTGGCCCAGGTCGGCCCAACCCTGTGTTATCACAGAGGAGATGCTAGCCGTCACCCTAGGGGGGGCTAGAGAAAAGAGGTTAACAGCTATGATCGCTGGCTCTTTTTCTGGCAAGAAGCGGACTAGATCCTCATCGCCAAAAGGGACAGAACCTAGAGGATCTACCACTGAAGAATCGTTTTTCAGCCTCCCAGGCGGAGAGTCTGTGGGTCCAGTCTTTGACAGACATGGTCCGCTTGGCATTCAATTTGCCATTTCCAGAGCCTCAGGTTCCTGCGGTATCCTCTTTGGGTTCTTTTAAAAGCGCCTTTAAGCAACGCAGCTTTTCTGGTCCATCCTCTGTTAGAGGAATTGGTTTTTCCAGGATTGGGACGATCGGACAGAATTTTTTCTGCCGCCTAAAGCTGACGAGAGGGTAGTCTTTATGCATGTCTGCCAGGAGATATTTGTGCTTGCAGGCACTCTTTCCCCTGACCAAGTGCTCTTTAAAAGGGGCCCGGATGGCTCGGTTGGTAGAGCATCGGACTTTTGATCTGAGGGTCCAGGGTTCAGGTCCTGGTTCGGGCACTGCTTTTCAACTACCCGTGAGGTCCTTGAGGCCGCATCTCCCGGAAAGCGCCCGATCTCGTCTGATCTCGGAGGCTAAGCAGGGTAGGGCCTGGTTAGTGCCTGGATGGGAGACCACCTGGAAGGTTTTCTGTTATTTACCCTATGGAAAAGACATTTTTCTAAAGAAAGGGGGCGCTCCCAACGGTGGACGCAGCCATCTCATGGGTGAATAAATCATTAACTGGCCTAAGGGGAAACATACAAATGTTTAAGGTCCCGGTCGATAAACGTTTAGAGACACTTTTTCCAGCATCCCTGGCTACAGCCAGCAGTGGCTGCAATTGGAGTTTTTTTTTCAGGCAGTAAGGAACCAGACAAAACAGATGCTTAGACATCCCTGCCCAATAGGCAGAGGAGTTATTGGATATTCCCAGAGCTCTGTGCTTTGCGGTAGAGGCTATATAAAAAGACTCCATCCAGCAGGCGTCTCGTTGTCACTATTTTTAGTGCATATGAGAAGGCTCTTTTGGTTGAAGAACTGGGCGGCCGAGCCCCATGTAAAGACTGCTGGCAGGTTTGCCCTTCCATGGAAAGATCTGGATAAATACATTCAGACTGTTTCAAGTGGCAAAAGTACCCTTTTACCAGTCAAAGGAAGTTCCGGGGTCCTGCGTTTAAAAGGGCAGCTCCCCCCGGTTCCAGGGCCCTCAAATTTCAGGCAGTACGGTCCTCCTGCGCGATCAAACTTTTAACAATGGATCGCAAGGACAGGCCTCTGGGGATCGGTCCCCGACAGAGGGGGTCCGATCATCTGTGGCCGCAGGCTACAGATTAGAATTTCTAAAAATTTCCTCCACAAGGAAGGCCTCAATGCGGGCAGCATTGGATCACCTGCTTTACCAGGGCATAATGGTAGAGGTGCCAGCCCAAGAACAGGGGCTAGGTTTCTATTCCAATCTGTTTGTCATACCAAGGCTCATCGGCAATGTCAGACCAATTTTGGACCTAAAAGGTTTAAATGCTTACCTAAGGGTTCGCTCTTTCCGGATAGAATCCGTTTGGCCAGCAGCCGCCACACTCCAGAAGGATCGGGCTTCTATAGACATAAAGGAGGGTTACCTTCATGTACCAGGTCTTTCAGCCACATCAAATATTTTTGTTTTTACGCTTCGCAGTGATACAGCGTCACTTCCAATTTGTGGCGCCCCCCTTCGGGCTGGCTACGGCCCCCGGGTATTCACGAAGGTCCTAGCTCCTATACTAGTCAGTCCAAAGGATCCAAGGGATCTCGGTCCTAGCATACCTGGACGACCTCTTAATCATAAAATTACTCGCTTCCTTGGTGGAATGCGTAGTAGCCCTCATGGTTCAGTACCTCGAGAGGTTCGGCTGAGTCCTAAACCGGGGAAAGATCAGCATTTCAACCTACAAAGCAGTTGGAATATCTCGGCACGAGATTAGACACAGAACAGAAGATGGATGTTCCTGCCCCTGGTAAAGGTCGAGGCTATCAAAAGATTGATTCAGTTGGTTCTAAGCAAAAAGGAGCCAACTATTCGCCTATGTATGCGATGGCCATGGTCGAGGCAATACCACACGCTTCCACACTCGTGTCCTACAGGCAGCAATTCTAGCAGCTTGGTTCTGCCCAGTGGTCTGGAAGGCTGGAGAGCGGTCTTGAACAAGTTCACTCGCCAAGGAACTTGGGCAGAGCCGGAGAGGCAGCTGCCCATCAAGGTCTGGGAGTTCTGAGCGGCTCGGCTAGCCCTCCTGGCATAGACATCCAGATTACAGGGGTCCTCGGTGAGAAGTCATTCAGACAAGGCCACAGCGGTGGCATATAGGTGAACCACCAAGGGGGAACCAAGAGTCAAGCCACTCAGAGTGAGAGGAGCTTGTTTTTTCGGTGGGCAGAGGTTTATGTACCCTGCATATCGGCGACATTCATTCCCGAGGTGGACAACCTGCAGGCGTACTTCCTAAGTCGCCAAACCCTGTCGCCGGGGGAGTGGTCTCTGCATCCACAAGTTTTTTCAGACAATCTGCCAGAAGTGGGGAGTGCCAGACGTGGAGGTCATGGCATCAGGGTTCAACAAGAAGCTGGACCAGGTTCATGTCTCGAACGAGGGACCCTATGGCCTGCGGAACCGATGTGTTGGTTTGCCCTTGGCATCAATCATAACTTCTATATGCATTTCCCCCACTGAAGTTACTACCCCGCCTGCGGCGCAGGATCATAGCACAGGCTGGTATCCTGGTAGCCCCAGCTTGGTACCGGAGGGCATGGTACTCACTAGTCCTGAAATTGGCAGCAGGAGGCCCTTGGACTCTTCCTCTAGGGCCAGACCTACTCTCACAAGGCCCGATCCTCCACCCTGCATTACGGCGTCTAAATTTGACGGCCTGGCGGCTGAATCCCTGATTCTCAGGGGTAGAGGTCTGTCTAGGCAGGTAATCCCTACCCTCATTGAGGCTAGAAAGCCGGCCTCCAGGGTAATTTTGTTACAGGGTTTGGAGGGCCTACGTAGGCTGGTGTGAGGCTAAGAGATGGGTTTTCCGCAAGTATACCATTGTTAGAGTATTACGTTTCCTCCAGCTAGGAGTGGATAAAGGCCTGGCATTAAGCACGATCTAGGGACAGATTTCAGCCTTATCAGTGTGGTTTCAGAGGCCGCTGGCCGCCCACTCGCTGGTTAAGATCTTCGTACAGGGAGTCTTACGTGTTAATCCTCCGGTCAAATCACCACTTTGTCCATGGGACTTAAATCTTGTTCTGTCAACTCTACAGAAACAACCCCTTGAGCCGTTGGCTGAGGTACCTTTGGTTTTACTGACTAGAAAGTCGGTATTTCTGATCACCATAGTTTCGGCCAGGAGAGTATCGGAATTGGCAGCCTTATCTTGTAAGGAACCATATCTCATTTTACATAAGGATAGGGCGGGGTTCCGTCCTCATTCTTCCTTTCTACCAAAGGTTATATCCAGTTTCCACCTGAACCAGGATGTGGTACTTCCATCCTTCTTCCAAAACCCACCTCTAGAAAGGAGGGGTTGCTGCATACGTTGGATATTGTCAGGGCCATAAAGGCCTATCTTAAAGCTACAGAGAAAGTTCGGAAAACAGATGTGGTGTTCGTTTTACCGGAAGGGCCCAAGAGGGGTCAGGCAGCTGCTTGATCCACCATCGCAAGATGGATTAAACAATTAATCGTTCAGGCCTGCGGTTTGAAGAGGTTGCCTCCTCCTTTGTCGGCAAAGGCCCATTCTACCAGGGCCATGGGCACCTCCTGGGCAGCACATCATCAGATCTCTATGGCTCGAATATGCAAGGCAGCAACGTGGTCGTCAGTCCACATGTTTACAAAATTTTATCAAATGAACGTAAGAAGGAATGCGGATACAGCCTTTGGGCAGTCAGTACTACAGGCCGCGATTCAAGCTCCTCAGGATCTGAGGGGGCTCCCTTGATTTTATTTGAGATTTACATTTCTCGTTTAAGTTGGATTTACTAGTATTTGAGTATACCTCTAAATTAAATCCTTCTTTGGAAGATGTCTCCCTCCCCTCATTAAAGCATTGCTTTCGGACATCCCATATAGTAATGAATATGCCGCTCTGTGTCCCGTGATGTACGAGAAAGAAAAAGGGATTTTTAAATACAGCTTACCTGTAAAATCCTTTTCTTGGAGTACATCACGGGACACAGAGCTCCCACCCCTCTTTTTGGGAACATTTTGGGAGGCATACTGCTTGCTACAAAACTGAGGGACTCCCTCTAGGGGAGGGGGTTATATAGGGAGGGACTTCCTGTTTGTTTGAGATTGCCAGTGTCCACACCTGAAGGTACTCCATATAACCCATATAGTAATGAATATGCCGCTCTGTGTCCCGTGATGTACTCCAAGAAAAGGATTTTACAGGTAAGCTGTATTTAAAAATCCCTTTATTTTTTATTTTAATCACATAGTGAACAAAGTCCCCATGTGATTATTTTTTAGTGATTGAGTCATCCCCTGTGCCCCACTGAATGTAATGCAATGCAGATCACATTGCTTTATGTTCTTTCCCGAGTACGCTGGCCAGGGGGCGCGAGAGACGGTCAAACGCGTTGTTTTCCAGGTAATCAACAAGGAGGGGAGACCTGACGTGAGTCCACTCTGTTCCCTTCCATCTACTCGGTGCCACTTACTTTCTTGGTCCCAGGCCCGCAGATGGGCAAGTGGAGCCTGGAAAACATGGGTACCGATCACTGACTCCATTCATTCATACAATGCTTCAGTTTGTAAAAAGGAAGATTTTGTGCAGCTGAGTCTGCAGAGATGGAGATTGAGGGCTGTGTTCTCTATCTCCTTTCTTTGTCATAAAGGTGGAACATCGGAGGTCTGTTTAGACCCCCAATATCTCACCAAAGCCCCCAACGGGGCTCCTAAATAAAAAAAAAAAGATTGTAAAAAAAAAAAATGGTAAAAAGTAATAATAAAAAAATAAATCCTGACACCAGTGGCAGAACTACCAGGGTCCGCCAAGGGCTTCGGGGAAGGGGTCGCAGGCCCGTGAGAAACGGTCCCGACTTGGGGTCAGGGTGGTTCTTCACGGGTTCTTGCTAGAGGTCGACCGATATACCGGCCGGCCGATATATCGGCCGATATTTGGCGTTTTTTAATTAATCGGCATCGGCCGATATGTGCTGTAAAAAAGGTGATTTAAAAATTCAGCAGCGCGACTTGCAAAAAGCTTCTATAATAGAAGTCAATGCAAGTTGCCTGAAGTTTCCTGTGGAGGAGAGACTTGTCTCTGGGCAGCCTGCCAAGTTTTGAGAAAAGAGTTACAATGTTGCTACTTATCAATTAACTGAACTCCGTGTAGGAGAGTTCTCAGTTTAACCATTTAAAGGCTAAATCTTTTTTGACACTTGGTGCTTACAAGTAAAAATCCTGTATTTTCTGCTGGAAAATCACTTGGAACCCCCAAACATTATATATTTTCTTTTAGCAGAGACCCTAAGAAATAAAATAGCGATTGCTGCAATATTTAATGTTACACGGTATTTGCGCAGCGGTCTTTCAAACGCATTTTTTTGGGGAAAAATATGCTTTAACAAGTAAAAAAAATTAACCACTTAAGGACCCTGCACTGTATATATACGTCCTCTTTTTAAAGATGAATATCTCGGTAACGGCAGCAGCTGCTGCTGCCACAACCGAAATATCCATCTCTTCAGTGCAGGGTCCTGTGTACAATAACGGCGGTCTCCGCGGCGGATTCGCCACGAGATCGCCGTTATCGGTGACCGGAGAGGTGCCCCCCGCCGCTTTCCCGTGCTCTCCGCCGCTTACCGTCGGTAGCGGCGGAGGCGATCGGGTCTGTGCGGCTCCTCTGCTGGGATACAAGTGAGGGAAAAATCGCCCCCACCCGTTCCCCATAGCAGCGCTGGGCGGAAGTGACGTCAAAACGTCATTTCCGCCCACTGTCTTAAAGAGACATTTTCTTTTTAAGGCTATTTAAAAAATGACATTTTCCTTTTTTTTTTTTTTTCTTTTTAAGCCTAAATATGAGATCTGAGGTCTTTTTGACCCCAGATCTCATATTTAAGAGGACCTGTCATGCTTTTTTCTATTACAAGGGATGTTTACATTTCTTGTAATAGGAATAAAAGTGATCAATTATTATATTTTTTTTTTTCAGTGTAAAAAATGTTAAAATAAATACAAATAAATAGGAAAACAAAAAAAAAATTTTTTAAAGCGCCCCGTCCCGACGAGCTCGCGCGCAGAAGCGAACACATACGCGAGTAGCGCCCGCATATGAAAACGGTGTTCAAACCACACAAGTGAGGTATCGCCGCGATCGTTAGAGCGAGAGCAATAATTCTAGCCCTAGACCTCCTCTGTATCTAAAAAAATGCAACCTATAGAATTTTTTAAACGTCGCCTATGGAGATTTTTAAGGGTAAAAGTTTGACGCCGTGCTACGAGCGGGCGCAATTTCTAAACGTGACATGTTGGGTGTCATTTTACTCGGCGTAACATTATCTTTCACAATATATAAAAAAATTGGACCAAATTTATTGTCTTATTTTTTAATTCAAAAAAGTGTATTTTTTCCAAAAAAGTGCGCTTGTAAGACCGCTGCGCAAATACGGTGTGACAAAAAGTATTGCAATGACCACTATTTTATTCTCTAGGGTGTTAGAACAAAAAATATATATAATGTTTGGGGGTTTTAAGTGATTTTCTAGCAGAAAAAACTTTCAGTCTTGCAAACACCAAAACTGAAAAACACCCAAGGTCCTTAAGTGGTTAAACAGTAAAGTTAGCCCATATTATTATTTTTTGCCCAAAAGTTTTCATTACCTGAGTGTATGTATATGTATAATATATATATAATTTTTTTTATATCTAAATTATACATACAAGTGCACTGATTGGAGGCTTGTTGCGTTTAAATGTAAGACATTTTCTGTATTACTTAGCAGAGCAATAATGGAACTTCCGCTTTTCCAAATCCTCCCCCCCTCCGATGTCACATTTGGTACCTTTTCAGGGGGGAGGAGATACCTTCGTAATCCCAGATATTTGCTCCCTCTTCCGGGCATAGATCACTGCAGTGACTGTGGTGACTTAATCTGCCCCCAGCTTTCTTCTGGGAGACACACAGGTCCCAGAAGACAGCAGGGACCAGTGGGATCGCGCAGCGCGACTCGTGCATGCACAGTAGGGAACCAGGAAGTGAAGCCGCAAGGCTTCACTTCCTGATTCCCTTACCGAAGATGGTGGCGGCAGCACCTGAGGGAGAGATCGGCTTTGGGTGCCACCATTGCGGGCACCCAGGACAGGTAAGTGTCCATATATTAAAAGTCAACAGCTGCTTTTTATTTTTAGCTGCCGACTTTAAAAAAAAAAAATTCCCACAGAACTTCGCTGCTTTCACACTGGACCATCATTCTAGCGGCGCTATTTGGCTGCTAGCGGGGTGCTTATATCCCAGCTAGCGGCCGATAAAGGGGTTAAATGCTCCCATGTAATGCCACTGCAGAAGCGCTTTGCAGGCGTTCATGTCAATGGGCAGGAGTGGTGGAGGAGCGGTACCACCGCTCCAAAGATGCTGCTCGCAGGACTTTTTTTTTTTTTTTTTTTTTTTTTTTTTTTAACGTCCTGCCAGCGCACCACCTCAATGTGAAAGCACTCGGCTTTCAGACTGAGACTGCAGGGGAGCAGTTTTGCAGGCACTTTATAGGTGCTATTTTTAGCCCAAAAGCGCATGAAAAACGCCCCAGTGTGAAAGGGGTCTAACTGTTAGATTTTATGAGATGAAAGGGGGGGGGGGGGGGATCGGCTTAACATATCAGCCCAAAAAAAAAAATCGGCATCATAAATCGGCTATCGGCCGCCGCAATTTCTAAATATCGGCATCGGCCAGAGAAAAACCCATATTGGTCGACCTCTAGTTCTTGCATCGGGGCCCTGATGGTTCTAGTTACCCCTCTGCCCACAGGCCTGATTCTGATGCAGAATAAAACTATCACATGCAACAAGTGCCTTCCTCTGCACTTCTGGAAGGCATTGTGAAATCTACAGCTGTGTATTTTGGCCCAGGGCTTTTCTATTGTCTGTAAAAAAACATTGGATTGTGAATCTGTGAGCAAATTGAGTGAAATCTGAACTTCCTGTGAGTACAGTAAGCTGACCTGTCACAACAATCTATATTAGCAAGTACTGACAGAAGGCTGAAAAGCAGTTCATTCATGTGTTTTCTGTATAGCCCTGCATCAGCACATGTACCTGCAGAACCAATTCTGATGCAAAAAAAACCTTGTCACATATGTTTGTGTAGATTTCCTGGTCAGCTTTTTAAAAAAAATTTCCATTGCTTTTGCGTTTTCTGTGAGCACCTGGAGCAAGACAATAATAGGTTAATTAGGACCCATACTATCTGTTTATGAAATTGTTGTCTGATTTTTCTAAGGTGTCCAGCCTATGCCTTCTCAGGGAGGGAAGCTTGAAATAGCTGGAACGGTGGTTGGCCAGTGGGCTGGGACTAGACGTGGACGTGGCAGAGGACATTTCCCAATTCAGGTGGTTTCTGTTGGTGGACCAACTAGAGGGTATGTATAGCAAGCCTTCTCTGCACCCTCCCAGTACAAGTGTATATCATTAAGTCTGTATTAGTACTCAGTCATGGTAACAGTACTGTACAGCTGCCTTTTTCAACCAGGGTGCCTTCAGATTTCTTTAGAATGCCTAAAAAATGCCCAAATATTTTATTCAAACCAGCAGTTGGTTCAAGCCTGCCTTTTAGTTGCACAAAGCTACAGGTTTTCATTGTGCACAATTACAGCCTCCTAGCCATCTGTGTCCAAACAACCAATGATTACATCAGTTGCATAATTTTAACGGGAGCACTGACTAAACAAAGGTTGACAAACACTGCTGTAGAGTATGAGAAAGTGCAGAGCCTTCAACACCCACTCCAACCTTCAACCAAACCTTCCCTTTCACTGGTCTTGCGCTGGTAAACTGACATCTCTGGGTTAATATGCTTCACACTAGGGCTGCAACTAACAATTATTTTCATAATCGATTAGTTGGCCGATTGTTTCGATTAATCGGATTATAGCCTTAAAAAAAAAAGCTTTTTTTTTTTTGGCCCAATTTGTTGTTGGGCAGATTACAAAACACAAATTGCAGCAAAAACGCATTACATGCTTTTCTGCAGCTTCTCCATTGAAGTATATTGAACCAAAAAAGAAATAGTGCAGTTTTGTGTTAAAAAGTCCTTGCCCTTTCCAAATACGCAGCAGCCGAAATAAAAATCATGGATATGAAAGTGTCCCATAGGAAAACATGTAAATGAACTGTAGTGTGTTTCTGCAAAAAGCACCAAAAAAAGGTGTGAACACGGCCTGAGATGTTTAGTAACATAATGGGGGTTAAAAAAACAAAAATAAGTGCAAAAAGAGCAAATAATCGCTACTCCTAAGGGGTTACTTTTTTACTGTGGGACAGTGAAAGTAATATTTAGCAATTCGCTTTTTTGTACTATAAAGGGCTAATTTTACCTTTTTTTTAACCCCATTATGTTACCGGCCGATTAATTGATTATGAAAATTGTAATCGATTAATTTCATAATTGATTAGTTGTCGATTAATCTATTGTTTCGGCCCCACTTCACACATCCTAATTTGACTGTTGACATGTGGCTTCATGCACTCCCTGTAATATTTTAACACCATCTCATGAACACCATCACCAGCATCACATGAACATGAGACTTTAAAGTGTTTTTTTTTTTTTTTTTTTTGCAACTTCTATTGATTTAAAAAAAGAAAGAAATGACAAAACTGAGCCCATTGGTAATCACCAGGCTTGCAGATATAGAACACAGACATCCACACACTTAACTCTAAAGGCACTTCAATTATCACAGAACTCTGAGAAAAGACGAGGCGTAACAGATCAGCAGCAGAAGTAAATCCTGACAAATTTTCCCCACACCACTTCAACGCATTACATCATATCGGCTTGTATACAGAAAAAAAATATTTTAAAAAAATACCCAAAGGGAACCCAATTCTCATCCATATGATGGCATAACCAACTCATTATGAAGGGTTTGGTTCTGGAGAGAGGCAGTAGTGGAGGGATAATTGAGCCATATGTCCCAGAGCTTAGCAAATTCTTTTGGGCAACCCCTTGGCACATACATGAATTTAAAAAAGTGGAATGACTAAGTTAACCGGTTAAGGACCGCCACATGTACATTTACATTGGCAGAATGGCACCGACAGGCACATCAACGTATATATACATTGGTGCCTTATATATACGTTGGTGCCTTGAGGGGGTTTGGGTGTCCGATACGGCCCCCCCCGTACGGAGGTCCCTGTAGCTGGCCGAGCGATCCGGGATGAGGGGGCGGCTATTCGTTTTTGTCCGCACCCTCCGGATCGCTCTCAGCCAATCCGCGCGCCCCCCCACCCTGTCACTTCCTCCTCAGGAAGGAGGAAGCGATGTGATCTCTCCTTCAGCGTTTTTTTTTCAACCACCGCTAAGGAGAGATCACATCGCACAGTAAGTCTGCACTAACACTACACTGACACACACTACACACAAACACATTTAACCCCTTGCGATCGCCCCCCCCTGTCACAGTGTCACTGAATGCAGTAATCATACATGTATGATTACTCTATTTAGTGGCAGTGTGACAGCCAGTCAGTGTTAGGTTCAGGGTAGCCCCTGTACCCCCCCTCCCCTAATAAAGTTTTAACCCCTTGATTACCACCCTAGTTAACCCTTTCACTCCCTATTGCCAGCATCACTAAGCGATAATTTTTCTGATCGCTGTATTAGTGTCGCTGTTCCCGCTAGGTAGCAAATTTTTTTTTATTGCGTTTTTTTATTTATTTTTTTTTACTAAAGACATGTGGCTAAATACATTTTGGCCTAAATGATTGACTAAAATTTAGTTTATTTGATTTTTCTATTAACAAAAAGTAGAAAATATTGTTTTTTTTTTTTTCAAAAATGTCACTCTATTTTGTATATAGCGCAAAAAATAAAAATCGCAGAGGCGATCAAATGCCACCAAAAGAAATCTCTATTTGTGGGAAGAAAAGGACGCAAATTTTGTTTGGGAGCCACTTCGCACGACCGCGCAATTGTCAGTTAAAGCGACGCAGTGCCGAATCGCAAAAAGGGGCAAGGTCATTTACCTGCATTTTGGTCCGGGTCTTAATTGGTTAACCAAGTGTTTTTCAATGTAGGGGCTATGGAATATTTCCTATTTAAGGATAATAGCCTTCCTGTCACTGAATTAAAGGAGACCTAATAGAGCCATGAGCGCCCTCGTAGAGGCAGAGGCTTTAGCACACCCCAAAATAAATATGCCTACAGTTGGTGGTATTGGGATGATGGTTAATTGAAAAATGTATTGTGCCAGGTTCCCCTAAAATACTTAAATAATGACTGGGCAAGTCTAGAATATATGGGTGAAGGCAGCCGGATCAGCCAGGCATAGCCCATCAGCATCTCAAGGGTGTAGGAGGGCAAATCCTGTGCAATCTCCTGAGGTCTGAAGTATATCCTATGGAGGACTTTAAAATGAATTAAGCAATCTCTAGCTGAGACTAATTGTCACATTGGATATTCCCAAATATCCTCCCAATACTCGCTATCTATCTAGACCCTCTTCCCTCTATGCTGCCATCTAAACCTTCATGGACCGAGAGGGCATTAAGGCCATGCATATAGTAGATCATCCTGTAGGAGTTCCTCTAGTCTAGAGGAGGGATGTGACGGCAGTGACCAATGAAATTGGACCATGAACACATGGCGTAGCTGTAAATGCTTAAATAAGTGAGAATTGGGACGGTCATACTGTTTTAAAGAGTCAAAGGTTTTTAGAGGGCCATTATCACATATCTGGTCAAGATACTTAATCCCTCTAGAAGCCCAAACCATAAGGTCTGGAATAGAGAGAAACTACAGGAGCATGGGATTCTGCCATAGTGGGGTGACCTTTGGCCAGGTATCTCCAGATGCCAGGAATTCTAGGCTCCCAAACTTTATAGAGAGATTGGCATATAGATTCTATATATCTATTTTATGGTTCTGCTTTTAATTAATTTTTTGTGCATTTTTTTTCTCGTGAAATGTTCACTATGTAATCAAACCTCTAAAATTCATAGGAGAGAGAGATCAAGCTTTTCTTTCCATATCCTGACTTTGCTCTTGATTTACAAAGATTTACTAGACTAATCATCTGGTAAAGGATAAGTGTAAGGCCTCGTACACACGATCAAATCTGTCTGCTGGAAACGGTCTGCTAGACCGTTTCAGCAGACAGATTCGATCATGTGTACGGGCGAGCTGACGGATTTGGCCACCCGACAGATTGGAAAGCATGCTTACCAATCTGTCGGCTGGGAACCCGTCCGCCCGACATGTCTGCTGGTTAGTACGCTAACCAGCAGACATGTCTTCTCGCACACGCGCCGAATGGTTTCGACGCATGCGCGGAAGTGTTTTACTTCCTGGTGCGGTGACGTGGCGGCGTCAACGTCACCGCCACGTCACCGACACATCAGCGCGGACAGACCGTTTTGAACAAATGGATTTGATAGTGTGTACGGGGCCTAACACATTTAATACATCCAAGAATGCCAAGCAACCTTTTTTCCCCTATACTTTGAAAACTGTATTTAGGTGCAGGCTAGTGTAAACCTTGCTTTGTACAGTGTATATAGAAACATGACTGACAAGGATTGAGAACAACGGTGGTAACGGGGATAAGGGGCATACATAAAATCCTACCTAGGAGGAGACGCCTGCTAGCCAGTAGATCCTCTCCTGTGCTTACATTTCCATCCTAGTTTATTTGTTACTAAAGGCTTGTGATGCCTGACCCAGAGGCTAAGCTCGACCAACCACCCCTTAAAAAATAAGAGCACCTTAATGGCCACAAAGGCCCTATCTTTGGGTGGGTCTTGGCTCTACGCAGTCTTAAACTGTAGACCTTTTTTTTTTTTATAAAAAATATATTGCCTACTCTGCGCAATCATTTTGCACAGAGGGGCCCTTACCATCTCTTCTGGGGTCTCCTGCTGGTGCTCTCTGCTCTGCCTCTTATTCAAATGCTCCCATAGCGTTTAGCTTGCTATGGGGGGGGGGGGGATACTTGTGCGGGTGCGATCCCAAGTGGGGCCGTGTGCATCCATAGGCACACACTGCACAGCTTGGCCCAGCTCCCCGCTTACAGGATTTAATTGACGGCAGAGGAGTCAAATGGCTCCTGCTGCAGCCAGAGCCGTCTCCAGAGGGGAGCAGAGCTGCTGCAGACACAGGACTGAGCTGGATCGAGAGGGGTCTCGGGGAAGCTGCTATTGAAAGTTTTTTTTTTTTACCTTAAAGCGGTTGTATACCCTTAAAAAAACCTACAAGGCAAAGGCATAATGAGCTAGTATGACTCATTATCAATTACTTACCTTAGATCGAAGCCCCCGCATCGGTCTTTGGACACATCCTCCATGATACCTGTAATTTTTTTCCGGGTATCGCCACTCCGGCGCTGTGACTAACCGGAGCGGCTATGACATCACTCCCACGCATGCGCGCAGAATGGCACGATCCCCGCGCATGCACACAAGTTCCCATTCAGGAGCTGCCGCGCTCAGTGCTCCTGCGCCACTTTTCTGCAAATATCTCCTTAACCACTTTAGCCCCGGACCATATTGCTGTCCAAAGACCAGAGCACTTTTTGTGATTCGGTACTGCGTCGCTTTAACTGACAATTGCGCGGTCGTGCGACGTGGCTCCCAAACAAAATTGGCGTCCTTTTTTTCCCACAAATAGAGCTTTCTTTTGGTGGTATTTGATCATCCTGCGACTATTTTGAAAAAAAATGCAAATTTTTTTACATTTTGCTATAATAAATATCCCCAAAAAAGATATAAAAAAACATTTTTTTTCCTCAGTTTAGGCCGATACGTATTCTTCTACATATTTTTCATTAAAAAAAATCGCAATAAGCGTTTGATTGGTTAGCGCAAAATTTATAGCGTTTACAAAAAAGAGGGTCGTTTTATGGCATTTTTATTAATATTTTTTTTTTTACTAGTAATGGCGGCGATCAGCGGTTTTTTTTCGGTACTGCGATATTATGGCGGACACATCGGACACTTTTGACACATTTTTGGGACCATTGGCATTTTTATAGCGATCAATGCTATAAAAATGCATTGGATTACTATAAAAATGCCATTGGCAGTGAAGGAGTTAACACTAGGGGGCAGGATAAGGGTTTAAGTGTGTTCCTATTTGTGTTCTAACTGTATGGGGGGGGGTGGCCTTACTAAGGGAAATCACTGATCTTCTGTTCATACATTGTATGAACAGAAAATCAACGTTTCCCCCGCTGACAGGAACGAGAGGTATGTGTTTACACACATACCTCCCGTTCACCGCTCTGTAGCAAGCAATTGCAAGTGCCCGGCGGCTATCGTACCCGCCGGGCACGCGCGCGGGACTCGGGGGGCGCGCGGCGCGCGCCCCCTAGTGGCCAAACAAGAGAGGACGTAGAGCTACGTGCTCCCGCGAGACAGTGCCACCGTCCCGCAGTAATATGACTGCGGGCGGTCGGGAAGCAGTTAACCATGTAGGTTAAGAAGATATTGCAAGCACCTACAGGTAAGCCTTAGGCCTCATTCACACGAGGCGGACTCCATCGCGACGGAGTCTGCCTGCCAGCTCAGCGGAAATCAGTTCACAGATCTCCGCTGAGCCGACGGATGACGAGCTCCTCTCTGCTCACTGAGCGGGGAGGGGCTTGTCAGGCACCGCTATCTCCTATGGAGCGATCTGATGAAAACGGACAGCATGTCCGTTTTCATCAGATCTTACCCGATGCGCATGGACGGACGGGACGCGCCCCCCATATGTCTGTTTTTAGCGGATCGGATATGGTCGGATGTCAGCGGACATGTCTCCACTGACATCCGACGCTCCATAGGGATGCATGAAGCGGCCGTTCAGGTCCGCTGTCAAAACTGACAGGCGGACCCGGATGGTCTGTCCGTGTGAATAAGGCATTAATGTAGGCTTACCTGTAGGTGCAAGTATACCCTGAGGGTATACAACCGCTTTAATGCAGAGACTGCTTTAGGGTTAAACGCCTTTTGCTTTTAGCCCCTGTTCACAACCGTGTGAATTGTGCAATTTCAAGTAAAATCGCACAATTTCAAAGTCGCATTCAGTGTGAACCTAGACTTAGAACCATTTTAATACTTCGTAATAAAACACAATTACAACCAATGTGCATGAAAGGAGCTTTTGTGGCTAATAAAGGAAAAGAACAGCTAGCTTTTAGGGGGGAAAAAAGCAGTTTTAAATAGATTTAATGTTTCATATGTATACATATTACCAAATGCTTATAAGTTTTTTTTTTTTTTTTTTTTTTTGCTTCCTTTAGACGCCCCAGAGGAGTTATATCAACCCCCGTCATACGAACATTTGGAAGAGGTGGTAGATATTATGGAAGAGGGCCATACAAAAACCAAGGGGCATCTCAGGTATACTATTTGTTGTCTGACAATTTAAGGTGTAAGTTTGTTTTAGGCATTCAGGACAAAGTATTTTGGAGTGCTATTTAGTTGGAATAAGCTGCTGTCTGCTTTGCACTGCTGGTTAAAAGCAAGAGAGAGTAAAAATAGAAACTGAGAAGTTTTTGCACGATTTTCCAAATTCTGTATCCTGCCAAACAGCAGTTCAGGAACTGCATTACGCTGTAAATAATACAATACTCTGCATGTAAAGAGGTTTATTGAATAAAATAGTAACGTTTATATATACTCCAAGAAAAAGGGCTTTTTGGTATATAACTTGCAGATAATACAGGATCGCTTCCTAGACGCTTCCAGCACCGACGTAGTGATGTCACAGTAGTCTGACCCTACGCGTTTCATCACACCTGATGTAATCTGGGGTACGATTTGGATTCTAATACACTCCCGATCTTACAGGCTAGAATATGTCACATGGTCTCCATTATGGACCTTGTATCTATATAGAGTGTGTAAAGAAGCCCAACAGACTTGTTTACTTATCGGTATTGCTTGAATCACATTTAAGCCATCCGTAAAGAATACAGCTTTATTAAAAAGTGAAAAAATAAATTTAAATAACGATATTCATTACTCCTAAAATAAAAAATAAAAAAACAGACTGAATATCCTAAATAAATTGTGTAGATACAAACTCCACATGATGACATTTTATAAAGGCTTGTGCATCTTGGGGCCCTCCAGTGGCCATATGAGAGACTGAAATCCAAGATGGTTATAGTGGGAGTATATTTTTGTGTCGCTAAACTCCCCGCTACAGATGAGTATTGGGGGGGAGGTTGTGGACGGAGCAGCACACAGAAGGGTTTTTACCTTCAATGGGTGAAGGTAAAAAAATATTCAGCCTTTCAGCCACCTGAAGTCAATTTGGAAGTATCCTCTAAAATACGAGCCTTAGCTTTGGTGAGATGCCTACAGAGAATCCTATAAAGTGAGCCTGCAGCTGCCCCCATTCCAATACAACACTAAGGGGTTGATTCACTAAAGGCAAATCAACTTTGCAACACAAGTGCACTGCAAGTGCAGTCGCTGTAGATCTTAGGGAAAGATTGGAATGAGGGGAAGCCCTGCTGATTTTTTTTTATCATCCAAATGTGCAAGTAAGGCCCCTTTCACACGGGGCAGATCAGTAATGATCCACCTCTGTGTGTCCGTAAGCTCAGCGGGGATCGCTCCGTAGATCCCCGCTGAGCCAGTGGATGACAGGGCGGTCTCCGCACACTGTGCAGGGACCTCCCTGTCTTTTCTCCGCTCTCCCCTATGGGGGGATCGGATGAATACGAACCGTGTGTCCATGTTCATCCGATCCGCAGACGGAAGAAAAAATAGGATCTTCTTCCATCTGCAAAATCGGAAAAGTGCACAGGAGCAGCTGAACTTTTTGTTTTAAAGAATAATTTTTATTTATTTTTCCCTTTCCATGTTGCTCCACAGACCAAGCCAGCATACGCTACTTCTGCGGCAGAAGTGGCCAAAGAGCTTAAGACACAATCCGAAGACTCCAAATCATCCGCCGTGTCTTCAGATGGTTCTCTGACCGAGAACGGAGTGGGGAACGAGGACAACCAAGCTTCCCAGATCAACGGGGGCTCTGCAGACACCCAGCCTCCCAATCACTCTGAAAGTGCCTTAAGCAGTGACTCTAAAGCGTGCAATACAAATCCTCATTTAAATGCACTAGATCCAGACAGCGGGCACCACGAGGAGGAAACCCTTGAGGCCTCTGTCTTAAAAAAAGAAGAGTAAACTTATTTTTCTAGAGGGTGAAGGATGTTAGAAAGTTCAGGGTTAGGAATATCTGGAAAGAAGGAGAGCCTACAGTTACGTACATTTTTTCCTTTCCGTAAGTGAAAAATGAGGATTTGGAAATTCGGATCCCTCTTTTGACGTCAGACGAAAAAAAAAAGTTTCAGAGGTTTTATTTTCTTTTTAACCAGTTGTAGTCAAAATGCTACAAGGAAAAAAAAAGCTGAGCATATTTTGAAGAGCATTTGACTTCCATATGTTAACGAAACATGCGCAAAGTTAAAACTGGTTACAACAACAAGGCGTAAACAAAAACCGCTCGTGCTGTATCTTTAGATACAAGCAAACACAATTTATGGCAGTTCTTTTTTCAGTATATATATATAGCTTAAGTATAATTTGTAGTATTTGGCACCATATGTATGCCATTATATTTGATTTTACAATACTGTGTCACGTTAAAAGAAAATCAGAAACGTTGGTTTTCCAGATTATGATAATATGGCACAAACAGTTTTTTTTTTCTCTTTCATTCTTTATTATTTCATCGCTGTTGATGTGTTTTGTTTTTTTTTTTCTTCTTTTTTTTTCGTACTACGATGTGCAACTTTATTGGAACACAAACAATTATAGCGTTAACATTTACAGATTTTTGCTAATCTTTTAAATACTCATTACTCATACTATTCAAGCAAAGTTAGAAATCATAGAGGAGGGAAAAAAAAAAGGGGCAACAACCCTTTTTTTTCCCCCCTGAAAAAAAAAAAAACAGCCGCTCACAAAATAATAATAATAAAAAAAAAAGTTTCAGTGAATACTGTTTTACCATGCATCCGTGATCAATGAAATTGTGTGGTTTTTTGAATCAAACGTAGACCATTAGTGCTACTATTGACCTTGCATGGTTCATCCTTTTTAAGGTGTGTAGTCAATATTATGCATGTTCTCGTCCTCTTTCTGCCATTCTTACAAAGTTCTGTGCCCATCTGCAAAACAAGAAAACAAAAAAAACTAATAATCAGTAATAGTTCGATGAGATGTTAATTATGTTTAGTCATTGACTGATCTCGCTCTAACCTTTTAAAGAAAATTTTGTGATTATTGACCTCTGTTGCATTTATCCTAAAACAAAAAAAAAAATTAACTAGCCGTTTAAATATCAACGTTTTTTCTCTGGTGTATCCATTGCTGTATTGCATTATTGTTCTCTGTTGCTGTTTTCACATTAGCAAATATGGATTCTGTGATTAAAAAAATAATCTTAAAAGTGCTTTGATCTTTAAACCTTCCCCCTTTCACCCCCCCCCCCCCCCCCCACTTCTGTAGCAGGACAGGATTTGCCCGTTCCTGAGCTCTTCAGCTTTTTCCTACGCCGAGTACACCTGTATCATTTTGATGTTTCTGTTAGTGTTTCCAAAACCTTTTAAATGTTCTTTATGAAAAAAAAAAATCCAAATCATTTCTTTCTCTTCGTTTTCATTATAATTCTCCTGATGCTCTTCATCACTCATTAGTGATCAGAAATGAGGTGTAACTCCCCCCATTCTTTTGCCCCTGCAAAAGCTGAGTAGGTATTTTAATGTAAGTTGAAAGGAGTTTGCCCCAACTCATGGACTGTGCAAGAATGAACTACTGTTGGCTTTGTTTGGAAGTCGGTGGATTGTGGTGCGTTATGTCTGAAGGCTATTGAATGCAACTTACAATGCTTAATAAAAATCTTTATTCTTTTAGTATAAACTGGTGTTGTGGTCTTTTTATTGCAAACTTTTTCTAATCCTTTTTATTTTCAGCAGTGTGATGTACGTTCCAAAACTTTCCATACATAGGAAAAATTAACATACTCATATTATTTTTTTTTTTTTTCACAATCCAAGTTTTATTGAGAGATAATGAAAACAAGCGGGTTAACAGAATTCTTTGACCTTTTTCGTTGACACAAACCTTATTGCCAACCTTTATCAATTTATCAATTCAGCCCCGGAAATTTTTACCTCCTTAACCACTTGAGGCCCGCGCTACCGTCAGATGACGGCAACAGCGCGGGCCTCAATATCCAACATGCCGTCATTTGACGGCATGTCTTTCTGGCGTTCCCAGCGCGCGCTGTACAGCGCGCTGCGGGGAAGCCCTGTGTTGTCCGTGTCCCTTGGACACGGCCAATCACAGATCGCGGCAAACGGCCAATCAGAGCGGCCGTTTGCAATGCGATCTGTGGGCGAATGAGAGATGATCTCTCATAGATCATCTCTCATTGCCGGCTGACACAGAGACAATGTCCTGTCTCTGGAAGGGAGGAGCCCGATCTGTGTTCCTTCCTACATAGGGACACAGATCAGTCACCCCCCCCCTCCCCCTACAGTTAGAACACACCTAGCATACACATTTAACCCCTTCCTCACCCCCTAGTGTTAACCCCTTCAATGCCAGTCACATTTATACTGTAATTAGTGCATATTTATAGCACTGATCGCAGTATAAATGTGAATGGCGCCAAAAATGTGTCAAAAGTGTCCGATGTGTCCGCCATAACGTCGCAGTACCAATAAAAATCGCAGATTTTTTTTTTTTACCAAAAATATGTAGAAGAATACGTATCGCCCTAAACTGAGAAAAAAAAAATGTGTTTTTTTTTTAATTGGGATATTTATTATAGCAACAAGTAAAAAATATTGTATTTTTCTTCAAAATTGTCGCTCTTTTTTGTTTATAGCGCAAAAAATAAAAATCGCACAGGCGATCAAATACCACCAAAAGAAAGCTCTACTTGTGGGGAATAAAGGACGTAAATTTTGTTTGGGAGCCACGTCGCACGACCGCGCAATTGTCAGTTAAAGCGACGCAGTGCCGGAAGCTGAAATTTCACCTGGGCAGGAGGGGGGTGTAAGTGCCCAGTATGCAAGTGGTTAATGACCAGAGCATGTTTAACAATTTGGCACTGCGCTGCTTTAACTGGTAATTGTCCGGTCATGCAATGCTGTACACAAATAAAATTTGCATTCTTTTTTTTCCCACAAAAAGCTTTCTTTTTCTGGTATTTGATCACCTGCTGTGGTTTCTATTTTTTGCAATATAAACTAAAAAAAAAAGACAGAAAATATTGATTATTTTTTTGTCACTAAATGATATATTTCTCAAACATGCCATGGGTATATGTGAAATTGCACCCCAAAATACATCCTGCTGCTTCTCCTGAGTATGGGGATACCACATGTCACACTTTTTGGCAGTCTAGCCATGTTCAGAACCCCGAAAACCAATCACAGCCTTCAGGCTTTCTAAGGGAGTAAATTGTTGATTTCACTCCTCACCACCTATCAGTTTCAGAGGCCTTGGCAAGCCAATATGCCCAAATTACCCCTTTTCAGAAAGTAGACACCCCAAGCTTTGTGCTGAGAGGCATGCTGAGTATTTTGCAGATCTTGCTTTTTGTCGTTTTTTTTTTCCTTTTCTTTCTTTTTCCAAAACGAATGAGAGCTGCAAAATAGTCGCCATGCTTCTTAGCAAATACCTTGGGGGGGGTCTACTTTCCGAAAAGGGGTCATTTGGGGGGTGGGGGATTCGTGCTATCTTGGCCTCCGAAACTGATAGGTAGTGAGGAGTGAAATCAACAATGTATGCCCTTAGAAAGCCTGCAGTGATTGGTTTTGGGGTTCCTTTATGCAGTTAGACTGCCAAAAAGTCTCACACATGTGGTATCTCCGTACGCGGGAGGAGCAGCAGAATATATTTTGGGTGTAATTTTGCATATACCCATGGCATGTTTGAGCAATATATAATTTAAATTACAACTTTGTGTAACAAAGGGGTCTAAGGCTACTTTCACACTGATAGACGGTTGTTTACTCGCACCACGAGTGCAGAACAGTTCACTTGTGGCGTTCCTGCAGGTTAGCTGCACTTTGCCATAGACTTCTATTATATCCTGTAGGTGTGGTGCACTTTCAGAAAGCACATCGAACTCGCAGGTAAAAGAAGTCTATGGCTTAGTGCAGGTAATCTGCAGGTGCACTGCTCTACTCTTTAAAAGGTTAGAGCGAGATCAGTTTAAAAGCAGCCCAGTAACCGCTGTAGAACTGATGCCTATATACAGTGCGGAAAATAAGTATTTGAACACCCTGCTATTTTGCAAGTTCTCCCACTTGGAAATCATGGAGGGGTCTGAAATTGTCATCGTAGGTACATGTCCACTGTGAGAGACATAATCAAAAAAAAAAAATCCAGAAATCACAATTTATGAATTTTTAACTATTTATTTGTATGATACAGCTGCAAAGAAGTATTTGAACACCTGTCTTATCAGCTAGAATTCTGACCCTCAAAGACCTGTTAGTCTGCCTTTAAAATGTCCACCTCCACTCCATTTATTATCCTAAATTAGATGCACCTGTTTGAGGTCATTAGCTGCATAAAGACACCTGTCCACCCCATACAATCAGTAAGAATCCAACTACTAACATGGCCAAGACCAAAGAGCTGTCCAAAGACACTAGAGACAAAATTGTACACCTCCACAAGGCTGGAAAGGGCTACGGGGAAATTGCCAAGCAGCTTGGTGAAAAAAGGTCCACTGTTGGAGCAATCATTAGAAAATGGAAGAAGCTAAACATGACTGTCAATCTCCCTCGGACTGGGGCTCCATGCAAAATCTCACCTCGTGGGGTCTCAATGATTGTAAGAAAGGTGAGAAATCAGCCCAGGACTACACGGGAGGAGCTGGTCAATGACCTGAAAAGAGCTGGGACCCCCGTTTCCAAGGTTACTGTTGGTAATACACTAAGACGTCATGGTTTGAAATCATGCATGGCACGGAAGGTTCCCCTGCTTAAACCAGCACATGTCAAGGCCCGTCTTAAGTTTGCCAATGACCATTTGGATGATCCAGAGGAGTCACAGGAGAAAGTCAAGTGGTCAGATGAGACCAAAATAGAACTTTTTGGTCATAATTCTACTAACCGTGTTTGGAGGAAGAAGAATGATGAGTACCATCCCAAGAACACCATCCCTACTGTGAAGCATGGGGGTGGTAGCATCATGCTTTGGGGGTGTTTTTCTGCACATGGGACAGGGCGACTGCACTGTATTAAGGAGAGGATGACCGGGGCCATGTATTGCGAGATTTTGGGCAACAACCTCCTTCCCTCAGAGCTTTGAAGATGGGTCGAGGCTGGGTCTTCCAACATGACAATGACCCGATGCACACAGCCAGGATAACCAAGGAGTGGCTCTGTAAGAAGCATATCAAGGTTCTGGCGTGGCCTAGCCAGTCTCCAGACCTAAACCCAATAGAGAATCTTTGGAGGGAGCTCAAACTCCGTGTGTCTCAGCGACAGCCCAGAAACCTGATTGATCTAGAGAAGATCTGTGTGGAGGAGTGGGCCAAAATCCCTCCTCCAGTGTGTGCAAACCTGGTGAAAAACTACAAGAAACGTTTGACCTCTGTAATTGCAAACAAAGGCTACTGTACCAAATATTAACATTGATTTTCTCAGGTGTTCAAATACTTATTTGCAGCTGTATCATACAAATAAATAGTTAAAAAAATCATACATTGTGATTTCTGGAATTTTTTTTTTGATTATGTCTCTCACAGTGAACATGCACCTACGATAACAATTTCAGACCCCTCCATGATTTCCAAGTGGGAGAACTTGCAAAATAGCAGGGTGTTCAAATACTTATTTTCCGCACTGTATGTATGTGTATATATATATATATATATATGTGTGTGTGTATATGTGATTTTAGTAATAAACTTACCTTTGATAACAGTATTCTATTCCATCCCAGAGCAGGAGGTTGCGGGCCACATCAGAGTGCTCCCGAGGGCCAAACGTGGCCCCCGGGTCACTGGTTGGGCACCCCTGCACTATAGGTTAAAATGGTGTGTGTTGCAAAAACATTTTCACACAGTATTTGCATAGTGATTTTCCAAATGCAATTTTTTGGGAGGGAAAAACACTTTTTAATGCACAAAAACACTATATTGCCCAAATGTTTGGTTAAAAAAGATGATTTTATGCCGATTACATAGATACCAAACACGAAATGTTTTAAAATTATGCACACCTGTGTAGCAGCAACAAACTTTATACATTTTAAGCCTTTACAGTTACTACTTTAGGTTTACAGAGGAGGTCTACTGCTAGAATTACTGCCCTTCATCTGACGTTCACGGTGATACCTAACATGCATGGTGCAATTGCTCTTTACATATGACATGAGACCGATGCTTGCATTCCCCACAAGGGGACAGGGGTGCTTTAAAAAAAAAATTATTTTTCATTTGATTGTTACACTGTTACTTTTCATTTATTTAAATCGTTTTATCACAGGGAATGTAAATAAACTCCTATGATAGCAATAGGTAGTGACAGATACTTTGCCCTAAAGCATCTGATCCATGGGTCTTCAAACTATGGCCCTCCAGTTGTTCAGGAACTACAATTTCCATCATGTCTGTGAATATCGGTTTTACAATGCCTCATGGGATGTGTAGTTCCGCAGTAGTTTGAGGATCCCTGATCTGACCACATCAAAATCTGTGTGATAAGATGCTTTCCCAATGACACTGTTCATATCCGGCGAAACCAAAGTCATAAAAATGGTCATAGCTTCCAGTTTCTTAGGCCATAGAGATGATTGGAGCCGTTAGCTGGCAGAACCACCGGCTGCATTCTTAGGTTCCCTGGTGGGACAGGCGAGCCCAAGAAAACCATGGAAGACTGCGGGGGGGGGGGGGGGGAGACAAAATTAGGTTTCACACCTGTATCCACACTTGTTACACACACGCCATCTTTTTTGGGGTGCTCGTTGGGTAGGGGTACCAGGAAAGACGTTCAGAAAATTCTTCTCATGCAGCTGGTTTGTGAATTTGAGCCACAGCACATGCTGGATACAGAAGGGCTGAGATGGCCTTGTCCTGGAATATTAGGAAGTATTCAGTTCATCCAGATGCTTTATATAGCACATAAGCGCAGAACAGAGCCAATTAAATAAGTATACAGACACTTTTTTTTTTTTTATACCAGAGTCTGGCCTTACGGCAACTAAGTACGGCCCCATCATCTGGTCATTGAAGTCCACCCCTCCCATTTTATGGTTGTAGTCGACACAGGGGTGTCTCAACAACACCAGTCGTAGGAATTTGTACTGCCGTATCTGGGTGAATGGAAGGCAGAACAAAAACGTTCTGTTTGTTCTTTCATCTCACTGCAAGAAACTCGTTGGACCTCAAGCAGGCTCTCTCCCCCAGACTAAGTTGGACATTTTACAAGCCGTTGGGGGAAGCCCCGACAATTAGATTGCAGAGATGTCTTAAAAAGTGGCATGCTTGAATAAAAATTGCCCATGTATAAAGGGTAACCCTTTCCGAATAAGGTTGACACCCAAGTACCAAATAACCTTGCTGCTGCTCCCTCTGTAGTCTGAGCAGTTGGGGGGGCTCCAAGGTGCTATCTTTAACCTCTTAAACCAAAAAACTCCATGTATAGCCTGTTGCCCTGTCGCAGCTTATACATCTTGATCCTATACCTGGCAAGCTTGCTTAGAGATTAGGGATGAGCAGAACACCCCTGCGTTCGGTTTGCACCAGAACGTTCGAACAGACCGCGGGTTCGCGCGAACATTTAGAACCTCATTGAAGTCTATGGGACTCGACCGTTCAAATTCAAAAACGATAATTTTAAAGACCAATATTTAATTTAATGTTGGAAAACATCTTTCAGAACCCGGGTCTTGCCCCAGGCAACATGTATCAATGGAAAAAAATGTTTTAATAACGGTCGTTTTTCTGGAGTAGCGATTTTAATGATGCTTAAAGTAAAAAGAAAAATCCCTTTAAATATCGTAATTGCTGGGTGTCTAGAATAGTGGCACGTGTTTATAAATGTCCTTGCACAACATGATATTACTATAAAAAAAAAAAATGTAATACTGCTTGTGGCTTTAATGTAATGTTTGGTCCCTGCAATATGGATACACATCATTTAAAAAAAATAGCATGAGTTTCCCCGCCACCACTCCCCCCAGGTCATTACAAGACCCAGTGCCAATCCTGACCTCCCTGGGGCCCAAAATTAATCACATTAAGTGAGTTTAGAAGCGGGGTGAGGGGGGCAAAAATTACTTCTCACCAGGCGGGGCCTCTAGTAATTTGGGGGGCCGTTTGCAGCTTTGTGGGGCCCTAAGCGGCTTGCATAGTGAGCCTATAGCGAGGATCGGCCCTGACAAGACCCTTTGGCCCTATATACTTTGAACAGCAGTATACAAGACAAGGACTGTAGGTTTGTTAAGTATAATCTGAACCATGTCATACTGTAATTGGAGCGCAACAAAGAGCCACATGCAAAGTATTGCATTAAAAATTGTTTAACAGGGGCAGAAAAATTTGGCCACAAGACAACACTGCAACCCGCACAGATACTGTAATTGGAGCGCAACAAAGAGCCGGGCGTTTATGTGCTATTAAACAACACACGTGCAGTAACAGCTAATGCGTTTAGGTGCTATCAAACAGCAAACGTGCAGTTACACCAACTGAGTTTAGGTGCTATTAAGCACACGTGCAGTAACAGCTAATGCGTTTAGGTGCTATTAAATAGCAAACGTGCAGTTACAGCAAATGCGTTTATCTGCTATTAAACTGCAAACGCGCAGTTACAGAAAATGCGTTTAGTTGCTATTAAACAGCAAACGTGCACTAATAGCAAATGTGTTCAGTTGCTATTAAACAGTAAATGTGCAGTAACACAGAGTATGTTTAGGTGTAAACTAAACAGCACACAGGCAATACAACACGTTAGAACACTGCACCTAGCACAATCTCCTGCCTGACAAATAGAAATAGCTGATCTAGCTAAGCTATACAGTGTATAAATATATGTACAACTCCTAAGGATGTATATATATTTTCTACACACTGTAAATTAAGCTAAACTGACTAGCCTGCCTGCTCTATCTAGCTATCTAAAAAGACAATCTCTCTGACTCTCTGACTGCTTTCATTAACAAGCCGGTGCACCGTCATACTCCGCTCCCCATCACAGACTGCTGCGGAAGTGCTGTGGCGGCAAATCTGCGATGCATTCCAATGCATTTACGACAGTGCACACCAGTGAAACCTTGTTCGGCTCTTTCCTTAACATCCCCGTGGATTGGAGGATGTTAAAAAAAGAGCCAGGAGGCCGTCCGAGCGAAGTGAGGACGTGAGGCCGACTGGCCCCTTACCTCTAAGTCCACGTCGCCAAGAATGATGGCTTCGCTGGTGTGCACTGTTGTAAATCCATTGGAACGCATCACAATTGCGTTTAGGACGCATCGCGCATGCGCAGTTGCCCGCTACGTCACTTCCGTAGCATTGTGTGATGGGGAGCCGAATATGACGCGTCACCGGGAACACACTTCACGAGGCCGCCCAGCAGGTGGCCTTATATAATGTGGGGCGTGTGCTAAAGCCCTGAGCCATAATTGGCCAAAGCCACCCAGGCTTTGGCCAATTATGGCTCTTTGTTTTTTGCGCGCTGTGATTGGCCAAGCATGCGGGACATACAGCATGCTTGGCCAATCATCAGCGCGCAATGCCGCAGTGAATTATGGGCCGTTTTGCGTCACTCTAATTTGGCGCGAATGACCGCTTTTGTTCGAATTTCGTTGAACGTACGCACAGACAATGTTCGAGTCGAACATACGTTCGTATCGAACGCGAAGCTCATCCCTATTAGAGATACTGTTTCAAAACAAGATGGCCAGAAAATTTAATCATAGACTCATCAATGCAGACATCTTGATCGGAGATAAACAAGGCTGTACATTTTTATTTGAAGTGGTTTACGAGCGGCCGAATTTTATGGAGCTGACCATGTTCAAAACCCAAATTCACCCCTAGTCATAACGGTTCCCAAATTTAGGACCTTTCTGGGCCTATCGCTCAACATGGGCATTACTAAAAAAAAGTGTGAGTTGCGGCTATATTGGTCCCCTGACCCAATTCATCATATGCCTGTGTTCTCTGCTGCCATGGCCATTTTATTTGCATTTCAATGACCATGAACTCTGTCATGCTTGGGGTGACCTTGAACATGATCGGCTCCATAAAATTTGGCCGCTCGTAAACCACTTCAAATAAAAATGTACAGCCTTGTTTATCCCCGATCAAGATGTCTGCATTGATGAGTCTATGATTACATTTTCTGGCCATCTTATTTTGAAACAGTATCTCTAATAGGGATGAGCTTCGCGTTCGATACGAACGTATGTTTGACTCGAACATTGTCTGTTCGTACGTTCGACGAAATTCGAGCAAAAGCGGTCGTTCGCGCCAAATTAGAGTGACGCAAAACGGCCCATAATTGCGTTGCATTGCGCGCTGATGATTGGTCAAGCATGCTGTATGTCCCGCATGCTTGGCCAATCATACGCTGACATTCGCAATGCCATAGGGATACATGTATGTGCGTTTTTCTTCCGAAAACGTATGGATAAAAAATGGACATACAGTCCGCAGGTGCGATCGGGACACCCTCCGCTGCGTGCGGTGGGCGTCTTACCTCCGGGACGAGGGGGGCGGCTGTTCGTTTTTGTCCGCCCCCTCGTGATCGCTCCCAGCCAATCCAGCAACCCCCCGCCGTGTCACTTCCTCTGCCTGTGTAATGTAAACACAGGCAGAGGAAGTGATGTCGCCTCTCCTGTCGGCGGTATTTTCAATCCCACGAGAGGAGAGAAGACATCACAGTAAGTCGCACCAACACTTTAATCAGTGAAACATTAAGTCTAAACATTGTAACAATTTGTCAAAGGAATAGACTTCTGTATGTAAATTAGCAAGGTTTAACTAATTAAACACCAAACTTTTTCTGACATTTGTTGGTTTCAAATTTAAAATATTTTTTTTGCTAGAAAATTACTTGGAACCCAGAAACATTATATATCATTTTTCTTGTAGAGACCCTAGAGAATAAAATGGTGGTTGTTGCGCAGCAGTCTTTTTGGAAAAAAATACTTTAATGAACTAAGAAAAAACAGTAAAGTTAGCCCAATTTTTTTTGTATAACGTGAACGATTTTACGCTGTGCGAATCGTGAGAGAATTGTGATCTTTATTCTAAGATAAAAAATGAATGATTCTCATTTTGGTCAGAATCGTGCAGCTCTCTAAAGGGTCCCTTTAGGGTCAGCATGTAGAAACCTTGCATTGTTTGTACCACTCTAGAAATGCCACACAGGCACAAGGAGGGCGAGGAATGGCTACAAGCCTATTTTTATTTTTTTTGCGTTATTTACTTTTTAAAGGAATAAGAATACAATCAACAGTTTATTCACAGAATGGCAGTACAATTTGGTACACCTTACCATACACAGGACAGCAATATACAAACAGACTTGACCTCATGTGTATGTGCCACAGTCATTCTTTTCTTATACCTTTCCCGTTTTTCAACCAAACAATTTAAAAACGCATTTATCTGACAAGCGGCATCCAACGTCTTTTGGAGATCCAACATATGATATTTTAGCACTCAACTAAAGGGGGGAGAAAAACACAATGCACACAGCTTCTCACAAAATTACCTTTCTGCCTATTTGAATGTCATTTTGATTTCTTTCACAGTGGAGTGGCTATAATGTATTTTTATTGTTTTGATAAATTCTGCTAGCGGTTTGAAAATTGCTTTTTGCAGAAGTTAATTATAACAAATAATAACAGTAGACCTTTTATGGCTTGTGACAGAGAAATTGTCTGGGGCTCCAGAAAACACTTTGTACTTCTTGAAGAATGAATTCAAGAATCCCATGCCTTTGAGAAAACCAAATACATTAATACATTGAATGTGCTTCTTATGTGAGACTGCAAGACGCTGCCACCTAGTGGTAAAACATAACATACGTAAGCTTAGTCGCTGAAACCTCATAAAGACTTTTACATATTTCTGTAATTTTCAATATTGAAAATAAATAAATGATTCAAGTAAAATAATACCTGCCTTAAGGGCCTTGTTTAGGCATTTCAACAGAGATCTGTCTGCTGACACAATAATGATCCTGCGTTGTCCCCCTGTCAAACAAGCTTCCAATGTAGACGGCCATTTCAAAAGCCATTACTAAGGCCGGTTTCACACTTGTCCGACAAATGCTCCGACATTGGGAGCTCATGTTGCATGACGTGTGAAAATCAATTTTTCCCTATGAGAGTCGTCTTAACTGGCCTGACACAAGTCGGTCCGACTTTGAAAATGCTCCCTGTACTACTTTGGTCCGACACTGATCCTACTTCAGCCCATTGAATATCATTGAAGTCGGACCAAAGTAGGAGCCTTGTCCTTACATGGTGATTACAGCAGCAGTAAAATAAATGTATCTCACTCTGGTATTGTTTTGATTAGTCAAAGAACAAGTCAGACTATCACAAAGTCGGATCAAAGTAGTATCCTGTTCATGAAGGTGGATGTAGGACCAATGTCACAGAGCAAAGTAGGATGAAAGTCATACTGCTGTCGTGTAGTATAGTGTGAACCCAGCCTTAGGCCGGGTTCACACTGGTACGACAAACGCTCCAACATTAGGAGCTCATGTCGCATGACGTGTGAAAATCAATGTTTCCCTATGAGACCCGTCTTAACTGGTCCGACTTTGAAAAAAGTTCCTGCACTTCTTTAGTCCGACTTTGATCCTACTTCAGCCCATTGAATATCATTGAAGTAGGTTCGATGTAGGACTGATGTTGCAGAGCAAAGTAGGATGAAAGTCGTATCACTGTCATGTCGTATTAGTGTGAACCTGGCCTCAGGTGATAGGATCAAAGTCAGACCAAAGTAGTGCAGGAACTTTTTTCAATGTCGGACCGACTTGTGTCGGACCAGTTAAAGCGGATGGTTCACAAATAAAAAAATATTAAAAGCCAGCAGCAACAAATACTGCAGCTGCTGACTTTTAATATTAGGACACTTACCTGTCCTGGAGTCCAGCGCCGTCCGCAGCAGAGGATGAGCGATCGCTCATCACCCTGCTGCTCCCCCCTCCATCCACGGTGAGGGAACCAGGAAGTGAAGCGCTGCGGCTTCACTGCCCGGTTCCCTACGGCGCATGCGCGAGCTGCGCTGCGCCCGCGATTGGCTCCAGCTGTGTGCTGGGAGCCGAGTGTTCCCAGCACACAACGGGCGGGAGACGGGATGTGATGCAATGCCCGTCTTTTGCCCGTGAATGCTGGGCCGGAAGTGGGTGCAGATACATGTCTATCTGCACCCCCCTCCCCCCTGAAAGGTGTCAATTGTGACACCGGAGGGGGGGAGTGTTCGGATCAGCGGATCTTCACTTTAGGGTGGAGATCCGCTTTAAGACGGCTCTCATAGGGAAACATTGATTTTCATACGTCATGCGACATTAGCTCCTAATGCCGGAGCGTTTTTTATACCAGTGTGAACCGGGCCTCAAGCATGATCCACTGTCGTCACTTTCAGGAAGTCATCCTGAGAAATGCTTTGCTACCTGCGGGGAGGACCTGCGGCTGTGTTCATAAAGCCTCTGCATCCTCATAGAATAAGAGATGGCTGCAGATGTGCAAACTTTTACAATTGGTTATTATTTTTTAATTATTTTTCATTAAAATTTTATTTTTTACAACTTTTTTTTACAATTTTGGGTGAAATATCAGGGGTCTAAATAGACAACCTTTTAGACAGAGAAGGCAATTGAGGACACCGGTTCTTCAATTTCTTTCTCTGCAGACTCCACAGACTACACAGATGAATGAACAGGAGCATGGGTGTGTGCACTGGGTGTGCCTGGGCATGCCCTAATCACCAAAGCCCCCTAAAGGGGCTCCTAAAAATATTGTAAAAAAAAAACTGAAAAAAATTATAAATAATCTAAAAAAAAAACATACAGACACTATCCACTGCCCTACTGATGCCAATCTCTGTCCTACTGACACTATCCACTGTACTACGGACACTGTCAGTATATATACACACATGCACACACACACACACGCGTGTGTTTTAGCTTTGGGGTGCACACCCTAATGCAGTGTTTCTCAACTCCAGTCCTCAAGCCCCCCCAACAGGTCATGTTTTCAGGATTTCCCTCAGATAAAAAGGCTGTGGGAATTACTAAGGCAGTGAAACTGATCAAATCACCTGCGCAAAATAATGGAAATCCTGAAAACCTGACCTGTTGGGGGGCCTTGAGGACTGGAGTTGAGAAACACTGCCCTAATGCAATAGGCTGTGCACACCTATGAACAGGAGATAGAGTACACACAGTTTACTACGCCTAATGGCACGAACAAATCTGTCTGCTGGGATTTTGGTTTGCTTGCGTGTACACACGAGCAAACCAAAATCCCCGCCAGCAGAGAGCGCGCTGACGTGGCGGTGACGTTGACGCCGCCACGTCACCGCACCAGGAAGTAAAACACTTCAGCGCATGCGCCGAATCCATGCAGCGGCGGTGCGGGATGACATGTCTGCTGGTAAGTGTACTAACCAGCAGACATGTCGGGCAGACAGATTCCCACCCGATAGATTTCAAAGCATGCTTTGAAATCTGTCGGGTGGACAAATCTGTCTGCTCGGCCGTACACACGATCGAATCTGTCTGCTGAAACGGTCCAGCGGACCGTTTCCAGCGGACAGATTTGATCGTGTGTACGAGGCCTTAGGCCCCATACACACGAGCGGACAGATTTGTTCAAATCTGTCCGTCCGACAGATTTGAACAAATCTGTCTGCTGGGATTTTGGTTTGCTCGCGTGTACACACGAGCAAACCAAAATCCCCGCCAGCAGACGGCGCGCTGACGTGTCGGTGACGTGGCGGTGACGTTGACGCCGCCACGTCACCGCACCAGGAAGTAAACACTTCCGCGCGCATGCGTCGGATCCATTCACAGGATACGACGCATGTGCGGGAGGATATGTCCGCTGGTTTCCCGTACTAACCAGCGGACATATCCAACGGACAGGTTTGTAGCGGACAAATTTCAAAGCATGCTTTGAAATTTGTCCGATGGACAAATCTGTCCGCTAGCCCATACACACGATCGGAGATGTCTGCTGAAACGGTCCATCGGACCGTTTTCAGCGGACAAATTCGATCGTGTGTACGAGGCCTTAGATTGAGCAGGAAGGTTATTCAGTTGGCTACAGTGTATTTCATATATATATATAGTATATATATCTTTATATATATATATAGATATATATATATACAGTATATATATAAACTCTCCATCCAGTGTAGCCTATATCTGACTGCAGTGCATTCCTGGTGTACTTTTTCTAATATACTTTAGGCGGTGTATTAATATACAGGTGAAACCCGAAAAATTAGAATATCGTGCAAAAGTTCATTTATTTCACTAATGCAACTTAAAAGGTGAAACAAATATATGAGAGACTCATTACATGCAAAGCAAGATAGTTCAAGCTGTGATTTGTCATAATTGTGATGATTATGGCTTACAGCTCATGAAAACCCCAAATCCCAAGTCTGTGGTCATTTCCGCCGGTCATATAATGCCAGTCATCGGCTGGCTGACATTCAAAGGGAATGCAACCTTCCCACCAACCGCCTCATTTGTGACATGCCCACCAGGTGGAACTCAATGTTAGCAATCAGGGCTGGACTGGGACAGAAATTTGGCACTGGACTTCATCCAGACTGGCCCACTTTGACAGGTCTCTCCCATGGCGGCCGGACAACTACCGCCCCCCCCCCCCCGGCCACCCAAGCCCCCTCTCCCCCTTCACTAGCCACTAGTCGTTCTACTTTATTAGAGTAGAATGTCTGGTACTGGTACTCTTATAGGCAGTACCAGTGGGGAAGCTAGACATTATTTCACCCGGGGCAAAGAATCAGTTTGGTGCCCCCTCTTATAGAACAAGATTAGCCAAAAGGGATAAACTCCCAGGCCATAGGCGTTGAGTCAGCTGTCTATCCCCTCCCCTATGCTCCTCTGTCGACATCCCTGCTCCTCTAGTCCTCCCCCTGCTTCTTTGTTCCCCCCAGGTGAGCACTGCGGGAAGGGAGAGACAGAGGAGCGGAGAGGGGTGGCGGTCCACTGTCACTGAAGCCGGCCCACTGAGCCATCGGCCCACCGGGAAACTCCCTGTAGTCCCAATGGCCAGTCCATCCCTGTTAGCAATGCTACAGCAGCTGCACACGCAGCAGAGGACCATCAATGAGTACCTGTGTGAGTATGGCACCAGGACAGGGTCAGGGGAGCTTGGCTTTTTTCACCACACCAGTGGCTACTGATCAAGGATGCATGCACTGTCCTGTCGAGGAGGCCACAAGGATGGTGAGCAGTGAAAATCCATGCATCAGTGATACTATCCCTCTTGCCTTCCTGTTGGAGCACACGCTTCGTGGAATAATGGACAGGGCACTTGAGGCAGAACAGCAGGCTGAAGAGGAGGACTTCCTTGCCTCCCAATACCTCCTTTATCCAGACAGTATTCCTGCGGGCCTGCCAAACACACAGGAAGTAGAAGAAGAGGAGGAGGATTGTGTCAGCATGGATGTGGAGAATAACACACAGCAGCAGTCATTAGGGGATAGTTTTCAGTCCCCAGTAACCCAAGGAGTTGTACGTGGCTACAAGGAGGTAGTTGCGGATCATGTGATCCTTAGTGACCCAGAGGACTAAGAATCAAATGCCTCTGCAAACTTACGCTGCATGGCCTCTCTGATTCTGCAAAGCCTGCGAAATAAGGTGACCACATTTTCAAACTACAATTCAGGGACACCCCCCCTTCCCAAAAATCAGCTTGTGCTGTAACAAATCACAGCACAGTGATTGGACACAAGAGGCGGGATTTATGATTTCTCCAATCACAAAATGGGGGGCAGGGATTGTGTTCCTCCAGATATTCCTGGCCAGGACAAGTACTATCAGTGAGTAAAGCAGTGATGTGGCAGCCTTTTTTGGACGCATCAGATTGGCCCAGGGAGATGGCTGTGTCAGTTTCATTCCAGGACACTGTATTGTCCTGGAATGAAGGTGCCCGGGACAGACCTGCAAAATGCGGGACTGTAGCGGGCAATCCGGGACACGTGGTCACCCTACTGCAAAAGGATCCTAGGATTTGTGGTATCAAGGAGAGGGATCATTACTGGTTGGCAACCCTTCTTGATCCACGTTACAAGGGTAAGGTTGCAGAACTCAACCTGCTTCCACAGAGGGAGCAGAGGATGACATATCTTCAGGAGGCCGTAAAAGAAAAATTTGTGCAATGCATTTCCAGACCCTGGGAGGATTTGGATTTCCTGGTGCTGGACAACATGTTGCTGAGGCTTCGGTCAGTCACAGAAGGCACGGTGGAGAAGGTGGCCATCTAACCGATGTGTTCAGACAATTTTTCAGTCCCAGCGCCAAGGTCTGATCGGTTCAAGCAACCATCGCCAGCATCTGCATTACATGGTGCAGGAATATCTAGGGGCAAGAGCAGACCTGGAGACCTTCCCAACATAGCATCCACTGGGTCTTGAGGATGGACCACTGGCCAGAGCTTGCTCAATATGCAATTGAGCTAAATGGCCTGTCCTGCATCCAGCATTCTTTCTGAACACACTTTCAGTGCTGCTGGAAGGTTTGTAACAGGTCACAGAGTGCGCCTGTCCATGGACACTATTGATCGGCTCACATTCAACAAAATGAATCGGTCTTGGATCAGCAGCTACCAGGCACCTGATGCTGATGTAACCGACTGAATTTTCTATGGATGTAGGATCTCTTGAAGACTGCTTATGCTGAGTGACTATCCTATTCCTCCTCAATCTTGATGATGCTAGCTTCTAAGAATATTTTTGGTTTAGAGCACCACCACCACTGCCTAAGGCCCAATTTTTCTGTCCCTGTTTAACAGGGGAATGTAATTACAATTTTTGATCTAATATTTCACCGCATGGCCCGTTCCTGCACTCAACAAGAGTATCTGTGAGGGGTTATAGTGTTGTTGCGCCACCACCAAAGGCTCAATTTTTCTGCCCCTGTTTAACAGGGGCATGTAATTACAATTTTTGATTTAATATTTCACAGCAGGGCATGTTCCTGTGTTCAACAAGAGAATCTGTGTGGGGTTATAGTGTTGTGGCACCACCTTCAATGCCCACAGTGCCCACCAGTGCCACCTATCAATGCCCATGAGTGCCACTTATCAATGCCCACAAATGCCACCTATCAACAGGGGCGGACTGGGCCAGGTGGAAAGAAGGAGATTGCCCCCCAGGCCGCTCACATTATATTTAAAAAGGCCGCAGCGCTGTTTTTTTTTTTTTTTTTGCTAAAACTCGGTAGCAGCGGCCGTCGATTGGCCGGCTGCTGCCGCGCTGCATTGTGGGAGTTGTAGGAAGGCAGGGCCGGCCTTAGGGGTGTGCCCGCCTGTTGAGTCCTGTGGCCAGTAGCAGATTTCTCCACGATATGCAATGTGCTTTGAGCCAGTGGGTGCTCTGTGATTGGCCGAACGGGCCATGTGCAATGTGCGGGGCGGGGCATGCCGGGAAGCAGACAGGGTCTGTGAATGGCCATGCTGAGCTGGTGCTGGTTATGTGTGGAGGCGGGGGCGGGGCTGCACTGTGGATTTGATGATCGTGCCTGCTTGCTCCTGGAGTCCTGTCTCCCGATGTGTGTATGCTGAGGGCTCATCTGCCAGGTCAGCTTACCCCCCCCTCCTCTGTGTCACCAGAAAGTCAGTGTGTGACGTGTGATGCCTCCATAGTAAAATGCTGGGCCTTTTACTATAGGAGGCATTGGTGGACTACAAGGCCCAGCATTTTACTATGGGAGGCATTGGTGGACTACAAGGCCCAGAATTTTACTATAGGGGGCTCTGGTGGACTACAAGGCCCAGCATTTTACTATAGGAGGCATTGGTGGGACTAAAATTCTGGTCGTTGTAGTCCACCAATGCCTCCTATAGTAAAATGCTGGCCCTTGTAGTCCTCCAGAGCCTCCTATAGTAAAATGCTGGGCCTTGTAGTCCTCCAGAGCCCCCTATAGTAAAATGCTGGGCCTTGTAGTCCACCAGAGCCCCCTATAGTAAAATGCTGGTCCTTGTAGTCCACCAGAGCCCCCTATAGTAAAATGCTGGGCCTTGTAGTCCACCAGAGCCCCCTATAGTAAAATGCTGGCCCTTGTAGTCCACCAGAGCCCCACATAGTAAAATGCTGGCCCTTGTAGTCCACCAGAGCCCCCTATAGTAAAATGCACCAATGCTGTAGTGTCAGTGTGTATTGTGTAGCAGTCAGTGGGTAGTTTATTGTGTAATGGTCTGTGGGTAGTTTATTGTGTAGCGGTCGGTGTGTATTGGTCTGTGGGTAGTGTATTGTGTAGCGATCTGTGGGTAGTTTGTGTAATGGTCTGTGGGTAGTTTATTGTGTAGCGGTTAGTGTGTATTGTGTAGCGGTTAGTGTGTATTGTGTAGCGGTCTGTGGGTAGTTTATTGTGTAGCGGTCAGTGGGTAGTTTATTGTGTAGCGATCAGTGGGTAGTGTATTGTGTAGCGGTCAGTGGGTAGTGTATTGTGTAGCGGTCAGTGGGTAGTGTATTGTGTAGCGGTCAGTGGGTAGTGTATTGTGTAGCGGTCAGTGGGTAGTGTATTGTGTAGCGGTCACAATTGTAGCCACAATTGATCGTCACACTGCAATTGACGGGGCACACTGGCAGCATCTGATGGGGCACAGTGGCGACAATTGATTGTCACACTGGCAGCATCTGATGGGGCACAGTAGTGGTAATTGATTGGAACACTGGCAGCATTTGGCACAGTAGCGGCAATTGATGGTCACACTGGCAGCATCTGATGGGGCACAGTAGCGAAAATTAAAGGGCACACTGGCAGCATTTGATGGGGCACACTTGCAGCAATTGATGAGCGCAGTGTCAGCAATTGATGGGTACGGTGGCTGCGTTTGATGGCACAGTGGTGGCAATTTTGAGTACCAGCCGCCACTGCTGTCCCCCACTTGTCAGCCTAATTTATTACTGTCCCCCACTTATCAGCTTAATGTATTACTGTCACAGTAATACACAACGCCAACAAGTGGGGGTCGGGGGGGGGGGCAGTAATACATGAAGCTGACAAGTGAGAAATTTGAAGGTGATACAACAACTGAGGGGGCAGTGATAAAGAAGAAGGTGAAACAATTGGGGGGGACAGTAATGAAGAAGAAGGTGAAGGTGTTTGCACTGCATTAATGGACAATGATCAGGCTGCACTGATGGGCACTGATCAGGATTTATTAACAGGCACTATCTGCACTTTTTTAATTACTACATTGTATCATATTTGTTTTGCTTCATAACATCAATCATCCGTTATAAAACCATGTGGACATGGATGGCGAGCTGATTTGTGGTTCAGTGGGCCACTTGACTGGACTTGCCCCCCAGGCCTAAGGCTGCCAGTCCTCCCCTGCCTATCAATGCCCACCAGTGGTGCCAATCAGTGCCACCTAGCAGTGCTGCCTATCAGTGCCCATTACTGCCACCCATCAGTGCCCATCACTACCACCTATCAGTGCCCATCACTGCCAGCTATCAGTGCCACCTATCAATGCCACCTATTAGTACCACTTCTCATTGCCCACCAGTGCCAGCTATCAATGTCCTTCAGTGCCACCCATCAATGCACCTCTCATTGTCACCTCTCAGTGCCCACCAGTGCTACCTATCAGTGCCCACCAGTGCCGCCTTATCGGTGCCTATCCATGCAGCCCATCAGTCCCCATCAGTGCAGCCTCATCAGCGCACATCAATGAAGGAGAAAAATTATCTGTTTGCAAAATTTTATAAAAAAAAAATTTTTTTTTTTTTTTAATTCAAAAAAGCTATATTTTTGGGGGAAAAAATTATAAAAATGTAATTTGTGTACAGTGTTGTATGACCGCGCAATTGTTATTCAAAGTGTGTCAGCGCTGAAAGCTGAAAATTGGTCTGGGCAGGAGGCGGTTAAAAGTGCCCAGTAAGCAAGTGGTTAAGTGACACTTTAAAGTACCTGTAAACCCAAATAATAATGCTGCTGATAACATGCAATGTATCCCCCCCCCTTTTTTTTCTATGAAAATCGCTTCACTTTTAATTAATTGCCATTAATCGACACAAATGGTGGGATTTACCAAACAATACCAAGCATGTAAACTCGCTTCTCCATTATTAGCCTATAAACGAATCATACAAACAAGTGCAATCACATGTCTGACCCCAAAAATGAAAAAAAAATAATAATAAAGGAAAAACTTTTACAGTGGAAAGACAAGCCTGCTCATAAACTCTGCTACAGATTAGAAGATGCAGACTGCAAAGAGCAGAGTGCGTGGTAACCTGTAGCAACTAATCAGAATACAAATTTTGTTGCTGTACAATCTGGTCAGTATTGGAAGCGATGCTTTGAAATTTACAAGAGATGCAGACATAGGGCCATGTCACATGGGAGATCTTGATGCTGGTGAACAATCAGCAGTGTCAGGGTCACATAGGCTGATTTCAGATGTGCAATTCTGCCGCTGAAGAGAAACCACCAGTGGTAGGATCACTAAAGAGGCCGTCTGCCTGTCCCTGTGGAGTCGCTCTCTATGTAGCTGGATCAGTAGTGGTCAACCAGCTTGATCTGAGGCGGCGTACACACGATCGAGAAACTCGTCGGGCGAAACACATAGTTTTCCCCGTCGAGTTCCTTGTTCGGCAGTGAAAAAACTCGTCAAGCCAAATTTTCCCATTGCCCATTGAGGAAATAGAGAACATGCTCTCTTTTTAGCTCGACGAGTTCCTCGACGGGTTTCTCGGCGAAAAGTGTACACATGACCGGTTTCCTCGGCAGAATACGTCTCCCATCGAGTTTCTTGCTGAATTCTGCCGAGGAAACCGGTCGTGTGTACGCGGCCTGAGGTCTCAAATGCAGTCCACCACATCACCAAAGGACTGCACATAAAACTCACTGAACATTCATTATCAGAGACAGCAGACACACAACAAGACATAGTCAAAGACTGCAGACATTATACAAGAGATGATCAGAGACTGCAGACATTATACAGGAGATGGTCAGAGATTGGAGAGATGATACAAGAGAGGGTCAGAGACTACAGACGTTATACAAGAGATGGTCAGAGACTACAAAGATGATATACGAGATGGTTAGAGATTACAGACATGATACAGGAGATGGTCAGAGACTGCAGACATAATACAAGAGACGGTCAGAGATTATAGACATGATACAAGAGACAGTCAGAGATTATAGACATGATACAAGAGATGGTCAGAGACTGCAGCCATTAATACAAACAAAGGTCATACCCTGCAGACATGATACAAGCAATGGTCAGAGACTACAGACATGATTCAAGCGATGGTCAGAGACTGAGCACATGTTACAAGAGATGGTCAGAGACTGAGGACATGATGCAATAGATGGTCAGAGATTGCAGACACGATACAAGAGATGGTCAGAGACTGTGGACCTGATATAATAGACGGTCAGAGACTGTGGACTGGACATGATACAAAAGATGGTCAGAGACTGTGGACCTGATATAATAGACGGTCAGGGACTGCAGACATGACAGAAGAGATGGGCAGAGACTGGGGACATGATATAAGATGGTCAGGGACTGTGGGCATACTACAGGAGACTGTCAGAGAACAGCTATAGAAGTTGTAGGAGAGTGGGGATATGCATCATGAGATAGTCATGGACAGGAGACATATTACATGAGACTGATAGAAATCACTAGTATAGCAGCACAATAGGGAAGCACAGATTAGTGTCTGCAGGGGCCCAGAGGGCCACTCAAAGTGTGCCAAAGGGCCGCATGTGGTTCCAGGGCAGCAGGCTGGGCACCACGGAGCTAGATGCAGTGAGCTGATGCTCTATTGTTTGCCCAAACGCTGCTGAATCTCGATTGCTATCGGTGGGAGCAGGGGCGTAACTAGAATCACAGGGTCCTATAGCAAAATGTTGTATGGGCCCCCTTGCAAACAGACCCCCCCCATACATACAAAACAATGAACTAATGCCATTGAACAACAGATTACCACACCCATGAGGCAAAGTACCCTGGCAACAGCTTTTATTCATTTAGAAAAACATGCAGTATACTGTATGCAGCCCCTGAAGGACACACATTGCTGACCTCCATGCCTTACAACCAATTTATGTTTCGATTAAACTAATGTGTAAATACAAGATAAATAGGGGAGAAATAAGACAGCAATGATGAACAGTGGCCCTAATGGTAGTTTGATCAAGTTTATTCTTAATGTCTTAGGAACATCTGCACCCTTGAACCTGGCATTGCTCCCCCTCTCTTTGTGCCGAAATTATCCTAATGAAAAAATATAGCGAACATTTTTCTTACAAAAATAGCAAAACAGTGCAAAGCAGGTGACAGTCTCCCACTCCCTTCCTAACTCCTGTCCAGACTTCAGAGCCTCCTCATGTGACAAAAACGATGTTCCTTTACAGGCATGCTCGGGCGTTCTGCCCCGCCCACTCTGCTCTGCTCCTGCCTCCTGCTGTATACGGCTGCGTGTGTCAGAACACGCGGGGCTCGGAAGGCTTAACAGTAAACCTACGTTCCTCATCCTCACCCAGGGGCGGAGTCTAGTATCGGGAGGGACACTGGCAGAAAAAAAATTTGGGGGGCAATGGCTGATGTTGGCGCTTCAGTCATCACGGCACCAGTGTTGTTATGGTGTTAGGATGATTAAAACACATTATTTCTATTATTACTTTGTTATATTAAATGAAAAAAGTGCAACTCACCATAATGCCGAATCAATAGGAGCCCCGAGCGTGTCACTTTCCACCGTAGCCTGCCACCAGATGCAGCTTGTCACTTGCCACATCACCTGCCACACGTTGCGGATTGTTCACTTGCCACGTCGCCTGTCACCAGATGCAGATTGTCACCTATCACACGTTGCGGATTGTTCACTTGCCACGTCGCCTGTCACCAGATGCAGATTGTCACTTGCCAAGTCACCTGCCACACATTGCGTATTGTCACTTGCCACGTCACCAGCCACACACTACGGATTGTCTCTTGCCACGTTGCCTGCCACATGTTACAGATTGTCACTTGCCACCTCGCCAGCCACTTATTATGGATTGTCACTTTCCATGTCACCTGCCACATGTTATAGATTGTGACTTGCCACGTCACCTGCCACATGTTATGGATTGTCATTTGCCACGTCGCCTGCCACACGTTACGGATTGTCACTTGCCACACATTACAGATTGCAACTTGCCACACATTACGAATTGTCACTTGCCACGTCGCCTGACACACATTATGGATTGTCACGTGCCACGTCACCTGCCACATGTTACAGATTGTCACGTGCCACGTCGCCTGCCACACATTGCGGATTGTCACTTGCCACACATTACAGATTGCAACTTGCCACACATTACGAATTGTCACTTGCCACGTCGCCTGACACACATTATGGATTGTCACGTGCCACGTCACCTGCCACATGTTACAGATTTTCACGTGCCACGTCGCCTGCCACACATTGCGGATTGTCACTTGCCACACATTACAGATTGCAACTTGCCACACATTACGAATTGTCACTTGCCACGTCGCCTGCCACACATTATGGATTGTCACGTGCCACGTCGCCTGCCACACGTTGCGGATTGTCACTTGCCATGTCACCTGCCACACATTACCGATTGTCACTTGCCAAGCCGTCTGCCACACATTACGGATTGTCACTTCCCACGTGGTATAAATAGGCTGCCCATACGTTATACAATTTTCATACACAATTTATAGATTCACCAAAACCATAAAATATGTGGTCAGGCCTAAACACTTTAAATTTGCATGCAATCAGGCAGGTCCTTGCACTACATACAGTGCCTTGAAAAATTATTCATACCCCTTGAAATTTTCCACATGTTGTCATGTTACAACCAAAAATCTAAATGTATTTTATTGTGATTTTATGTGATAGACCAACACAAAGTGGCACATAATTGTGAAGTGGAAGGAAAATGATAAATCGTTTTCCACATTTTTTTACAAATAAATATCTGAAAAGTGTAGCATGCATTTGTATTATTCAGCCCCCTTAACTCTGATACCCCTAACGAAAATCTAGTGGGACCAATTGCCTTTCAAAATCACCTAATTAGTAAACAGAGTCCACCTGTGTGTAATGTAATTTCAGTATGTATACAGCTGTTCTATGAAGCCCTCAGAGGGTTGTTAGAGAACCTTGGTGAACAAACAGCATCGTGAAGGCCAAGGAACACACCAGATGGGTCAGGTGTAAAGGTTATATATATTTTGTCAGAATTGCATACATACAATCGGAATTTCCCCCAAGAACTCAGCAGGTAGGTTGTTCCAGACATCTTGAAGAACTAACTAACCACAGATCTTCTGTTAATGTAAACTACCTCAAATCCTTCTGTCTCTTGATGTAATCCCAGACAGACTCAATGATGTTGAGATCAGGGCTCTGTGGGGGCCAAACTATCACTTCCAGGACTCACTTTCAGGACTTTGGGGCCAATTGCAGACCTCCCTGATGGCATGGCATGATGGATAAATATCTGCCTGTATTTATCAGCATTGAGGACACCATTGATCCTTACCAGATCTCCAACTTCATTTGTAGAAACCCATGGTAAAAAAAAGTCCCCCATATACACAAACACAATAAAATAAGGACACTAACCTGTCCAGTGTGCCCGCGATGTCCTCACCCTATGCCGACCCGTCCCTCGGCTCCCTCGTGGAGGCCCCCGGCATCTTCAGTAAGGGAATCAGGAAGTTAAGCCTTGAGGCTTCACAGCCTGGTTCCCTACTGTGCATGCTCGAGTCGCGCTTTGCATTCTGAGTGGTCCCTGCTGTCTTCTGGGACCCGTGTGTCTCACAGAAAACAGCGGGGGGGAAGGAGGAGGGGCCGGATATGGTGTAGATCGCCACGGATTCTGCTGCGATTTTTCACCAGAAGTGGGAGCTTTTAGTACTGTGCCCCCATCACATTTTCCCCTCATCTTTTGCCCCTCAGAACTGTGCCCCCTCATCACTTTTCCCCCTTAGCACTGTGCCCCCTCATCGCTGTGCCCCCTCATCTCTTTGCCCCCTCACCACTTTGTCTCCTCAGCACTGTGCCTCCTCATAACTGTGCTCCTTCACCACATTTTCCCCTCACCACTGTGCCCGCTCATCACATTTTTCCCTCATCACATGGCCCCCTCATTACTTTCCCCCTTCAGCACTGTGCCCCCTTATCACTTTGCCGCTTCATCACATTTTCCCACTCACCACTGTGCCCACTCATCTCTGTACCCACTCATCTTTGTGCCCCCTCATTACTGTGCCCCCTCAGCACTGTGCACACTTACCACATTCTCCCCTAATAACTTTTCCCCCTCATCACTTTTTCCCCTGTGGTCAGAAATCCTTGTGTCCCTTACCTTACCAAGCGGCAGCTGCCTGGAGCCGGAGTCGGAGGGCGGAGCTGGTATGGGGAGCAGCCATGCACAGTGGTGCTTTCAGCAAGCGGGAGGCAGAGTCAGAGGGCAGAGCTGGTAAGCAGAGCAGCCACACATGGAGTTGCTTTTATCTTTCTGAATGCAGCTGCGGCGTGTCATCAGTGGCCTAGGACGCTGTCAGACCTGACACCTGATGACTGCAGGTAGGCACCACTAACAGGAACTCACTGGGTGCAGTGTGTGTGCATACACTGCAGGCTTTGAGGATACACAGATGAGTAGCCCAGTGTCTTGTTCCGTCAGTGGGCTCCTGGACTCCAGCCCAGATTCGTGGGACCCCGGGACTTACTTTAAATCGTGGAGCGGTCCCGACAAATTCAGGATCGGTTAGGAGGTATGATCAAGTTAAAAACAATTGTGCAAACAAAACACAGAAGTGTAGCTTCCACTCTCTGCTGATTCTTATGGTAAGGTGACCAGATTTTTAAAATGAAATCCGGGGACACATTTTTTCTTTACTAGTAATGGCAACAATCAGCGACTCTCTGCCCGTCGCCACCCACCTCACAGCCTCTCAAGTCTTATGCCGCGTACACACGACCGTTTTTCAGGTTTTAAATTTTTTTTTAATGGTCTAGAAAAAAATAATTTTTTTTCAACCCGATCATTAAAGATCATTAGATCGTGAAAAAAAAAATGCTCTAGCAAAGCGCGGTGACGTACAACACGTACGACGGCACTATAAAGGAAGAAGTTCCATTCGGATGGTGCCACCCTTGGGGCTGCTTTTGCTGATTTTGTGTCCTCAATCTGGGGACTGTCTCCTGAAACTGGGCATGTCTGGTCACCCTATCTTATGGCCATATAGCTATGGGTGTAAGGGGGACCTCTGCAATGGAGTTTCCTGGTCTGCACACCTATGACACCGATTACAGAGGAGCAGAAAGTATTTTGTATTATAGAGAGCAAAACTGTTGGATATTCTGTGCTGCCGAGGACTATGACCCAAGATTGGCACCGTAATTTAAAAATCACGAGAAAACTCTGCCTAAAAAAGTGTCATACCATATGTTTTCAGCATTACCTGTTAGAAGGTTTTTATCTTAATGCATTCTATGTATGTATGAAAGAGACACTCTCAGCTCATAGTCCTGCTGAGAAGGTAGTGATAGGTAGCACTGATAGGCGGCAATGATGGGCACTAATAGGTGGCATTGATGAGTACTGATAGGCAGCACTGATAGGTGGTACTGAAGGGCACTGATAGGTGGCATTGATGTGCACTATTATATGCATATTTTTGGTAAAAAAAATCGCAATAAGTGTATATTGATTGGTTTGCGCAAAAGTTATAGCGTCTACAAAATAGGGGATCATTTTTTGGCATTTTTATAAAAAAAAATGTACCTGTAATAGCGGCGATCTGCGATTTTTATCGTGACTGCGACGTTATGGCGGACACATCGGACACTTTTGACGCTATTTTGGGACCATTGTCATTTATACCGCGATCAGTGCTATTAAAAGGAACTGATTACTGTGTAAATGACACTGGCAGGGAAGGGGTTAACCACTAAGGGGCGAGGAAGATGTTAAGTGTGTCCTTGTGAGTTATTCTAACTGTGGGGGGGATGGGTTACCAGTGACACGACATTGATCACTACGTTGAAAGGGAGCAGTAGATCACTGTCCTGTCACAAGGCAGAACAGGGAAACACAGGCATCTCCCTGTTCTGCAGCTCCGTGACACGATCGCGGGACAGCAGCGGACATCGAGTTCCTGCAGGCACGGGGCTCATGGCAGGGGCACGTGCACACTCGCACAGCGGCAAATTCAAAGCAACGTACCGGTACATTGCTTTGTGCAGCCGTGCCATTCTGCCGACGTATATATCTACAGGCAGTGGCAGGCAAGCAGAACTATCTTCAGTGTAAAGAAGAACAAAGAGTCCTGGAAGTGATGGTTTGGCCCCCACAGAGCCCAATGTTTCAGAGCCACACAGGATCGTGATCACTTCTCTGCGTTCCTGCGTGGCTCAGAAATGTTGCACTACACCGTTTGTGATGTGATCTTTCGTAAATAAAAAAAACGTTTGGACGTAACTGAAGATTCTTGGTGTGCTGGCAAATACCTACATTATATTGTGTATGTTCCAGTATCCAGCTGGTGGTCACTACTGCGTCTGGTACCTTAGCTCATTCCAGGAATGTGTGCGATGGGAATATGGACCGTGTCAGCCACTCATCATTATTAATATTTTTTTTATAAAATTTTTCTTACCCTTATTTTTCATTTTATTTACTATTTAAGGAAATAGAGGTAGCGCAGGACTGTGTTCACATTTGTCAGTAACACGCAGTGTACAGTATAGTGTGTTGTATGTTGTGTAGCAATGTTGTCCTTCCATACACACAGTGTACAGTATAGTGTGTTGTATGTTGTGTAGCAATGTTGTCCTTCCATACACACAGTGTACAGTATAGTGTGGTGTATGTTGTGTAGTAATGTTGTTCTCCCATACCCACAATGTATAGTATAGTGTGGTGTATGTTGTGTTGTAATGTTGTCCTCCCATACAGACAGTGTACAGTATAGTGTGGTGTATGTTGTGTAGCAATGTTGTCCTCCCACACACAGTGTACAGTATAGTGTGGTGTATGTTGTGTAGTAATGTTGTCCTCCCATACACACGATGTACAGTATAGTGCGGTGTATGTTGTGTAGCAATGTTGTCCTCCCTGTTACGGCCCCTATGGCATCGAATAAATAACAAGAGGAGAGCTTCTGACGGGTGCAGTAGTTTTATTCTTTCGCGACAAAGGTGCGCAGCGGGGTTGAATATTGTTCTCTTTATCTCCTTGAGCACCGTAAACATGAATATCGTAAGCACCGTAGCACCGTGAAAACTGTAAATGACATACAACACACTTATTTACAGTTATCACCACAAAAGGGGGTTACAAGGTTAATTGCAGTTGTCTGCACACACATCTAATTACATTGATCATTCAAAGAAACATGGTTACATGCAAAGTGCTTTGGATTATAGCGTGTTTAAAACCAAACAGCATGAACACGGTTTATCTCTAGAACATATACATCTTTATAACAATGCACACTTTTCTGCATACCTCGATCCGCTTGCCAAGGGGGGTACAAACTTTAAGCTTTAGGGATTTTCTGCAAACATCTGCCATGAAGTCCTATGCATAAAGCTAACATGTGGCCTGTGATACAGGAAAAGACTTTGGGCCAGATTCAGGAACACTTGCGCTGGAGTATTTCGATATGCGCCGCGTAACTGTGATGATGCGCCGTCGTTTCTATGTGCCCGTACCCACCAAACTAGATGCGCCCAATAACGGGTCATTTGCGACCGGCGGAACGTTCCGACGCCAGAGTATCGTCAGCGCTTAATTTCGCTGGGCGCATCAGTCACGCCTATTGATTTCCCCTGCAAATATGCAAATGAGGGATTTTTCCCAATTCACGAACGGATTAGCACCATACGCTGGCTACATGCGCCGCGCGTATCTCGTCCGTCCGGCGCAAAGTTATTTCTACAAAAGGCTGCTTTATCTTTACTCCAGACGGTCACAGGTCAGCAGGAGAGCAGCTACAGCAGCGTTACCGACGATAGGAGCTAGCTGAACAACCACACTTGCAAGGACAACACCTCTGTGTGCCAACATGCCAGGGGCAATTGTGGTCCTAGAACTACTGATGGGTCCCCCGGAACGAAGGAGGCGGGCACGTGAGAGGATATACCGCACACGTATGAGCCTCTTTGGCATGGGGGATGAGGAGGTGTATCGCCTCTTCAGATTCAGCCCTGATGCAATACTTGAACTAACCACAACCCTGCAGGATGACATCACCAGCAAGACACACCGCTCACAAGCAGTGCAGCCACTGGTGAAGGTCCTGGCAACACTCCATTTCCTTGCAAGTGGATCATTCCAGCGTACAAGTGGAGTGGTGGCTGGGATGTCACAATCCACCGTGAGCAGATGTGTGCACCAGGTTGTCCCTGCAATCCTCAGACGCATGTCCAACCAGTTCATCAGACCCACCACTGAGGAGCTGCGGCTGAAGGCAATGACAGATTTCTACAGCATTGCCAGATTCCCACGCACTGTGGGGGCCATTGATTGCACACATGTGGCCCTACAGCCCCCCAGTGCCACAGAGCACATATACCGCAATCGGAAGCATTGGCATTCCATCAACGTACAGGTGATAGCCGGTGCCCAACGCCTCATATGGCACGTCCGTGCCAAACACCCCGGGTCCAGCCATGACAGCTTCATATACAATCAGAGTCCCATCCCAGCAGAATTTAACCAGAACATGTATGGGGACAGCTGGCTGGTTGGTGAGTGACATGGGAGTCTGGCATGACTATCCCCTCCCGTGATGCACAACAGAAGTGGCACATGCATGGCTAACATCCTCATGTCTTTTCCCTTACAGGTGACTCTGCATATGCACTGGGACCCCATCTAATGACTCCTTTCCGGAACCCCCAAACCAGAGGAGAGAGAAAATACAATGAAGCACACATCAAAACCCGTGCAGTGGTGGAGCAAACATTTGGGCTCCTGAAGTCCCGTTTCCGATGCCTGGATAAGTCTGGGGGGACCCTATTGTATTCCCCTACCTTTGTGTGTCAGATCATCGGTGCATGTTGTATTCTGCACAACTTTGCTATGAGAAAAGGCCTGCAGATTGACATGCGTGATGACCTGACCCCCGACCCACACAGTCCCCACCTGCCAGAGGACACCCAGTCTGCTGATGGAAGAGCAGTCAGGAGGGTCCTCGCCGTAGGCATCTTTGGACACTAAACCAAAACATTAATAACACAGACAGTGCACGCGTGTACACCACTGATGTCCCTAGATCACACACACTACATGCACATCGCATTGGATTAGCCCAAATCCAGCATGTAGGAGTTGGGAGCAGTAACGCCAGCGTCAAGGCCCCAATGATGTCACTGTCCATTCATACACCTTTCACACATCATTCATACAGCCGTGGGGTTAACTTCACCACCACGGCCGAGGGTGACACCCCTTACTGTCAGGAGTGCCACCCTCTCACATTCACACACCATTCACACTGTCCCCTGCACTCCTGACCGTGTGCAGTAAAAAAAGAAATACAAAATCTCATAACCTGAGAAAATAAATAAACAAAAACTCATGACCTGAGTATGTCCAAAAAAATCAGATAAACCCAAAAAAATAAAAGCCTCATCGGGGATGCCGGGGGCTTCTTCTTGCCGCACCTCTCTGGCTCCTCAGCTGTCTGGATGGAGTGGGTGGGGGTGGGGGGGCTTCTGGAGGTGGCTGATCCCCAGGTGGGCCACTCCTGGCAGGTGTGGCCTGCATGCCCTCCAAGGCCCTGGCTATCCGGCCGAGGTAAGAGTTTGTCTGGGCCTGCATCCGGAGCTGACGGGTGACCTGGTAATGCTGGGCCCGCCGACTCAGCCTCCCCTGGTCCCGGATGGCAGCACTGTTACCCTGGATGGCAGCAGTGTTGGCCTGGACGGCTGCAGTGAGTTGTGTAATATCCCCCTGCACCTCCCCCAAACTGGTGACCACTGCAGCGCAGTTGCAACTCACATCCTGCACTGCGTTGCTGATGTTGGCAACGGAGCCCAGGCTGTCAGCCACTTTCTCCAAATGGCCTACTATGGCCCCCATTTGTTCAGTCTGCCTGGCGTGATCCCTCGCCAACTGGTCCTGGACATCATCCGACACCCCCCTGGTCTTCTGGGTGGCCTTCCTGAGGCCAGAAGATGGTTGTCCCCGGGGGGAGGGAGTCGCCCTTGAGGGGCTTCCAAGGATGGGGGAGGGGATAACAGACGGCCCAGGAGAAGGGGAGGAGACCGACAAAACTAATGAAAAGTCCTGCTCTGCCACAGCAGGATCCTCCACAACCACCTCGGCAGGTGTGGTGTGGCCACTCTCCTCCACAACCTCTTCACCACCCAGTGGCTCGGGCACACGATGGCGTGGGGGGGATGGGGTTGAATGGACGCTGACCGATGATGTCCCAGCTCCGTCATCTGTGGATGACACAAAGCAGACACATGTTGGTGGTCCCACACACTTGGCACATGTACCCTCCCCCCCCCACATGCAACACACCAAATAGGGTATAAAAAACACTTCCCTGTCCTGGAGACTTCCTCCATGGAGTCATAGCCTGGGACCCCCTCCACCTGCTCCCTCTCCAGGCAGCGTGCGACCACCTCCTCCTCTGCGGTCAGGGTGACAGGACATGGGGGACCACCACCTGTGAACCTCTCATGCCTCCTGATGGTGGCCACCTTGCCCCTCACCTTGCGCCGCAGGTCATTAATTTTCTTCTGAATGTCAGAAGCACTCCGGGTGGAGTACCCCAAGACATTCACCCTGGCAGCAATGGACTCCAGGATGCCCTGCTTCCTCTCCCGGCTGGTCTTCCGGCTTTTTTGGCCATGGAGCAAAGCATTCTCAGTCTCCATTGCAGAAATGATGACCGACACCTCCTGGGCGTTGAAATTTAGGTTCCTCCTCTCTCTGGGGGTAGCGGGAGCAGCCATCACCGAGCAAAAGTATCTTCCCTGGGGTGGGGGGAAACGGAAATACTTTTGCACCGGAATGGCGTTTCCGCCAGCGCTTTTAAGCGCCCAGCGGAACGCATTGCGCTGACGTTTCCCGTGAAGTGGTGCCGACGGAAGTTGTGAGCATGCGCACAAGGGGGGCGAGTGGAGCCGCACTCACTGCGCATGCTCCGTGGATGATGCGCTGAACGTAAGCCTCTGCGCTGGGCTCCGCCCATCATTTACATATGATCACACCCACTTCCACTTGCGTCGGGTTACGCCAGCGCATTATCGTTACTCTGGCGCAAGTTTACGCGCAACTGCTATGTGAATAACAGTACTTGCGCTGAAAGGGTCTTCAGAGTAACGTAAATGAGATGCGTTACTCCAGAGCAAAGATGCTCTGCTTTACCTGAATCTGGCTGTTTGGGCCAGATTCACGTACATCGGCGCATTTTTGGTACCGGCGTAGTGCAACTCCTTTAAGTTAGACCAGCTTAATTTCGAGGCGCAAGTACCGTATCCTCGAAGTATTTTCGGCCAAATTTGCACCGGTGCAATGTAAATTCCGAGGCGTAAGGCGGTGTAATTCAAAGTGGGAAGGACGTGGGCGTGTTCCATTGAAATGAGCTGTGACCCCATGCAAATGAAGGGCCGGCCAGACTGGGCATGTGCACATGAAGCAGACTATGGTCAGCACCTCTCTGAGCATGCTCAGAACTCGGCACGGCGCAATCAGTTAGATAGGAACTAGGCCCGTCAGACTTAGTGAGCTATGCACACTGCTTAAATAGACCGAGAGAAATGCCCTTCCATTGCAAAAGTACATCCATTTTTTTTCCCTTCCTGAAGCAAGGTGCTTTTATTCCGTTGTCTGTTGCTGTTTGGAGGTTTGTGTCGTGTCGGTGTGTATATATAGTATATCTTGGGCCAGATTCAGGTAGATGAGAGTATCTTTCCTCTGGAGTAACGCTTCTCATTTACGTTACTCTGAAGACCCTTTCAGCGCAAGTCCTGTAATTCACATAGCAGTTGCGCGTAAACTTGCGCCAGAGTAACGATAATGCGCTGGCGTAACCCGACGCAAGTGGAAGTGGGTGTGATCATATGTAAATGATGGGCGGAGCCCGGCGCAGAGGCTTACGTTCAGCGCATCATCCACGGAGCATGCGCAGTGAGTGCGGCTCCACTCGCCCCCTTGTGCGCATGCTCACAACTTCCGTCGGCACCACTTCCTGGGAAACGTCAGCGCAATGCGTTCCGCTGGGCGCTTAAAAGCGCTGGCGGAAACGCCATTCCGGCGCAAAAGTAGTTCCGTTTCCCCCCACCCCAGGGAAGATACTTTTGTGCTGTGATGGCTGCTCCCGCTACCCCCAGAGAGAGGAGGAACCTCAACTTTAATACCCAGGAGGTCTCAGTGATTATCTCGGCTATGGAGACGGAGAATGAATTTCTCCATGGCAAAAAAAGCCGGAAGACCAGCCGGGAGAGGAAGCAGGGCATCCTGGAGTCCATTGCTGCCAGGGTCAATGTCCTGGGCTACTCCACCCGGACTGCTGGGGACATACAAAAGAAAATAAATGACCTGCGGCGCAAGGTGAGGGACAAGGTGGCCTCCATCAGGAGGTATGAGAGGGGCACAGGTGGTGGTCCCCCATGTCCTGTCACCCTGACCGCAGAGGAGGAGGTGGTTGCTCGCTGCCTGGAGAGGGAGCAGGTGGAGGGGGTCGCAGGCTATGACTCCGTGGAGGAAGGCACAAGGACAGGTAAGTGTTTTATAATCCCCTATTTGTTGTTTTGCATTTGGGGGGGGGGGGGACATGTGCCAAGTGTGTGGGACCACCAACATGTGTCTGCTTTGTGTCATCCACAGATGACGGAGCTGGGCCATCATCTGTCAGCCTGCATTCCACCCCATCCCCCCCACGCCATCATGTGCCCGAGCCACTGGGTGGTGAAGAGGTTGTGGAGGAGGAGAGTGGCCACACCACACCTGCCGAGGTGGTTGTGGAGGATCCTGCTGTGGCAGAGCAGGACTTTTCTTTGGTTTTGTCTGTCTCCTCCCCTTCTCCTGGCCCGTCTGTCGTCCCCTCCCCCATCCTTGGAAGCCCCTCAAGGGCGACTCCTTCCACCCGAGGACATCCATCTTCTGGCCCCAGGAAGGCGACCCAGAAGACCAGGGGGGTGTCTGATGGTGTCCAGGACCAGTTGGCGAGGGATCACGCCAGGCAGACGGAACAGATGGGGGCCATAGCGGTGCACTTGGAGAAAGTGGCTGACAGCCTGGGCTCCGTTGCCAACCTCAGCAACGCAGTGCAGGATGTCAGCTCTAATTGCGCTGCAGTGGTCACCACTTTGGGGGAGGTGCAGGGGGATATCCAGCACCTTACTGCAGCCGTCCAGGCCAACACTGCTGCCATCCATGGGAACAGTGCTGCCATCCGGGAGCAGGGGAGGCTGAGTCGGCGGGCCCAGCATTACCAGGTGACCCGTCAGCTCCGGATGCAGGCCCAGACGAACACATACCTTGGACGGATAGCCAGGGCCTTGGAGGGCACGCAGGCCACACCTGCCAGGAGTGGCCCACCTGGGGATCAGCCACCTCCAGATGCCCCCCCACCCCCACCCACTCCATCCAGGCAGCTGCGGAGCCAGAGAGGGGCCCCCAGAAGAAGCCCCCGGCATCCCCGATGAGGCCTTTTATTTTTTCTGGTTTTATATTATTGTTTTTGACATACTCAGGTCATGAGTTTATTTTTAATTTTTCTCAGGTTATGAGATTATTTTTCTTTTAATGATCAGGATATGATATTTCTAATTTCTTTTTGTACTGCACACGGTCAGGAGTGCAGGGGACAGTGTGAATGGTGTGTGAATGTGAGAGGGTGGCACTCCTGAAAGTAAGGGGTGTCACCCTCGGCCGTGGTGGTGAAGTGAACCCCACGGCTGAATGAATGATGTGTGAAAGGTGTGTGAATGGACAGTGACATCATTGGGGCCTTGACGCTGGCGTTACTGCTCCCAACTCCTACATGCTGGACTTGGGCTAATCCAATGCGATGTGCATGTGGTGTGTGTGATCTAGGGACATCAGTGGTGTACACGCGTGCACTGTCTGTGTTATTAATGTTTTGGTTTAGTGTCCAAAGATGCCTACAGCGAGGACCCTCCTGACTGCTCTTCCATCAGCAGACTGGTTCTCCTCTGGCAGGTGGGGACTGTGTGGGTCGGGGGTCAGGTCATCACGTATGTCAATATGCAGGCCTTTTTTCATAGCAAAGTTATGTAGTATGCAACATGCACCGATGATCTGGCACACAAAGGTAGGGGAATACAAGAGGGCCCCCCCAGACTTATCCAAGCATCGGAAACGGGACTTCAGGAGCCCAAATGTTTGCTCAACCACTGCACGGGTTTTGATGTGTGCTTCAATGTATTTTGTCTCTCCTCTGGTTTGGGGGTTCCGGAAAGGAGTCATTAGATGGGGTCCCAATGCATATGCAGAGTCACCTGTAAGGTAAAAGACAGGAGAATGTTAGTCATGCATGTGCGATTTCTGTTGTGCATCACGGGAGGGGATAGTCATGCCTGACTCCCTTGTCACTCACCAACCAGCCAGCTGTCCCCATACATGTTCTGGTTAAATTCTGCTGGGATGGGGCTCTGACGGTATATGAAACTGTCATGGCTGGACCCGGGGTGTTTGGCACGGACGTGCCATATGAGGCGTTGGGCATCGGCTATCACCTGTACGTTGATGGAGTGCCAATGCTTCCGATTGCGGTATATGTGCTCTGTGGCACTGGGGGGCTGTAGGGCCACATGTGTGCAATCAATGGCCCCCACAGTGCGTGGGAATCTGGCAATGTTGTAGAAATCTGTCATTGCCTTCTGCCGTAGCTCCTCAGTGGTTGGTCTGATGAACTGGTTGGACATGCGTCTGAGGATTGCAGGGACAACCTGGTGCACACATCTGCTCACGGAGGACTGTGACATCCCAGCCACCACTCCACTTGTACGCTGGAATGATCCACTTGCAAGGAAATGGAGTGTTGCCAGTACCTTCACCAGTGGCTGCACTGCTTGTGATCGGTGTGTTGGGCTGGTGATGTCATCCTGCAGGGTTGTGGTTAGTTCAAGTATTGCATCTGGGCTGAATCTGAATAGGCGATACACCTCCTCATCCCCCATGCCAAAGAGGTTCATACGTGTGCGGTATATCCTCTCACGTGCCCGCCTTCTTGGTTCCAGGGGACCCATCAGTAGTTCTAGGACCACAATTGCCCCTGGCATGTTGGCACACAGAGGTGTTGTCCTTGCAAGTGGGGGTGCTCAGCTAGCTCTTATCGTCGGTAACGCTGCTGTAGCTGCTCTCCTGCTGACCTGTGACCGTCTGGAGTAAAGATAAAGCAGCCTTTTGTAGAAATAACTTTGCGCCGGACGGACCAGATACGCGCGGCGCATGTAGCCAGCGTATGGTGCTAATCCGTTCGTGAATTGTGAAAAATCCCTCATTTGCATATTTGCAGGGGAAATCAATGGGCGCGACTGATGCGCCCAGCGAAAATAAACGCTGACGATACTCTGGCGTCGGAACGTTCCGCCGGTCGCAAATGAGTCGTTATTGGGCGCATCTAGTTTGGTGGGTACGGGCACATAGAAACGACGGCGCATCATCACAGTTACGCGGCGCATATCCAAATACTCCAGCGCAAGTGTTCGTGAATCTGGCCCATAGTATATATATATATATATATATATATATATATAATATTAAATAAGATAATTATAATAATATTAAAATTAGTAAATTTATATTAGTTAAAAAAATAAAAATATATATTTACTATATTAATTATTATAAAATATATATTAAACAGAAAAAAATGTATATAAAATATATATTTACCCATTAGGGTGAAAAGAGCCACTGGCAAGGAAATGGAGTGTTGCCAGTACCTTGCCCAGTGGCGGTCGGCAGATCCTCTCCCGTGTAAGAACAGGGGAGTCCGCGCTATGGTGAATAATGTAGCTGTTGCCTCCCAGTAGGATCCCTATGTGAGGAGCTAATATAAATTGGAGAGATACCCTGTGTTAATAGGAGGGTAGATGTTGGTTCCTCAGCTTCCACTAATTTCAGTGAAATTGAGTAAAGGTGGATTAATTAGGTCAGGAGCCTGTGCAGGCCAGCAGGCCCAAAGATTGCTAAAGTAAAATGATTCTATGCTGCTATAAGGATCCCAGTTGTGACCGGTGCACCCTAAACCATATAAAACAAAGAAAAAAATGTGTCTCTAGAGTCTAATAGGTAGGAATCCCTACTAGTGTGGTTACTAGTGTAATCAACCACACTAGTAGGGATTCCAACTATTAGACTCTAGAGACACATTTTTTTCTTTGTTTTATATGGTTTAGGGTGCACTGGTCACAACTGGGATCCTTATAGCAGCATAGGATCATTTTACTTTAGCAATCTTTGGGCCTGCTGGCCTGCACAGGCTCCTGACCTAATTAATCCACCTTTACTCAATTTCACTGAAATTAGTGTAAGCTGAGGAACCAACATCTACCCTCCTATTAACACAGGGTATCTCTCCAATTGCACCCTAATTCCAGCCAAAAGGGTGGCCTATTACCATTGGGCTCACCCCACGGATTTACCTGACAAAGATCCTCTCCCGTGCCCTCCTCTGTGCCCTCCTGCGTGCCCTCCTCCTTCTGCGCTCATCTAAAGTCAGTAGTATAGCTATGAGCAAGGATGCCCCTGGCATGTTGGCATACAGATTAATGTCCTGCAAGTGTGGCTGCACAGCTCGGCCCTAATGGTGTTGCTTTTGCTGACATATAGACGGATTATCTAATTTTAAGCAAGCTTTTATATGGTCTAATTTTAGACCGGCTGTGCAGCTGATAAGCACATCGTGTAGACTGCACCGCACAAACTTACTTTTGTGGATCGGCGTATCTCCCTCATTTGCATATTTGCATAGCAAATCAATGGTGTGTCTAGTGCAGTTTTGCATGCACGCTGCGCCGGTCTATCCAAATTACGCTGGTCTAAAAAATGTGGATTTCAGGCGTATATCGTTTTGGGGATACGGTGCATAGATAAGCGTGTGCATTTTTAGACTTACGCGTGCCTAACTTGTGATACTCCGGAGTAAGTGCTTTGTGAATCTGGCCCTTTCTTTCTAAGACAGGAAGAAAGGAGTGGTTTTGTGATCCTGCTAGTTAAACATTCCCCCCGGGAACTAAAGGGAAGCAGAAAGGTTCCACCCAGCAGCAAGTGCTGAACAAGATCCACAATGACAAGCGGACAGTTACACTCCCACCAAATTATGTTATGATGAATATAACTTAAAAAGTCATACATAATTTACAGAACATAACTAAGGCCGCTATAAAACATGGTACATCATACACAATGTAAATGGCTACTGTCTCGTGTGGTGGTATGCTAGTGTATCACTAAAACTGAACTTATTTGCTTTCTATGAGGACTACTAGCTTTGAATAGGACGTTCAATAAGTGAAGGTTTTGATACATAGTGTTTCTTATCTTGCAATCTTCTGTCACCTACTAACACCTTGACACGACGAACTAGACCATCCTTTTCTATTGTAGTTTCAATTACATGTCCTAGTTGCCACTGGCATCTGGGAGACATATCTTCTTTGATTATGACAATGTCATTTACTTTGAGGTTACGTCGGGGTGTGTGCCATTTCTGTCTTGTGGAAACACTCATTAGGTATTCTCTTTTCCACCGACTCCAGAATTGTTCTGCTAAATACTGTACTCTACGCCACCGTTTAGCTGCATACACATCTTCCTTTACGAATTTCCCAGGTGGAGGTAATGCAACCTTGGATTTCATCAGGATGGGGTGGTTTGGAGTTAGAGGTTCTGGTGCCTTGGGGTCATTGATTCCATCGACAGTTAAAGGACGGCTGTTAACAATGGCCATAGCTTCATAAAATAGCGTTCTAAGAGAAGCATCGTCTAGTCTACTTGAACATTGGACTGTTGTAGCATTTAGCACATTACGAATGGTTCTAATTTGACGTTCCTCCACAGACACAAGATTGCTGCAGTGATGCGTCTTCATTTTTATTCTCCTGATTCTTGCAATCACCTTAATGAGCATTACCAACTGGAGAACCTGCTCAGACGACTTAGAATATCAGTTTGTTCACTGGCCTGTGATGCAAGGGTTGTAATGGGTTTGACTTCAGGGTTGCCTACAATTAGTTCTGCCGAAGATCTTGAAGATGCGTGCACTTCAGATTTCCAAAGGAAACTAGGCCCAGATAACCAACTTGAGGGGGAGATATCTTCTACATGTAGACCCCTGGATGCATGGTCGGCTGGGTTTTGTGTCGTATCCACATAGTGCCACTGAGTTGGGTCTGTAATCTCTCTTATGAGTTGAACACGATTGGCTACAAACACGTGAAACCTTCTCGCTTCATTATTGATATAGGCTAAGACTACTTGGGAATCTGTCCAGAAGAATTCTTTGTCAATTTCTATCTCAAGTTCTGCCTTCAACATGGCACTCAACCTTGCTGCGGTGACAGCAGCTGAGAGTTCAAGTCTTGGGATGCTCACAATCTTCGTTGGTGCGACTCTTGCTTTAGCCATTATGAGGCTGAAATGGACTTGATCTCTGTCATTCTTGTACCTAAGGTATGAACAAGCACCATATCCTATGTTGCTGGCATCGGAAAAGTGGTGTAGTTCCACTTTCGTTCTGTTACCGAAATCTGGGGGATGGTAACATCTGGGTATCTTGATTTCCCTTAAAGCTTGCAGACTACTCTTCCAAGCCTCCCACCGTGGACATAAGCTCTCAGGAAGTGCTTCATCCCAACTGATGCCCCTGCGGCAAAGCTCTTGGAGAATGCACTTGCCACTCAGTATGAAGGGGGCTATGAAGCCCAGAGGATCATAGAGCGAAGCTACGACTGACAGGATACCACGACGAGTTGAGGGTTGATCCTTTATGTCAACACTGAAACTGAAGGTGTCATTTTCAATTGACCACTGAATGCCCAGTACTTGTCCTTCTGTTGTTGAGTCTGGGTTAAGTTTGACAGGTACACTAGTTGTTGCTCTTTCTGATGGAGCTATACAGGACAGGACGTCCCTTCTATTAGAGTTGAACTTATGCAGTCGTAGGCCAGCATTTTTACATAATCTTTGAGTTTCAAGGATTAGATTCGAAGCTTCACTGACTGTTGGAACGCTGGTTAGGCCATCGTCGACATAAAAGTTCTTCTCGATGAAGGCTGATGCTGAGGGATATTCTGACTTGTATTGTCGTGCAAGATACTTAAGGCCGAAATTGGCACATCCTGGAGAGGAACTGGCACCGAAAAGGTGGACTGCCATTCTGAATTCTTTCGGTTCTGTTTCCAACTGACCGTTCTCCCACCAAAGGAACCTTAAGTAATTGCGCATTTCTGTGGGGATGTAGAATTGATGGAACATCTTTTCAATGTCGCATATCACAACAACTGCTTCCTTCCTGAAGCGACAGAGGACTCCCACTAGAGAATTTATCAGGTCGGGACCTGTCAACAAGGTATCGTTTAGGGAGATGCCTTTGAACTTTGCTGAACAATCAAAGACAACTCTTAACTTGTCTGGCTTCTTGGGGTGATAAACCCCATGATGTGGGATGTACCACACTGTCTCTTCCTCTGATAATGAAGGGGCTGGTTCTGCATCACCCTTTCTGATTGTTTCTTCCATGAATGCGGTGTAGTGTTCATGGTACTGTCTATTTGCCTTTAGTCTTTTCTTTAGATGATGAAGTCGAATAAGGGCCAGCCTCTTATTGTTTGGTAGAGCCAGTTGACTGTTGTCTTTGAAGGGTAATGGCATCTCGTAGTGTCCATCTTTCCTTTTCGTTATAGTTTCTGAGAGAAACTGCACGAAGCGAACATCATCTTGAGACACGTACTTATCTTCATTATTTCTTTCAATGAAGTCCATTTCTAAAACCTTTAACACATCAGTGACCGTCGGCATTGGCATTTCCTTTACTGCGACTCTGTGTACGAAGCTCTGGCTACCCTGTCTATCAAGATGTGGATTTGCTGATCCTATAATGCTCCAGCCGAGCATAGTCCTTTGAGCGAAGGGTTCATTTTCGGAGCCGATAACAACCTCCAAGGGAGCCAGTGCTGATGGGCAGTCATAACCGATCAGTAGTCCTACTTCACAGTCTTGAAGTGGCTGTAACTTGTTTGCCAAGTGTTTGAGGTGTGACCACTGGAGTGCGGTCTCCTTAGTGGGGATGTGAGACTTATCTACTGGAATGAAATCTCTTGTATAGGCTTGACGGAGTTGGACTTGAGCTTTAGAGTTGAAGCCACGCACTTGCAGACCGTGAGCAATTTGGCTTGATATAACTGTGTCAACAGCTGTCATTGTGCTGAGCTTTAGCTGTAATGGCTTGGTGCTCACACTTAACTTCGATACCAGGTCTGCCAGAATAAAAGTTGAATCACTCTGTGTGTCAAGTAGGGCATAAGTGAGGATTTCCCTCTGAGGCTCCGTCGTAGCTGACAACAGAACTGGAACAATGCAGGATGTGGCAGAAGTATGTCTTGTCAAAGTATGGGACATAACTTTGGGAACATTGTCGTTTGCTTTACCTTCCATGTCTACTGAATCATCGTTTGATGTTTTGACAGGCTCAGTGTTTCTCTGTATGTGCAAACAGGTTGGATGACGTCGACTGCATATGCTACATGTGTGCCTTCCTTTGCAGTCTTTTGTAGTGTGGCCCTTTCTTGGGCAACCAAAACAGAGATGGTTTTCGTGAATAAAGGCCTTCTTTTCATCGATGGTCTTTGCAGCAAAGGTCGGACATTTAGCGACACCGTGTGTTTCGTCTTTGCAGACTAGGCAAGGTGGTTTTGGTCTTGAAGCTGAGATCTTTGGAACGTTGAAGGCAGAGGGCTTCATTTGAGTGCTTGTGTTGAGCGCCTTGGCTCTCTTGGGGATTCTCTCATCTGTAGTCTTGGTACTGAGAAGGAAAGGAGAGGCAATGGGGTTGCATGCAATCTTAGCTTCCCTTTGCAGGAACTCTGTGAAACGAGCAAAGGTTGGGTATTCTTGAGACTTGTCAAGCTCGTCCACAACGATGCGACTCCATCTGCGTACGATCCATTCAGGCAGTTTCTTGAGAAGCTTGTGGTTTTCTTCACAATCATTTAGAATAGCTAGGCCTTTAACATGAGGAATGGCCTCCACACAACCTTGAAGGAAATCCGCAAACTCTCTTAATGCTACAGGGTCATTTGCTGATATCTTTGGCCATTTAGCCAACCTTTCTCTGAAGGCTCTTTGCACTATGAATTGACCTCCATACCTGTCCTGTAAGATTCCCCAAGCACCTAGATAGGCGTCTTCTGAATTTCGGTAGAAGAACCCTTCCACTGCCTTACGAGCTTCACCACCGAGATACCTCTTCAAGTACAGCATTTTCTCGCACACAGGGAGTGGTTTCTGATCAATCAGCGCCATAAAGGATATCTTCCAATCTATGAACTTCAAAGGATCACCTGTAAATACAGTCGGTTCAGGTATAGGGAGACGGTTGGAGATAAGCAGACTTGCAAGTCCTGGGGTCAGACTAACTTCTTCTTTTGGTCTTGACACCTCAAGTGGTGTATTTGAAGGTTTAAATGGCACAGCCTTTGGATTCAAAGAGGTTCGAGGTTCATTATTTTGATAGAGGTATTGCACCTGGTGGTCTGTCTCCTGTTCGTAAATTTCAAGACTATCATAGGCGTCGTAGGCTTTCACTCTAGCTGCAGCTACCTTGACTTCATTTTCTGCTTGTAGCTGTTGTAGTCTTGTCTTTTCCTCATCCAACTTCAGTTTAATTTCTGCCTCTAGTTTGTTCAGCTTAGCTTGCTCCTCGCGCATCTGTTGCATTGCCTTTGCCTGTTCTATCTTGGCTGCAAGATCTGCTTCTGCGTCTGCGCGTTTGCTAGATCTGGAAGTGGCTCTCGAGCTTGCGCTGGAGTCTGGTAATGACTCTGAGAGGACAGTTTCTGTTTCTGAGTTTCCAAAGACTGACTCATGATCTTCTTTATTAAGCACCATCCTCACCTTTTCCTTCTCAAGTTGATCATTAAAGATTTCATCTACATTCTCTAGCCGCTTGCTGATGAGGTTGCAGATTTCAGCCGTTAACGCGGTGCATGCATCCATTCTCTTAACAATGTGCGGGGTAGTGGAATTATTTCGGCACATGGACTCATACTGTTGGTGTACTAACGCTTCTTTGGCTTTAACCTCTTTCAATCTTGTATTAAGGTCTTCAGTTGAGCAGAAATCCTTTAACTTTGTCCTAGATTCCTTTGCTATCTCCTTCCAAGAGTTGTACACCTTGTTGAATGCCTTTTCATTTCTCTTAACTGTTTCTTCGTGCATTTCTTTGCCTTTTTCTGTTAGGATTCGCTCTCTGGAGCTGGATCGCACCTGTTGTGACTCTGTGGGTTTGTCTGTTTCTTCAGCAGGTGACAGCATTTTGTTCTAGTGTGCCTGTGCCTTTCAATAGTGTGTGTGCCTGAAACCTAACTAGAATGAGTGTTGGCTCAAACTTGCTCCTAAGGGCTACGACAGAAAACAGGCATTTACCCTTATAACTAAAGATTAGCAACCAATGCACACAGTATGACAAAATGTTTTAAACAAATATACTGCTGACACTTTCTAACCAGACAATTAACCCTTTACGTGACTAACTGCAGTTTAGTGGATTAGGAACTTGGAAGATAGCGTTGCTTTAAATCTGACACTAGGCCTCTAAACACGAATATAATAACTTGATTTAGCAAAATATTAACTATTTGGCTCGCATACTAGTTAAGGGCGGCTTCCGGATCACATATAAAGAGCCCGCTATATTTAAAAGTCCACGTGGCGTGTTTGCTTTTCAGCCAAGTCTCTGTCGCCAAGATGGCGTCCGCACGTGTCCTGCGAGGCGTTGGGAAGCCTTACTCACGGTTTGATGAGGACAGCGACGCAGCCGGTGATGTCGAGTCTCCACCGCAGCGACGAGTCTCCACCGCAGCGACGAGTTTTCACTGTTACGGCCCCTATGGCATCGAATAAATAACAAGAGGAGAGCTTCTGACGGGTGCAGTAGTTTTATTCTTTCGCGACAAAGGTGCGCAGCAGGGTTGAATATTGTTCTCTTTATCTCCTTGAGCACCGTAAACATGAATATCGTAAGCACCGTAGCACCGTGAAAACTGTAAATGACATACAACACACTTATTTACAGTTATCACCACAAAAGGGGGTTACAGGGTTAATTGCAGTTGTCTGCACACACATCTAATTACATTGAACATTCAAAGAAACATGGTTACATGCAAAGTGCTTTGGATTATAGCGTGTTTAAAACCAAACAGCATGAACACGGTTTATCTCTAGAACATATACATCTTTATAACAATGCACACTTTTCTGCATACCTCGATCCGCTTGCCAAGGGGGGTACAAACTTTAAGCTTTAGGGATTTTCTGCAAACATCTGCCATGAAGTCCTATGCATAAAGCTAACATGTGGCCTGTGATACAGGAAAAGACTTTCTTTCTAAGACAGGAAGAAAGGAGTGGTTTTGTGATCCTGCTAGTTAAACATTCCCCCCGGGAACTAAAGGGAAGCAGAAAGGTTCCACCCAGCAGCAAGTGCTGAACAAGATCCACAATGACAAGCGGACAGTTACACTCCCATACATGCAGTGTACAGTATAGTGTGGTGTATATTAGGGTGACCAGACATCCCCAGTTTCAGGAGACAGTGCCCTGTTCGAGAACACTGTCCCTGGACCAAGTCTGTCCCCGGTTTTGTCCCCAGATTGGATTTAATAGGGGTCAGGGGCAATTTCAAAGACAATCAGTGCAGAATTAAAATATTTTTTTTTTAATTACACCCCCCCGCTCCGCCGTGCCTACTAGCATAGGGGGGTTGTATTTTTTCCCATTATCTGTGCCCCTTTCTGATGATCATGTGCTGGTCGGAGCAAAGGGAATATTTCTTCCGTTTCTGATGCATGCCCATTCAGCTCCGCTCGCATTTTCCTCTGCCTTGGCTCAAATCCTGGCCAGCCACCTGTCTATCTCCTTGCCTTCCCTGGCGGAGTGATCTTCCTCCGCTCCCCATCCAGTAGTAGCCAGGGCCCGAAGAGTAAGACTTGAGAGGCTGTGAGGTGGGCGGCGACGGGCAGAGAGTCGCTGTTTGTTGCCATTAGTAGTAAAAAAAAAATATGTTTCATTTTGAAAATCTGGTCACCTTAGTGTATGTTGTGTACCAATGTTGTCCTCCCATTCACACAATGTACAGTATACTGTGATGTATGTTGTGTAGCAATGTTGTCCTTCCATACACACAGTGTACAGTATAGTGTGGTGTATGTTGTGTAGTAATGTTATCCTCCCATTCACACAATGTACAGTATACTGTAAGGCCTCGTACACACGAGGGGATATGTCCGCTGAAAACGGTCCGATGGACCGTTTCAGCAGACATCTCCGCTCGTGTGTATGGGCTAGCGGACAGATTTCTCCACCCGACAGATTTCAAAGCATGCTTTGAAATCTATCCGGTGGAATCTGTCCGCCCGACATGTCTGCTGGTTAGTACACTTACCAGCAGACATGTCGTCCCCCACCACCGCCGCGCCGCCGCCGAATGGATTCGGCGCATGCGCGGAAATGTTTAACTTCCTGGTGCGGTGACGTGGCGGTGACGTGGCGGCGGGGAATTTGATCCGATGGTGTGTACACGCCATCGGATCAAACTCCCGATCGGACATATCCGATGGAAATGGTCCGCGGACCGTTTTCATCGGATATGTCCGATCGTGTGTACGAGGCCTAATGTATGTTGTGTAGCAATGTTGTTCTCCCATACACACAGTCAGTGTACACAGGTGGATTGCCGTCATTGTGCTTTTTATGTGTGATGGTCTGTAGACAGTTGCTGCTTCGGCATACGTGGTCAGTGTTCTTCGTACCACTTAACACCTGGAAGAAGGTGAGAGTGTTAGGATCCTCACTGTGAAAATATATTTTATAGCTTGCCCTTGTCCATTCACTTTGCATGGTTCTACTGCATGGGAATTGAGGAAGAAGTTTTTAAAGGCAACCTGATACCTGGAATCTGAAGATTTATTATAAAAAAATTACCTGACTTATTAGGCTTGCCATACATTATACAATTTTCTTATTCCATTTTCCATTTACCTTCAATTATGTAGTGCAAAAGCCTGCCTGATTGCATACAGATTAAAATTGTTTAGGTTTAACCTAATTTAATATGGTTTTAGTTTATCTAAAGGAAAATTGTACAAGAAAATAGTATATTGTATGGCCAGCTTGAGAAATAAGAGGTCGTATAGGTGAGTGCCATTCTGGAAGGGAGCACAAGTGACATCACTATTACTCTGCATGGATAAAGCTTGTTTTTGTTATACTTTAAGAAGAACTGCTCTGTTACTATATTATACATAAGGACTATTCATGTGGAACTATTTATATTTTTCAGTTTATACATATTCCTTTTAGTTCACATTTATTTCATACATATTGCCTTTGTGGAGGAGTGTTGTAGTCCACTACTGAATTAAGTGCACTTGAGCACATCCCAATGAGGGAGCTGCTGAATTTACACCTATAACCTTTCCATATATGGGAAAAAGTCAATGGGAAGAAGGTTTGCCTTCCAATATGACAATGACCCAAAGCACACAGCAAAAATGACCACACAGTGGTTGAAGGAGAAAAAGGCGAATGTCCTTGCATGGCCTAGTCAGAGCCCAGACTTAAACCCCATTGAAAATCAGTGGAATGACTTGAAGACTGCTGTCCACTAATGGTCACCATCAAATTTAGCTGAACTTGAGCAGTTCTGCAAAGAAGAGATGGGCGTAAAAGTATGCTGGCGTAGCGTATCCCATTTACGCTACGCCTCCGCAACTTTTACGGGCAAGTGCTGTATTCACAAAGCACTTGCCTGTAAAGTTGCGGCGGTGTAGCGTAAATTTCCCGGCCTTATTCAAATTCGGCGGGTAGGGGGCGTGTATCATTTAAATGAAGCGCGTCCCCGCGCCGAACGAACTGCGCATGCGCCGGGCCTGAACGTAGCCCAGTGCGCATGCTCCAAATCACGTCAGAAATAGTCAATAAAAATGATGTGAACGTCACTTACGCAAAGCCCGATTCGCAAACTTTTTACGCAAACGACGGGAAAAATTACGCCGGCACGCCGTCCATATCTAACATTGGCTGCACCTTATACAGCAGGGGTAACATTACGCCGGACCTACGCTAACGCAAACAACGTAAAACAAATGCGCAGGCCGGGCGTACGTTTGGGAATCGGAGTATTACGCTCATTTGCATATTTTACATGGAAAAGCCACCTAGCGGCCAGCGTAAATATGCAAGTTAGATACGACGGCGTAAGAGACTTACACCAGTCGGATCTAATAGAAATCTATGCGTAACTGATTGTATGAATCAGGCGCATAGATAGGAGGGTTTAGAGGCAGAGATACGACGGCGTATCTGGAGATACACCGTCGTATCTCCTACCTGAATCTAGCCCTAGATGTGCAAAGTTAGTAGAGAAATTTCCCAACAGACTAAAGGTTGTAGTTAAAGTAAAAGGTGGTTTAACCAAATACTGACACAAACAGGGGGGGGGGGGTCCTTTTTCCAACTCAGTGATTCTGTTTTTGAATTCTGTTTATTTTTTTCTGACATGTTGGTGTTAAATCTTGCACTTGGATGTTATAAGCTACACTGAGTAAATACAGCTGGATAAAACAAAAACTGTCAAATTAATTTATATACAGGAGTGGGTGGCGCTGCCTGTCACCTGGAGAGTGACCTCCGGTGATGACTAATCATGTGAAAGTGAAAGTGCTGGTTAAAACACACTGTGATGTGCACTGAATTAAGTGTAGCGCCCCCTTACTTTCAGTATGGGCACTACGCTAAAGATAGTTGGAATGGGAGAGTTACATTGCTCCCATTCATGATTTACCTAAATTGTGACCTCTGTCATTCCAGAAAGGTCCACTGGGTCAGTCTGCGTTCTGGGGATGTGGTATCATCTCTGGTCGGCAGTTGGCGCCAGAGGGGTTTCTGGCAGAGCAAGTCTTCCCCAGCAGCCAATTAGAGGAGTTCTTCCCTTCGCGGGGAATGCTGGGGAGGGATATATCTGTGATGGGGGTCATGTGTTCTAAAATCTTCGCGGGGTCCAGGTTCCAGCTGCGGCATCCACCTTTAGGGTGCGCGCATCCATGGACCTCGCCGGCGTGGCCCACCTGGCCAAGCTTACAGGCTTCACCGAGCCTCAACCGGAGGCGAAAGGGGACCCCAGTGACTTACTGGGTTCCCAGTCCAATTGAAAGGATCCCAGGCTAGGTGCCGTGCGATTGGGGGATCGGCTTGAGGGGAATCCGGAGGCAGGTTGTCCAACAGGGCCTGAACGAACCAATCGGGGATCTGGTGACCGGGATGCTGACAGGTACGTTTTACTGTGATTTAATGAGATTAGGTGGATGAACAGAGCGAATCCTCCCAGTAGACTCCAGCACAGGTCACCGGGAGTGCTGGAGTCTACTGGGAGGATTCGCTCTGTTCATCCACCTACAGTAATCTCATCTAAAGTAATTGGCCTATGGCAGGGGCTCTAGAGCCAGGTCTGTGTGCGAGAGATCTGTTCCTCCCAGAAATCCAAAGTGAGTTTAAGTGACACCTCGGCTGCCAGGCTCTTGCGAGGGACCTGACCGTGTGCATTTCACCCACTTGGGCAGGAGTGGCGACGAGTTTACAAATTGGTACTTGCCTGTTCATATCCAGGCCTGACACCGCAAGTTCTACTCTTCTTTCATCAACCTTTTTTTTCCTTCCTAACTGAAATTGATGTTGGCTGTGTTAGCCTGGAAATAAAGCATTGGAAAAACCTTTATTGACTCTCTGGACCTCCATTCACTATTTTCTTCCTGCATCACACCCCTATACCAGTGTTTTTCAACTCCAGTCCTCAAGGCACACCAACAGGTCATGTTTTCAGGCTTTCCATTATTTTGCACAGGTGATTTGATCAGTTTCACTGCCTTAGTAATCACCACAGCCATTTCATCTGAGGGAAATCCTGAAAACTTGACCTGTTGGTGTGCCTTGAGGACTGGAGTTGAAAAACACTGCCCTAGACAACGCTAGGGTAACTTAATGTGCCGATCCCAACAATCAATCAGCGGCTCCTTCAGGGGTAGTGCTACATAAGGAACTGTTATATATGTTGGGGTAGGTGGCACTGCTTGTCACTTGGGCAGAGACCTCCAGTGATGGCAAGTCACTAGCCACGTGAAGTTGCTGGTTGGACCCAGGTGTGTTGTGCAATAAATAGATTATTGAGAACACCTTGTTAGGCTATCACACCAGGTATATAATACAGCAGCTATCCTTGTGTGAAAATGCTTAGTGGGTCTCTATATGTGCATCCAAAGATGTGGTTGTATAAAAAATATAGGGCCAGATTCAGGTAGATGGGAGCATTTTTGATCTGGAGTAACGTTTCTCATTTACGTTACTCTGGCAAAATTTTAGGAGCAAGTGCTGTTATTCATGAAGCACTTGCTCCTAAAGTTGCGGCAGCGTATCGAAAATGAGCCGGCGGAATTCAAATTGGGCGGGTATGGGGCGTGTATTATTTAAACTAAGCGCGATCCCGCGGCGAACGTACTGCGCATGCGTCGACTGTCAATGCATCCCAGTGCGCATGCTCCAAATTCTGTCAGTGAACGTCAATGACGTCAAATCCCCATTCATGGACGTTTTACGCAAGCGACACTAATTTTTTTTTTTCGACGCGATGACGACGGCTATACTTAACATAGGATACTCCACTAGGGGGCTGCTTTATCTTTACGCCGCGTATCGCTTACGGAAACGACGGAAAGTCACTGCGTAACGCCCGAATACGATCGTGAATTGCCGATTCCCGCTGATTAACATATTTTTTCGGCGTTAATCAGCCCCCCCCCCTCCGTTCTGTGTGGGGCGTTACACTAAAGTTAGTGGGGAATGGGAGAGTTAATTTGCTCCCATTCAAAATTTCTGAAATTCGGCTGCTGCAAGTTTAGAACTTTCTTGTGGGTCGGTCTGCGCTCCAGGGGTGTATTATCACCCCTGGGCGACAGTTGGCGCTAGAGGGGTTCTGACAGATCCACTTCCTCCCCAGCAGCCAATCAGGAGAGCGGTTCCCTCCCTGGGCAGGCTGTAGAGGGGGTATATCTGTGGCAGCCGCCATTTTTTTGGGTCTGTCTACGCGGGGCCAAAGTTCCAGGTGCGGCATCCACCTTCAGGGTGCGCGCATCCATGGGCCATTGCCGCCGAGGCCTGTCTGGTCGAGGTTGCGCACCGGGCAGAGTTTCATCCTGAAGTTGAAAGGGGGCCCAGCGACAGATCTTAAGCTGATCTCGGCTCGGGAGAACCTAGAGATAGAGGTTGTCCGGGAGGTCTAGACGAACCATCGAGGATCCGGTCACCACGCTGTATGACAGGTACACTTCAACTGTCAATTGGTGACCCTCAATTGGATTTACTGGGAGGATTCATTAGTTCTAATCTTTGACGACGGGAAAATTCACTGAGCCTGTGGCAGAGGCCCTGTTTCCTCCCAGTGACTTTTTGCAAGTGGCCCTCTGGCTGCCAGGCCCGATTTAATTGCCTGTCCGGGGGCACTTTACCCACTCCGGCGAGAGTGGCGACGTTTGAAATTGATTGTGCTGAGAGCAGGCTTGCTCTCTTTCATATCCAAGGCCTGATACTGCAGTTCTCTCTTTGCTCATCAACCTTTCTCTATTGTGTGCCATGTTGATGTTGGTCATGTTGGGCCTTGGAATAAAGCACTGAAAACTCAAGCTGATGTCTGGACACTTGCTCTTTATCCACACTCACAAGTTTCACCCCTAGACAAGAATAGGAAGGTAACTTAATACGCCGGTCCCAAACTATCCAGCGGCTCCTTCGGGGGTGAGCGCTACATGTGTATATATATATATATATATATATACACCCCGGCTTTGTATATATATATATATATATATATATATATATATATATATATATATTTCAGGCAGGCAGGCAGGTGATTCAGTGATCTGCCGTGCATAATATATATACAGTACAGACCAAAAGTTTGGACACACCTTCTCATTCCAAGAGTTTTCTTTATTTTCATGACTATGAAAATTGTAGATTCACACTGAAGGCATCAAAACTATGAATTAACACATGTGGAATTATATACATAACAAAAAAGTGTGAAACAACTGAAAAAATTTCATATTCTAGGTTCTTCAAAGTAGCCACCTTTTGCTTTGAATACTGCTTTGCACACACACAATTTTCATAGTCATGAAAATAAAGAAAACTCTTTGAATGAGAAGGTGTGTCCAACTCCAAACTTTTGGTCTCCTACATATTTATCCACTGCATTCTAGTCAAGCCAAGCCTATACCTGACTGCAGGTCATTCCTGGTGTACGTGTTCAAATATACTTTCAGACAGGCAGGCCAGATGATTCAGTGATCTGCAGTGCATAAAATATATATACAGTCTCCTCCATATACAGTATATCCACTGCATTCTAGTCCAGCCAAGCCTATGCCTGACTGCAGGCCATTCCTGGTGTACTTTTTCTAGTAAATTTTAGGCAGTGTTTTGCTAATCTATGTAGCGCCCCCTTGCTTCCAGCATGGGCACTACGTTAAAAACGAGTTGACGGGGAAAGTTACATTGCTCCCGGTCGTGATTTGTTTAGGTTAATGACCTGTGTCATTCTGGAAAGGTCCACTGGCTCGGACTTCATTCTGGGGATGTGAGTATCATCTTTGGCCGGCAGTGGGAGCCAGAGGGGTCCCGGAGTCGGTGTGCGCATCCATGTACCCTTCCGGCATGGCCCACCTGGCCAAGCTGGCCAAGCTTCCAGGCCTTGCTGAGTCTCGGTCTGGGACGAGACTAAAGGGACCCCAGTGACTTACTGGGTTCCTGATGCCGTAGAGAGGATCCAGCGCCCAGGCCATAGACAGGTAGGCTCTGCTGCCACCCAGTGATCTGTGCTGAGATAACTGCTGGGAGGATTTGCTCTATTCGGACATTTACAAACTATCTAGACTACATCGGCCTGTGGCAGAGGCCTAGAGCCGGGTCAGTGAAAGAGACCTGTTCCTCCCAGTCAGCATTTAAAGTGGCGACGCGTGCAAAATTGTATCTTTCAAGGGGCTGATTTTGCTGTACATATGTCCAGGCCTGACATCGAGAATCTCTATTTCCTCATCAACCTATTCTCCTTTCACCGAGTTGATGTTTGGCTATGTTGGCCTGGAATTAAAGCATTGAGAAAATCTTTATTGACTGTGTGGACACTCAATTACTACTTAGTGGCTTCTGGTGCACGCCTAGACCAAGCAAGGATAACTTAATCTGCCGATCCCATTATTAATCCAGCAGCCATTTTGGGGGTGACGGTACTGTTTACAATATCCCAATCTGTACATCTCGCTACGAGCCTGTTATAGAGTGGTCGCACCTGCAGTATATGAGTACCCCGGCAAGGGATCTCCCTATTATACATAATCCTTGGATTGCTGCTACTGATTACATGCACTAAAGCATTGTGGATTTTTTCATTCATTTTTTATCCACACTGAAGCGCCTTAGAATACTTTTAAATGGACTTGTGTGTCATTTTTAAGGATTGGACTGTTTACCACTATTATTGATTAGCATGTTTATGCACTTATGCACCTTAGTGTGATGCAATTTTTTTAATCATGCAATGTTTTTAATGCATTTTTTTGTAATCATTATTTATATATATTTACTTGTACTATTTGCACATATCTACATCACTTACAAAACAAATATCCCACTTACTTTGTATAGTGTGCACTATTAGTTCATTAGCACTGCGTTTTGTTTATTTATTTTATCTAATTGTACAGTATGTCTGGAAGGCCACCAAGGAGAGGCAGACGCTCACAGGCCACTAAAAGAGGGCAAGCAGGCTCTGTGTCTACAGCCAACAGTGCTGGTCGTGGACATGGTGCATCCTTAACACATGGCCCTGGGTCACTCTTGTCTTTTTTTTTCAGCAGCTGGCCGTGTTGAGCCACAACATGCAGAAGAGTTAGTAGAGTGGATCACAAAGCCGTCCGCATCCTCCTCATCCTCTGTCCCCCATGCTCAGAGTACTTCGGCTGCCAATGCAGCTGCCAAAGCAGCCTATTTAATCAGCTAAATGTCATCAGTCACTCCTTCCCTAGTCATCATGCCCTGAGGAGTCCCCCGAATTGTTCGACCACAGTGTTGGGTACATGCTGCAGGAGGATGTGCAGCGTTTTGAAGGCTCTGATGATGGTACCCAGGTGGAGGATGAAAGCAGTAACATGAGCCCAGAGATAGGGGGTGCCCATGAAGGACAAAAAACTGGCAGTCATGTTCCCCCAGCTGCAGCATGCTGCCAGGTTTGCTCCAGTGGCGAGGAGGGAGAGGATGATGAGTTCACTGACTCTACGTGGGTGCCTGATAAAGGAGAAAGGGAGGAGGCACATCTCCAATGAGGCAGGATGCCCTCCAGGGGCCAGCTTAAGGGCAGCCAACCGACTGCATCACACCACAGAGCTCCGCATGTGCAGGGCGCTGCTGACTGCATGTGTTTTTTCAAAAGTTCTTTGGTGTGGGTCCTTTTTTGAAACATGTGCAGCAGATCGCACCATTGCTGTTTGCAACATATGTCTGAAGCGTATCAAGCGTGGCCAAAACAGCAGCGGCTTGGGCACCACATGCTTGACAAGACATATGTCGACTTCCCCTGCAGTCCGTTGGCAACAGTACTTAAAAGACCCACACCAAAGAACAAGGCGGACCTCTCCTTGCTCCTCATCAGCTAAGATCTCCAACCCCACTATACCTTTAGTCCTTTTTAGAGACCTGCACTGAGAGGAATGAAGGTGTAGAATTAGGTTTCCCAAGCACTTGCGGGCAATCTGCTAGCGGTACACCTAAATCCGAATTTGAAGTTGGCAAATTTCCATACCCCAGTTGCTAAACCATCAAAATAAATTCAGTCCTAGCCATCCATATGCTCAGTGGCTGTATGCTAGTTTGGCTAAATTGCTAGCACTCAAACTGCTGCCTTTTCAGCTGGTAGACTCTGCCCCCTCTCAAGAATTTGTGGAATGTGCAGTACACCTCAGTGGCAGGTTCCCAAATGCCATTTTTTTTCTCGAAAAGGCCATTCTGGCTCTTTACCGGCATGTGGATGGCAATGTCTTGGCCTTGTCAGACAGGGCGGTCAGCGGTAAGGTGCATATTACCACTGACTCATGGTCTAGCAGTCATGGACAGGGATGTTACCTTTCTTTCACGGTGCACTGGGTCACTGCAAGACAGGGTGCAGTATTGTTGGAGCTTGTTCTACCACCACGCCTCCAAAATGCTGGTAGTGGTGATGCTGCCACACTTCTCTCCTCCACCCCCTCCTGTTCTTACTCTATGGCCTCTTCCTGTGCAGATTTGTCCTCGGAACCAGCGATGCTCCGTATGCATTTTAGGGGCTACGCAAGCACTCAGGCAAAAAGATGCAATGCGGTGCTTGAGTTGGTCTGCTTAGGGGACAGGAGCCACACAGGGGCAGATATTCTGTCAGCTCTGCAGGGGCAGGCTCAGAGTTGGTTGACGCCATGCCAGCTTCAGCCAGGAATGGTGGTTTGCAATAATGGCACCAACCACCTCTCCACCCTCCGTCAGGGACACTTGACCCATGTTCCCTGTTTGGCTCATGTCCTTAATTTGGTGATACAGCGGTTCTTGTGCTGGTACCCAGGCTTACAGGATCTCCTGAGGCAGGTCAGAAAAGTCGGTAGGAATTTCCGCCGGTCATATAATGCCAGTGCTCAGCTGGCTGACCTTCAAAAGGAATGCAACCTGCCCAGGAACAGCCTCATCTGTGACATGCCCACCAGGTGGAACTCAACGTTGGCAATGCTGCAGCACACGCATCAGAGGGCCATCAATAAGTACCTGTGTGAGTATGGCAGCAGGACAGGGTCAGGGGAGCTTAGCTTTTTTTGCCACGCCAGTGGCTACTGATCAAGGATGCATGCACTGTCCTGTCTCACTTTGAGGAGGCCACGAGGATTGTGAGCAGTGACAGTGCATGCATCAGTGATACTGTCCCTCTTGTCTTCATGTTGGAGCACATGCTTCGTGGAATACTGGACAGGGCACTTGAGGCAGAACAGAGGGAGGAAGAGGAGGACTTCCTTACAACCCTTTTTGATCTACGTTACAAGGGTAAGTTTGCGGAACTAATCCAGCCTTTGCAGAGGGAGCAGAGGATGAAACATCTTCAGGAGGCCTTGCAGAAAGGTTTGCGCAATGCATTTCCAAAGCCTGGGAGGTTACAATTTCCTGGTCCTCCTGAACAACGTGTTGCTGAGGCTTTGGTCAATCACATAAGGAGCATTGGAGAAGGTGGCCGTCTAATCGATGCGTTCAGACAATTTTTTAGGCTGCAGCCCCAAGGTCTGTTTGGTTCCAGCAACCATCACCAGTGTCTGATTTACATGGTGCAGGAATACCTAGGGGCAAGATCAGACTTGGAGACCTTTCCAACAGAAAATCCACTGGGTTACTGGGTCTTAAGGATGGATCACTGCCAGAGCTTGCACAGTATGCAATTGATCTACTGGCCTGTCCTGCATCCAGTGTTCTATCTGAATGCACATTCAGTGCTGCTGGAGGCTTTGTAATCAATCACAGAGTGCATCTGCCCACAGACTCAGTTGACCGGCTCACCTTCATAAAAATAAACCAGTCTTGGATCATCAGCTACCAAGCACCTGATGCTGATGTAAGCGAATAATTTTACTATGAATGTGAGATCCCTATGAAGACAGCCTATGCTGATTCTGAGTGACTATCCTGTTATGCTGAATGGATGGATATCCTATTCCTCCTCAATGTTCATGTTGATAGCTTCTAAGAACATTTTTGTTTCTGGGCACCCCCACTAGTGGCTAAGGCCCAATTTTTCTGCCCCTGTTTAACAGGGGTGTGTAATTACAATTTTTGCTGTAAAATTTCACAGCAGGGCTTGTTTCTGTCCTCAACTAGAGTATCTGTGAGGGGTTGCAGTCTTGTAGCACCACCACCAGTGCCTAAGGCCCAATTTTTCTGCCCCTGTTTAACAGGGGCGTGTAATTACATTTTTTGCTGTAATACTCTGCAGCAGGGCTCATTCCTACGTTCAACTACAGTATCTGTGAGGGGTTGCAGTGTTATGGCACCACCACCAGTGCCTAAGGCCCAATTTTTCAGCCTGTTTAACAGGGGCGTGTAATTACAATATTTGGTGTAATATTTCTCAGCAGGGCTCGTTCCTGCACTCAACAAGAGTATATGTGAGGCTTTACAGTGTTGTGCCACCACCACCACCTAAGGCCCAATTTTTTTGCCCTTGTTTAACAGGGGCATGTAATTACAATTTTTGATCTAATATTTCTCAGCAGGGCCCGTTCCAGCGCCCACTAAAAATAACTGTGAGGGCGTACAGTATTCTGGTACCACCAACATCTAAGGCCCAATTTATATACAGCAGGCTAGGGGTGCAACGGATCAAAAAAATCACGTATCGGATCGATCCTCGGATCAGATGTCACGGATCGGATCGTTTTCGGATCAGCAAAAAATGTTTTAAAAATAAAAATCTTGTTACACCAACCTAATCACTATCCACCCCCCTCCACCCTGGTGTACAGACATGCTCCCCAGGTGATGGCGTAGCTCCTACCTGCAGGTGCAGAGCTCACCGATGCTGTCTCCACATGTCTGCAGGCAGTTCCCGGGTCTGTAGTGAGCGCGCTGAGGCGGGGAGGCGTGTCACGCTGTGCTCTGACAAGCACACGGGGGTGGAGCAAAATGGCCGCCGCTCCGGAGCTAGGCCTAAGCCGGGGACTTTCCTACGGCCGAGGCTCCGGAGTGCTCCGCGGATCGCGTGGTGTGCCGATCCGAACGGGGTCACCCGTTCGGATCACGGATTGGTGACGATCCGTTGCACCCCTAATACAGGCGGTCCCCTACTTTCAAACATCCGACTTACAAATAAAGGGAGACAACAGGAAGTGAGAGAAAATCTACCCCTAGGAAGAGAAATTTTCTCCTGTAAGAGTTATATGGGAAAAAGGTGTCTCCACTGATGCTTTATCACCAATCCTTGTTTTCCTAATAACCCCAAATTTTCTAAATCCAATTGTCATTAGGACAGAAAGTGAGGTGAAATCTTCTGATCAGGGGTAAAGACAGCAAAACAAATGTTACAGGGGTGATAACCCTTCCCTATGCTATCCAAAAAGCTTAAAAATATTTTTTTTGTTTGGAGCTACACTTACTGTAAAAAATGTACCTGTTCCAAATTACAAACAGATTCAACTTAAGAACAAACCCTTAATATCCATACAAGACCCAAAGGGCCTGGTAATGGGCTGGGGGGGGGGATATCCATGCCATTTTTCTCAATCATTTTCATCCATATTGCCAGGACCCGACATTACAGCCTTAAGCAGTTTTAAATTACTTTTATTCCTTTAGAAATTTAATTTTGTGTAGGGACTGTTCTAAACACAAGAAACATACTATAGACAACCCCAATGTACGATATTTAAAGGAATATTTCACTTTTATTTTTTCACTTTAAGCATTATTAAAATCACTGCTCCTGAAAAAACAGCAGTTTTTAAAACTTTTTTTTTGCATTGATACATGTCCCCTGGGGCAGGACCCGTGTCCCCAAACACTTTTTATGACTTGCATATTAGTCTTTAAAATTTGCACTTTTGATTTTTGACGTTCGAGTCCCATAGACTTTAACAGTGTTTGAAAGTTCGCGCAAACTTTCGGTCCGTTCGCATGTTCTGCTGCGAACCAGATGTTCGGCTCATCCCTAGTGTAGTGTAATGTGTGTTGTTGTGTAGCACTGCTGTCTTCCTATACCCTGTCATTGTACAGTGTAGTGTACAGCTGTGTGCAGTGTGTTGTTGTGTAGCAGTGTTTTACTCCTATACACCCAGTCATTGTACATATGGGCCTAGATTCACGTAGGGCGGCATAACTATGAGCGGGCGTAGCGTATCGTATTTACGCTATGCCGCCGCAACTTAGGACGCAAGTGCAGTATTCTCAAAGCACTTGCGTCCTAAGTTATAGCGGTATAGCGTAAATGTGCCAGCGTAAGCGCACTTAATTCAAATAGGGAAGAGGTGGGCGTGACCCCACGTAATTGACGCTTTTAACGAACGTGGATCCGTGGACGCCATCCGTGGACGTATCCTAGTGCGCATGCGTCGGATAGAATGCTTAAGACACGTCGCACACTGCCTACGACGTGAACGTAACTTACGCACAGCCCTATTTGCGCACGGCTTACGCAAACGACGTAAAAAGATACGCTTGTTCTGACGTCCATACTTTGCATGGGCTGCGCCACCTAGAGAGCAGCTTTATCTTTACGCCGGCGTAACTAATTGCGACGGGCGCGCGTACGTTCGAGAATCGGCGTATCTAGCTCATTTGCATATTCGATGCGGAAATCAATGGAAGCGCCACCAAGTGGGCAGCGTAAATATGCAAAAAGAAAAAAGAAAGGACGAAGTCTGTTTAGACGAAACGGCGTAGGGAGGCGGCGTGCTGACGTCCAGAACCGCAAATCGTGTCCAGGAGATATCGAGTTATGTTAGCCGGCCGGCTATATTTACAAGCAAAATTTACCTACTTTTTTGTAAGTGCGATTTTAATATTTTTAATAAATGGTAAATGGTTTTACACTATATACCCTTTTTTCTCTCTTAACTTGGCATCAATCAATATTGATCACTTGTCCACTACGGGAGGAGTTGCTGACCGGTGAACTTCGTGCCATCTAATCCCTTGGCTGGGGAGTAAGCCATCTGCGGTCAGAAGGTCTCTAGTTGGGATCTTCCCCTCTGGTAAGGGACAGTGTGTTCCATCGGTGGAGGTGCTTTGCCTATCTGTTTTGCACTCTTCTGTGGTTCCTGTTTGTGATGTCACCATCTACTTGAATACAATGAATTTTTCTCTGCCGATAAATACCATCAGATGTCCTTCCGCTTGAAATGATAGTTATGTGGACATTATAAACGAACTTACTGTTTGGTATCGCTCTTTATCATTTTAGAGTTACTTACAGTTGCGCAGCTTGCCTTTTTCTTTTTACTTGTTTGTATGTGGGTATCTCACTATTCCAGCTGCTTGCATTTTTTACTCAGATTTTTATCTAGACAGCGCAGTATTATCCCAATATTCCAATTCAACGTAAATATGCACCCAAGATACGACGGCGTAGGAGACTTACGCCGCTCGTATCTTGGCCGACTATTACCACCAGGAGTGGTGACAGTAATGGCACCTTATCAAACATAAAATTCTCAAGTATCAAAATATATGCAAACACATTCCACCATATTAGTATAGTGGTAAAGATCAGAACTAAATAAACCGAGAAAGAAAAAGACATAAAACAAAGTATATATAGATATATCTATATATATAGATATATCTATATATCTATATATATAAATTAAAAAAAAGTCATAACAAAACTGAAGACAACAAAAAGGAAGGTGCGCTTTTGTTCCCAGCAGGTTACCCAACCCCTTTGTTAAAAAAGACTTTAGAGGGACCTTTTACATCATGATGGAAGAAAAAAAAAATCCTATACCTTAGCTGCTCTCAAATGAATTTCAGAGGTTCCATTTACGATCAAACACCGGCATTGTGTCTAAAATTGTATGTTGTATCCTTTCCAAAAGGCTAATGGCCTCCATTCTCTGCAATACCTGAGACCACAGCACCGTAGGAGTCCTCCAATAACCGCACTAAACAGCGTGTGGGCAAATTTCTGACCCGGCGCAGCCACCTCTGGCACCTGCACAAAGGGAAGGCACATCGGAGCGGTCAGTGTCACCAAGGAACCAGCTATTTGGCTTGTCTTGGAGGCAACCTTCTGCCATAGTGGTTGGAGAGCCGGGCAGCTCCAAAAGGTATGGAGCAATGTTCCGGCTGTGTGACAACCCATAAAGCAGGTATCCCGAACCAGTGGGTAGAACCGGTGTACCCTGCTGGGAGCCAGGTACCACTCAGTATGTAGTTTAAAAACCGATTCCTTAATCGACACCGAGCGCGTGCATTTATGCATATTTTGCAGCATCTCACTCCAATCCTCTGGGGCAAATTCCTGGCCTAAATCCACTTCCCACCTGACCATCGCTGCCGACTTATCCTTGAGTTGCAGTTCGTTTAAATAGCAGTAAATCTGGGAAATAATTCCTCTATCCCTGGAATAGAAACACAGTAAAACACAGTAAAAACACACTGATACAATTGGATAAAAAAAAAAAAAAAAATACAGTGACCTTTGATTGCCCCCCCAGTGTTTTTTCAAGTGACCTGTCTGCAGATTGCTGCTCAGTATACAGACACTGGTACTGTAATCATGGCAAAGTCGGGGGCGTGTCCAAGATGGCCACCGGAGCAGACGTGCAGTGAAGGGGCTCCCGCTTGTTCTCCGGCAAATAACCCTCTTTCCCTGCAGAGAAACGATCCTGCTCCGCTTGTGGCGGTGTGGTGCTCGGCGGAGAGCGGTATGACCAAGGGGAGAGGCTCCCTGTCCTCCCGAAAGACCCCGAAGGCTATCCCTGCTACTGCAGTGCCGAGCTCCCGCTCGGCAACCAACATGGCGTCACAGACCGAGGACGCTGAACCCGGGGATCTGGGCAAGGAGCAATCCAACTTTGAGGCCCTGATGCAGGCTATTAGCGACTGCCAGACGGCTCTCACCGGCAAGATCAAACATGTACAGATGGACATTGGTCTCATCCGCAAAAACATGGACACCTTTCGCTCCCGCCTGACTGAAACGGAGCGCCGCGTGGGGGACGCTGAGGACACGGTCCGGGATCATGCGGCCTCACTCCGTACGTTACACACCAGGGTTAAGGCCCTGGAGACACGCGCAGACGACGCAGAAAACAGAAACAGGCGCAATAATCTTCGCATAGTCGGCCTGCCTGAGGGAGCGGAGGGGGCTGACCCCACTACCTTTACAGAGCGCCTGCTACGTACTCTTCTCCCATCTGCGGCCTTCTCACAGTTCTTTGTGGTGGAGAGGACTCATAGGATGCCAGCTGCCCGTGGTCCCCCGGGAGCCCCACCACGCACCTTCATCCTGAAATTGTTGAACTTCAGGGACCGGGACCTAGTACTACGTGAAACCCGAAAACTTGACCAACTCCGCTATGAAGGAGCAAGGCTGATGGTGTTTCCCGACTATTCGGTGGACACCCAGAGGCAACGCCGCTCGTTTGATCAAGTGAAGCTGAATCTCAGGAACCGCAAGATTAAATACAGCATGCTGTTCCCGGGTCGTCTGCGCGTTCAAGATGGAGAGACAGTCCGTTTCTTTACTCCCCCTGAGAATGCTTCGCGCTGGCTGGAAACTTTGCCCCGGCACTGACTGTCACTGTGCTGGTATAACTTCTGTTTATTATATGTTAGGCTAACTTTCCTGATCTGTACGGCTGCTGGACTCCCCTGGCCTGCTCCTGCTGTTTTACCCCCTCCTAACTCTTCCCCCGGGTTGAAGTATGGAGCCCAGGCGTTAACTCATGCCCTGATGTGAGGGTATCACGGGCATGACCCTGTGGGACCTTTCTGTTTGCCCGACCTGTTTGCAGCCAGACGAGGGAGGCAGCCCTCCTCTTCATTTTGTTCCCTGTTCTGCCGGGCCGAGCTCTCGATTAGCAGCGACTCTAAGTTACTGTGCCCCCGGAGCCGTGTGAGTCTCCGGGAGATTGACCCCTTGTTCTCCTCTGCAGGGAGCGTCTATCCTCATTCTACAATGGAGAACGTCTTGCATGTACTGTGACACTCGGGTGTCCTTTTGTTCATATCCTCTGTTGGCGATAGCCATGGTTATTTTCGGGAAGGAAGCACACCGAAGTTTGGGGGGTGGTGCAGGGTGGGGGGACGGGACAATTTGTTGGAGTACCTGTTTTTACTCCCTATTGATGGTGTACTGCAGCTATACTGATGTCACACTGAATCTTTGTGGTTCTTCATTTAGACATGTACCTAACTATGCTTTGCTATCAATACATGCTGTGCGGGGTTCCCCTGGGGGGGATCTCTCATGGGTACCTATTGTACTGCTATCAGTTAGACACTTGTGGTCTGTGAGGGCTGTGATACATCCTTGCCCTGCTATATGTTTGATGCATTGGACTTATGGCTCCGTTAACTATTCTGTCTTAGAATGTTAGGGGCCTAAACTCCAAGATTAAAAGGTCCCTGGTTTTCAACTATTTAAAGAAATATAGTCCCCGCATTTGTATACTTCAGGAGACTCATCTATTGGAGGGCAGGACGCTGGCTCTCCGGAAGCCATGGGTTGGGGCATGCTATCACTCCACCTACTCTACCTATTCTAGGGGGGTCAGCGTCTTGGTCCACAAGTCACTTGAGTTTACCCTCCTCGATCTCCATCTTGACCCGGAGGGTACGTGGCGGTCCATGCAATGTGTGAGGGCCTTGAGCTATTGGTTGTAGGGATCTATGTGCCTCCCCCGGCCACGGTAGCAGTGCTGGGGAAGCTTACTCCGATTCTGGCGTTATACCCGTCGGCCGGGGTGGTACTTGCTGGGGACTTTAATATGGCCCCTAACCCGGGCATGGACAGGCTTGGTACGGGTATGGCCGGGGACTCCCCTCTCTCCCACTGGGCAGAAAATTATGGGTTCACGGATGTATGGAGGATGAGGCACCCGGACAGGAGGCAATTTTACTTGCCACTCGGTCATGCATGCCTCCAGGACCTCAATCTCCAGGATTGACTTGGTGTATGCCACTGACTCCCTGCTCTCCCGAGTTCGGGAAGTGGAGATTCTGTCCCGTGGAATATCGGACCATGCTCCACTTCTCCTTACCTTGGGGACTGATACACCGGCGGGGTCCACGCTGTGGCGGCTCTCTGGCTTTTGGGTCGCGGATGAGCGGGTGATCCCCCTGGTGGAGGGGGAACTGGGAGAATACTGGTCACATAATGAGGGCACTGCTTCACCTCAGGTGATATGGGACGCCTTTAAGGCCTATGCTAGGGGACAATACAAAACTGCGATTGGGCGGGTCAGGAAAGACTCCACGCTTGCACTTGTAGAGGCGGAGGGAGGGCTGCCAGGCTGGAGGAGAGCTATGTGGCAGATCAGAATGCCCTGACACATGACATGCTGAGGTCCCTTCACAGGGAGATATCCCTATTACGAGTTGCGTCCACTAAGAAGCAACTACTTTCCCAGTCACAGAGGATCTTTGAACAGGGGGAAAAGACGGGTCGGTTGCTGGCCTGGTTGGCCCGGGAACGCTCTTCTGTATCGCACATCGCTCAGATTAGGGATGACAAGGGGGAGTGCCATTGTGACCCTTTGGGTATCAACGCGCAATTTGCCCAGTACTATGAGCGCCTTTATACCTCTAGGGCGGCCTCCACTTTGGATAGTTTGGGAGATTTCCTGCATCGGGTTGACCTCCCGCAACTATCTACCAATGCCCGTGCTATGTTAGAAGCCCCTATTACTCTCAAGGAGGTACAGGTAGCGATGGCCGCGCTCCAATCAGCTAAGACCCCGGGTCCTGATGGCCTCCCGGCCGAATTTTATAAGGCAAATGCAGACCTCCTGGCCCCTAAGTTCCATAAAATGCTTCTGTCCATGCTGGGGGAAGGATGTCTGCCTCCTTCTATGGCGGAGGCGATAATAGTAGTCATACCTAAGTCCAATAAAGACCCCACGTCCTGTGCTTCGTACCATCCTATCTCCCTCTTAAATGTAGATGCCAAGCTTACTACTAAAATTCTCTCCAATAGATTAAACTCGATAATTTTATCCCTAATCCATGACGATCAGACTGGCTTCATGCCAGGCAAGGGCACGGACATCAACCTACGTCGCCTCTATACAAATATATCCTGGGTGGGGGGAGGGGACTCTCCGGGTGTGGTGGCCTCACTCGATGCCGAGAAGGCCTTCGACTCGGTGGAGTGGGACTTCTTGTGGCAGGTTCTTGAACGCTTTAATTTTGGCCCTAAATTTATTTAGTGGATCAAGCTACTCTATAAAAACCCCTCTGCTAGAGTCCGCACGAATGGCATACTTTCCCCCCCCTTTGCCTTAGGTAGGGGCACCAGGCAGGGGTGTCCACTGTCCCCGGGGCTGTTCGCCCTGGCGATGGAGCCCCTGGCTATTCTCCTTCGCTCGTCTCCGGCGGTCGGTGGGATCCAGGTGGGTCCGGTACTTGAGAAACTCTCCCTGTATGCGGACGATGCACTGCTATACCTCCCGGATGCGTCTGTTTCCCTGGCGGCGGCTTTAGAGATAATTGATCAGTTCGGCTCCTTCTCCGGAATTCGAATCAATTGGGCTAAGTCAATTCTATTCTCCCTATCCCGGACAGTGCCCCCCTTGAACCCGCAGACCCCGTTGACCCTGGTCCCCAAGTTCAGGTATCTGGGAATCGAGGTCCAGAGGGACTCATCCCAGTACCTGACTGATAATGTATATCCGATCTACCAGCAACTGACTGCCAAATTTCAGGCCTGGAGGTCTCTCCCCTTGTCACCCGTCGGGAGGATCAACCTCCTTAAGATGACGTTCCTCCCTAAGTTCCTTCATGCATTCCGAAATACCCCGGTTCCCATCCCCAATTCCTTCTTTCAGAAATTAGATCAGGCGGTGACCACGTTTGTGTGGGGGGGGCAGGCCCCTAGGGTTGCCCGTTCCACTCTACAGCTCCCCCTGTCGTTGGGGGGCTTGGCGCTCCCCTGGTTTAGACTATACTACTGGGCGGCGGTGGCGGTGACGGTGCGCTGGTGGTTCTCCCAGCTTCCATCCAACCCTGCGGTCAACCTGGAGGCTGCGGTGCTGGGCTCATACTCGGCGCTGAGCGATTTAGTGTTTAGGGGACCTAAAGCACATCCCGAGCTGACGACTCCCATGCGTACAACTATTAGAGTTTGGAGTCAGATCACGACCAAACTTGGTGAGCCAGGTATCATTTCCTCACGCACGGCGCTGTGGGGTAATCCCCGATTGCCCCATCTGCAGACTGTTCCAGACCCGACATTGTGGGTGCGATGTGGGATCACAGTCTTGCGCCAGGTCATGTCCGGGGGTCAGATCCTACCATATGACACGTTGAAAGACACCTTCCAATTGCCCCCTAGGATGTTTTTTCGCTATCTACAACTAAGGCACGCAGTGCAGGCTCAGTTCCCTGGAGGGACCGAACTGCGGTCACATAGCGTGGAGACGTTTTTGTTCTCTAGTGGAGTGGACCGCATTCTCTCCTCTCTATATCTTAGACTGACTTGTGGGGGAGCGAATGGTGGGTCTAGGCTATATGATAAGTGGAGGGAGGACTTGCCAGCCCTGGCCGCGGATGATTGGGAGGAGGGACTTCAGCAGTACATTCCCCTTATGATCTCAGCAAGGGACAGATATATCCAGCTTAAGTTTCTCCATAGGGCATATTATACACCGGTGAGACTTGCACGAATCTACCCATCCCAATCTGATAGGTGCCCTAAGTGTACTACAGATCTCGGCACATTTCTGCATGTTGTGTGGGCCTGTCCTGCCATTCAGAAATTTTGGTCCGTGGTGCTCGAGGTGATCAATGCAGTAGGTGATCTACAACTTGACCTGAACCCAATTGTATTGCTCCTTGGTGTATGTGATAATATTATACCCAACACGCACAAACGGTTGTTTGTATTCTACACCTCCTTTTATGCTAGGAAGGCAATCCTGCTCAAGTGGAAGCAGCCGGACCCCCCTACGGTCTCCCAGTGGAGGGCTCTGGTAGACGCTACTTTGCCTTTGTATAAACTTACATACATGAATCGTAAATGCCCACAGAAGTTTGAAAAGATATGGGGTGCCTGGGCCAAGGAGTGACCTCACTCCCCCCTTCTTCCTCTCCCATCCCTGGTCTGACTTTCATATCCTCCTGCACCCCCCCTCTCCCTCTGCTCCGCTTACTCACCTCCTTACACCCTTTCTTTCTTTCCCCCCGGCTGTCCCTCTTGGGTCCTCTGCCACTGCTCCTTATCCTGCTCCTTCAGTTACTGTGTAGGTACTGCTGATATGAATGTACATGTGATGACCAGTTTCTCGACCATTATACTGTTTCTGATTACATTTCTATGTGATGTAACCTGCTGTGTATAGCTGCAAGTGTTTGTTTTGGTGTTTGTTGTATGTCTTTATACTTCTTCTTTTGGAGACAAATAAAAACGTTTCTGTTAAAAAAAAAAAAATCATGGTAAAGTGCGCCTCTACATCCAAATCGCTATGCGACCTGCTGCCAAACAGCGACAGCGATGCAGAATCCCTTGCGGAGGAGCTGAGTGACAGCGACGCGTGGGAAAGCTCGTCATCAGATGAAGAAAGTGATGCGAGTGACGATCCTGCACCTGTGCCCAGCGATGTGCGGACTTGGTGCGCAATTGATTGCGCTAGGGAGCACGTAGCGCCCCCAAGGTTTCCCTTCACAGGATCACCTGGGATAAAAGTGGACATAGAGGGTGACAATCCGTTGGAATACCTCCGGCTTTTTTTGACTGATGAGGTGATCGATAAAATAGTGTTGGAAACAAACAGATATCAAGATCAGCAAGCTGCTACCCGTCAGCTATTTTCTCGGCGCAGAAAATGGGAGCCTGTGACCAGTGATGATATTTGGAAATTCCTTGGCCTCCTAATTTTACAGGGAGTGGTGGGGAAACCACTCCAAAAGTGGTACTGGACCACAAATAAATTATTGGCCACACCTTTTTTTGCAACGGTAATGTCCGAATATCGATTGTCTTTGGTTATGAAGTATTTGCACTCGCAAATAACGAGGAATTCGACGAACAATCTCATCCAGCTCCAAAGCTAAAAAAAATTTGGGATGTTTACCAAATGATACTGCAGAACTTCCAGCAGACCTATGTTCCTGAGCGGGACATCACCATAGACGAAAGTCTGATGGCCTATAAAGGTAGGCTCAGTTGGATACAATTTATTGCGTCTAAGCGCGCTCGCTTTGGGATCAAATCCTTTATGCTGTGTGAATCCAGCTCTGGATATATTTGGAACACAGTACTTTACACTGGCAAAGGGACCAAATTCTCCCCGAGATTTAGTTTTTTTGGGATGGCAAGCGCGTCAGTTCTGTCATTGATAGAGCCCTTGCTCAACCAGGGCTACTGTCTCACTACAGACAATTTCTATACATCACCAGAACTGTACGAGTTCCTTCTAATGAACAAGATGGACGCTTATGGAACCATGAGGCCTAACCGGCAGGACATGCCGGCAGGATTTTACAATAAAAAGCTTGAGAAAGCAGAAGTTGCTGCATGGCAAAAAGGGAAAATGTTGGCACTAAAGTGGCGGGACAAAAAGGACATTTCCCTTATGAGCACAGTGCACAACACCTCGACCGTCATGGTCCATACCAGAGGTGGAAAAGATGTGAGAAAGCCCCAAGTTGTATTGGACTACAACCACACGATGGGAGGTGTGGACAGGGCGGACCAAGCCATGACTTTTTATCCTGCTATGCGAAAGCAGCAAAAAAAATATTATAAAAAAAATTTCAGACATCTTTTGGAGCAATGTCTGTGGAATGCATTCATCCTGCTGAAAAAAAAAATGCCAGGTCTATGGTCCATGCAGACTTTATGTGGAAGGTGGCAGAACAGATCTTTCTAAAACACCAGACGCCAACGGCGGTAAACCGTTCTTGACGACGGGCTTCTGGTGTTGTAAATCCTGAGCGCCTGACTGGTCATCATTTTATGGACTATGTACCACCCACTGCAAAAAAATCAGCACCCACACGGATGTGTGTGGTTTGCTGCTCCAAGCGCGACAACAGCGGAAACAAAATACGCAAAGAAACGCGCTTCTGTTGTCTCGACTGCGACGTTGGACTTTGCGCCATTCCTTGCTTCAAAGATTTTCATACCCGAGACATTTACTAAATAATGATTTTGCACCCTTGTTTGACCCCCAAAAAAATCAGAGTTTATGAATATATTATTTGTTAAAATGTATTGAATAAAAAGTATTGTTATTATTAAATTATTATTTTTTATTATTTATTATATTATAATTTATGATTTTGTGTTTCAAACTTTGTCATAGTCTACTAGAGACTCTGGTTTGGACAGATTTAGGTGAGTTATTCCTAAGAATTGCAAGCCTGCAATCTAAAACGCTAAATTTCCATGCAAAATAATGGTACCGCTTTCAGCACCTAAAATCTGAAAGAATCATACCGCCAGGGAGGTTAATGTCTAGAAGAACTAATTACAACCGGTCAATAGAGTGACTCATTCATGTGGGAACACATACTGTTAAGATGTTAATTGATGTTAATCACCTCCAGCTACCTGGCTGTAGTGATAAAGCTTGCTGTGGTTGCATTCTATTGTCTATTGTGCTAATTAAGTCTGCTACTGTGGAGATATGGAATGTGACTTAGCACCCTCTAAAGGTCAGACGTCTGACTTATGTTTACTAAAGGAATGTGTATTGTGTAGCAGATGAGAATAGCTTATCGCGGAGTCGGAATGTCTGGCTAAGATGTGGATTGAGGGGGACTCCTTAGGAACCATTGTGTGATGTTGTGGTTGGAGTGTGCCATTGTCCTTTTGATTACTGCAGCATGCTTTTGGTTGCTAACTGCAGAAAAGCCTGAGTTTTACCATTAAGAGAGCTGTCTGTTTGGAACCAGAGACAAAGCTGTGTCTCGTTATTCTGGGGGAAATCCAATAGGTCCTGTCTGCTGGATTGTGGAGTGTCAGAAGCTGTCTTGGGTTGGTGGAACGGAATATCGTAAATGGCGTTAATCCCTGACCGTTACAATGACCATTTATTGTAAAACCAAAACATTCATTTATGGTGTCTCGTAATACTATAGGCAAACTGAGTGGGAGGGCAGAGCCCTTTTTCATGTTCACCCCCAGGCCTGAGTATGTGTGAAACTCCTCCAGGATCTCCACCAAGTTGGGGAGGGACACTAGTGGGTCCGGAAGGCATATAAGTACGTCGTCCGCGTACAAACTCAATTTAAATTCCACACTACCCTTCCGATACCCCGTGATATTTGGTTGGCCTTTGATTTTCAATCTTTTTTACAAACAAATATGTGAAAAGTGTGGCATGCATTTGGCCCCCCTGAGGCAATATTTAGTAGAACCACCTTTCACTCTACTTTGCACAGCTAGGGAGTGACATTTTTGTCCCATTCTTCTTTGCAAAATGGCTCAAGCTCTGTCAGATTGGATGGAGAGCATCTGTGAACAGCAATTTTCAGGTCTTGCCACAGATTCTCAATTGGATTTAGGTCTGGACTTCGACTGGGCCATTCTAACACATGAATATGCTTTGATCTAAACCATTGTAGCTCTGGCTGTATGTTTAGGGTCATTGTCCTGCTGGAAGGTGAACCTCCACCCCAGTATCAAGTCTTTTGCAGACTCTAAGGCCGCGTACACACAACTAAACAAATCCGATCAAATCGGTCTGACAGACCGCTTTGATCAGATTTGTCTCCTGGGATATGTTGGTTTGATCGTACACACGATCAAACCAAAATCCCCGCCGGCAGACAGTGCGGTGACGTGGCGGTGGCGTTGACGCCGCCACGTCACCACTCCAGGAAGTTAAATACTTCCACGCATGTGTCGAATCTATTCAACGCATGTGCGGACAGATATATCCGCTGGTTAGTGTACTAACCAGCGGACATGTCGGACGGACGGGTTTCAGCAGGCAGATTTTAAAGCATGCTTTAAAATTTGTCTGCTGGAAAAACCTGTCTGTTCGCCCGTACACATGATCGGATTTGTCTGCTGAAATGGTCCGTCGGACCGGTTTCAGCAGATAAATTCGATCGTGTGTACGTGGCCTAACAGGTTTTCTTCTGAGATGACCCTGTATTTGGCTCCATCCATCTTCCCATCAACTCTGACCAGCTTTCCTGTCCCTGCTGAAGAAAAGCATCCCCACAACATGATGCTGCCACCACCATGTTTCACAGTGGGGATGGTCTGTTCAGGGTGATGTGCAGTGTTATGCCGCGTACACATGACCGTTTTTCGGGTTGTAAAAAATTAAGTTTTTTTTTAATGTCATTAAAAAAACGATCGTGTGTGAGCTCCAGAGCATTTTTTACGATGTAAAGGATGGGCATTAAAAATTTAGAACATGCTCTAATTTTTCACGTCGTTTTTAACGTTGTAAAAAATGGTCGTGTGTGGGCTTTAACGACGTTAAAAAAACGTGCATGCTCAGAAGCAAGTTATGAGACGGGAGAGCTTGTTCTGGTAAAACTAGCGTTCGTAATGGAGATAGCACATTCATCACGCTGTAACAGACAGAAAAGCGCAAATCGTCTTTTACTAACACGAAATCAGCAAAAGCAGCCCAAAGGGTGGCGCCATCCGAATGGAACTTCCCCTTTATAGTGCCGTTGTACGTGTTGTATGTCACCACGCTTTGCTAGAGCATTTTTTTCACGATTGTTTGAGTAGGCAAGGCCGGTTTAACGATCGGGTTGACATTTTTTTTTTCTAGACCATTAAAAATTTCATTTTTTACAGCCCGAAAAATGGTCGTGTGTATGTGGCATACGTTTTCTGCCACACATAGCATTTTGTTTTTAGGCCAAAAAGTTACATTTTGGTCTCATCTGAGCAGAGCACCTTTTTCCATGTTTGCTGTGTCCCCCACATGGCTTCTCGCAAACTGCTAATGGGACTTTCTAATGGCTTTCTTCTTGCCACTCTTCCATAAAGGTCAGATTTGTGGAGTACATGACTATTAGTTGTCCTGTGGACAGATTCTCTCACCTGACCTGTGGATCTCTGCAACTCCTCCAAAGATACCATGGGGGTTATTGGCTGCTTCTTTGATTAATGCTCTCCTTGCCCGGCCTGTCAGTTTAGATGGACAGCCATATCTTGGTGGGTTTGCAGTTCTGCCATACTCTTTCCATTTTCGGATGATGGATTGAACAGTGCTCTGTACGCTTGGGATATTTTTTTCATAACCTAATCCTGCTTTAAACTTTCCCACAACTTTATTCCTGATCTGTCTGGTGTGTTCCTTGGCCTTCATAACACTGTTTGTTCAATAAGGTTCTCTAACAAACCTCTGAGGGCTTCACAGAACAGTTGTATTTATACTGAAATTAAATTACACACAGGTGGACTCTATTTACTAATCTGGTGACTTCTAAAGGCAATTGGATACACTAGATATTAGTTAGGGGTATGTTATAGTGTTGTGTATATTGTGTTGTCCAATCAATCCATACACAGTGCAGAGTGTACAGTATAGTGTTGTGTATATTATGTAGTCCTCTCCCTACACACACACACACACACACACAGTGCAGAGTGTACAATATAGTATTGTGTATATTGTGTAGTCATCTTCTCTCCATACACAGTGCAGAGTGTACAGTATAGTGTTGTGTATATTGTGTAATGTGTTGTCCTCTCTCTCCATACACAGTGCAGAGTGTACAGAATAGTGTTGTGTATATTGTTTAGTGTGTAGTCCTCTCCCTCCATACACACAGTGCACAGTATAGTATAGTATAGCGTTGTGTATATTGTTTAGTGTGTAGTCCTCTCCCTCCATACACACAGTGCACAGTATAGTATAGTATATTGTTGTGTATATTGTTTAGTGTGTAGTCCTCTCCCTCCATACACACAGTACACAGTATAGTGTTGTGTATATTGTTTAGGGTGTAGTCCTCTCCCTCCATACACACAGTACACAGTATAGTATAGTATAGTGTTGTGTATATTGTTTAGTGTGTAGTCCTCTCCCTCCAAACACACAGTACACAGTATAGTATAGTATAGTATAGTGTTGTGTATATTGTTTAATGTGTAGTCCTCTCCCTCCATACACACAGTACACAGTATAGTATAGTATAGTATAGTGTTGTGTATATTGTTTAATGTGTAGTCCTCTCCCTCCATACACACAGTACACAGTATAGTATAGTGTTGTGTATATTGTTTAATGTGTAGTCCTCTCCCTCCATACACACAGTACACAGTATAGTATAGTGTTGTGTATATTGTTTAGTGTGTAGTCCTCTCCCTCCATACACACAGTACACAGTGTACAGTATAGTGTTGTGTATATTGTGTAGTCCTCTCCCTCCATACATACACACACAGTACACAGTGCAGAGTGTACACACAGTGCGCAGTATAGTATAGTGTTGTGTATATTGTTTAATGTGTAGTCCTCTCCCTCCATACACACAGTATACAGTGTACAGTATAGTGTAGTGTTGTGTATATTGTGTAGTCCTCTCCCTCCATACACACAGTATACAGTGTACAGTATAGTGTAGTGTTGTGTATATTGTGTAGTCCTCTCCCTCCATACACACAGTATAGTATAGTATAGTGTTGTGTATATTGTTTAGTGTGTAGTCCTCTCCCTCCATACACACAGTACACAGTATAGTGTTGTGTATATTGTGTAGTCCTCTCCCTCCATACATACACACACAGTACACAGTGCAGAGTGTACACACAGTGTACAGTATAGTGTAGTGTTGTGTATATTGTTTAATGTGTAGTCCTCTCCCTCCATACACACAGTATACAGTGTACACAGTATAGTGTAGTGTTGTGTATATTGTGTAGTCCTCTGCCTCCATACACACAGTGCACAGTATAGTGTAGTGTTGTGTATATTGTTTATTGTGTAGTCCTCTCCCTCCATACACACAGTATACAGTGTACAGTATAGTGTAGTGTTGTGTATATTGTGTAGTCCTCTCCCTCCATACACACAGTATACAGTGTACAGTATAGTGTAGTGTTGTGTATATTGTGTAGTCCTCTCCCTCCATACACACAGTATAGTGTAGTGTTGTGTATATTGTTTAGTGTGTTGTCCTCTCCCTCCATACACACACACAGTACAGTATAGTATAGTGTTGTGTATATTGTGTAGTCCTCTGCCTCCATACACACAGTGCACAGTATAGTGTAGTGTTGTGTATATTGTTTAGTGTGTTGTCGTCTCCCTCCATACACACAGTACACAGTATAGTATAGTGTTGTGTATATTGTGTAGTCCTCTGCCTCCATACACACAGTGCACAGTATAGTGTAGTGTTGTGTATATTGTTTATTGTGTAGTCCTCTCCCTCCATACACACACACAGTACACAGTGTACAGTATAGTATAGTGTTGTGTATATTGTGTAGTCCTCTCCCTCCATACACACACACAGTACACAGTATAGTGTAGTGTTGTGTATATTGTGTAGTCCTCTCCCTCCATACACACACACAGTACACAGTGTACAGTATAGTATAGTGTTGTGTATATTGTGTAGTCCTCTCCCTCCATACACACACACAGTACACAGTATAGTATAGTGTTGTGTATATTGTGTAGTCCTCTCCCTCCATACACACACACAGTACACAGTATAGTATAGTGGTGTGTATATTGTGTAGTCCTCTCCCTCCATACACACACAGTACACAGTGCAGAGTGTACACACAGTGTACAGAGTGTAGTGAGGCAGGCAGGCAGGCAGAGCTGTCACCAGGGGGCACACAGACAAAGCCTGTCCCCGCTCCGAGCCCCGCTCAGCCGCCGCCTCCCTCGCTCTGATCCGGGAGGAGCTCGGGGAGAGCCCACGGAAAGTTTCCCGCATTCAGCCCCCTACATTGTGCCCGGATCCCGAGCTGTGCCGCCCGGCTCCCCTCCCCCTCCCCTCTCCCGGCTCCCCCCGGTGTCCTGTCCTCCGTCCCTGGCTGGGAGTGTTGTTGTGAGCGGGGATCTAACATGGCGACGGTGCCTGTGTACTGCATCTGCCGCCTGCCCTACGACGTGACCCGCTTCATGATCGAGTGCGACGCCTGCAAGGACTGGTTCCACGGCAGGTAGGAATCGGCTGTGTGTCATCCGGGCCTCCGGGTGTGCGGTGCCCGGGGAGGGGAGGGGGTGTCCGGGGGGGGGGGGGGGGGGTCTTATTGTTACCCCGGCGATTGTAATCTCATGTCTCTATTGTGTGATCGGGGCTCCCCGCGGGGCTGCCGGGTGATCGGGGGCCCCCCACTGATTGTCCCGATGTGATCGGGGGTCCCCCGTGTGTGATCAGGGAGGACGGGGATGTGTCCCCGGGATTTGGTTTTGGTGGGAATGACAGGCGGCCTCCTCCTCCATCTCCTCTCCGTCCTCCTGTGTGCCGCCTGTCAGTCTACAACAGCACTATTGTTCTCCATACTGTCACCGGACACATACATATCCTCCATATGGATCCCCACTGCAACACCCTCCATGTGGACCTTCTCCACTGCAACACCCTCCATGTGGACCTTCTCTACCACATCCTCCATATGGATCTCCACTGCAACACCCTCCATGTGGATCTCCACTGCAACACCCTCCATGTGGACCTTCTCCACTGCAACACCCTCCATGTGGACCTTCTCTACCACATCCTCCATATGGATCTCCACTGCAACACCCTCCATGTGGACCTTCTCTACCACATCCTCCATATGGATCTTCACTGCAACACCCTCCATGTGGACCTTCTCTACCACATCCTTCATATGGATCTCCACTGCAACACCCTCCATGTGGACCTTCTCTACCACATACTCCATATAGATCTCCACTCCCCTCTGCCACATCCTCCATGTGGACTTTCTCTGCCCTATCCTCCATGTGGATCTCCACTGCAACACCCTCCATGTGGACCTTCTCTGCCCTCTGCCACATCCTCCATGTGGATTCTGCCTTACTTCACCATGTCTACTGCCAGGACTATACTAATCACCCATGACTTGTCCTCCTTCCTCCATAACATCTCTTCATCCCTCCATGACCAATTCTGATCCCCTCCATGACCGATCCTCCAACCCCACCAGTCCTCACCCCCTCCATGACCCATTTTCGTCTGTCCAACCTGTCCTCATCACCCCATAAACCATCTTTATCCCTCCTGAGTGGTCCCCATCCTCATTCCCCCATGAGCCGTTTTTATACCTTGGTGACCCATCTTCATCCACACATGAGTGGCCCTCATCCCCCTATGATTTGTCCTCATTCCCCATGAGTGGTCCACATCATTCCATGGCCCATCCTTATCCCCCCAATGACCATCTCTCAAACCCCAGTGGCCCACCTTATCCCCCATGAGTGGTCATTATCTCCCTATGACCTGTCCACATCCCCTTGTGATCTGTCTTCATCCCCCCATGAGTGGTCCTCATTCCTCCACAACTTGTCCTCACCACTCCATGAGTGATCCTCATCCTCCTGTAACCCATTCTCATCCCCTTATGACTGGTCCTTATCCCCTATAGCTGAGCCTCATCTCCCCATGACCTTTCCTCATTTCTTATGGTTGGTCATCATTCTCCTATGACCCATCTTTATTCCCCTATGACCCATCTTTATTCCCCTATGACCCATCTTTATTCCCCTATGACCCATCTTTATTCCCCTATGACCCATCATTCTCCTATGACCCATCTTTATTCCCCATGAATGGTCCTTATCCCCTAAAGCTGATCCTATCTCCTCATGACCTGTCCTCATTTCTTATGGTTGGTCATCATTCCCCTATGACCCATCTTAATTCTCCATGAGAGGTCCTCATCCCCTATAGCTGATCCTCATCTCCTCATGACCTGTCCTCATTCCTTATGGTTGGTCATCATTCCCCTATGACCCATCTTTATTCCCCATGAGTGGTCCTCATCCCCTATAGCTGATCCTCATCTCCCCATGACTTGTCCTCATTCCCCTATGACCCATCTTAATTCTCCATGAATGGTCCTCATCTCCTCATGACTTGTCCTCATTCCCCTATGACCCATCTTGATTCTCCATGAGAGGTCCTCATCCCCTATAGCTGATCCTCATCCCCTATACCTGATCCTATCTCCTCATGACCTGTCCTCATTCCTTATGACTGGTCATCATTCCCCTATGACCCATCATTCCCCTATGACCCATCATTCTCCTATGACCCATCTTTATTCCCCTATGACCCATCATTCTCCTATGACCCATCTTTATTCCCCTATGACCCATCATTCCCCTATGACCCATCTTTATTCCCCTATGACCCATCATTCTCCTATGACCCATCTTTATTCCCCATGAGTGATCCTCATCCCCTATAGCTGATCCTATCTCCTCATGACCTGTCCTCATTGCTTATGAATGGTCATCATTCTCCTATGACTGGTCATCATTCTCCTATGACCCATCTTTATTCCCCTATGACCCATCATTCTCCTATGACCCATCTTTATTCCCCTATGACCCATCTTTATTCCCCATGAGTGATCCTCATCCCCTATACCTGATCCTATCTCCTCATGACCTGTCCTCATTCCTTATGACTGGTCATCATTCTCCTATGACCCATCTTAATTCTCCATGAGAGGTCCTCATCCCCTATAGCTGATCCTCATCTCCTCATGACCTGTCCTCATTCCTTATGGTTGGTCATCATTCCCCTATGACCCATCTTTATTCCCCATGAATGGTCCTCATCCCCTAAAGCTGATCCTATCTCCTCATGACCTGTCCTCATTCCTTATGACTGGTCATCATTCCCCTATGACCCATCTTTATTCCCCATGAGTGGTCCTCATCCCCTATAGCTGATCCTCATCTCCCCATGACCCATCCTTATCCCCCATGGCTGGTTCTCATTCCCCCGTGAGCGTTCCTCAACTACCCAAGACCCGTCCTCATCCCCCCCTTGTCTCCTGTGTGTTGTGACTGGGTGGAAGCAGAAACTTGAATGGCGGGCACACCAGCGTGTGGATAGCTCTGTGAAAAGTAGATCAGACAAAGCTGTTTATAGTCTGGCTGCCATTAACCCTTCGGGGGTCTTTGTAGTGCAGGGCCTGAGGTGAGGTGGGGGGGGGGGGGTGATGTAAACAGCTGAAGGCAGGGGAGTGCGGTGGCCCATCAGCCGTCCCTCGTCTCCAGTTGTCGCGGCTGGAACATCCCCAGCACTCCGGCGTCCACCATCAGGAGGAAATCTTGCCATGAATGGTTTTAGTGGCTCTGAATGGGGATCAGCTGGTCTCGCTCTGGCTGCTTCATTGACAGGCGAACAATAAGGAGCTTGTGCTCTATTAACCACTTCTGTTCACCAGACAAGTGCCGCCGGTCCTAGCCAAGGCTGCCAGTACCCTGCTTTAAGGCCAAGGCCGGCATTACACGGCACAGCCATGATCAAAGTAAAAAGAAATAGAAGTGGAAGATTGCTGACCAGGCCGGAGCCCCGTGTGCATGGAACCTTGGCACCCTGGAGGGTAATGCTCTGCCAGTGCAAGCAACCTAGAAAACCTTGTGATTACCCTGTGCAAGAATTTATTGAACGCATCCTAAGAAAAAGTGCAGCCAGTCAGATTGGATCAATAGCATTCCATGAAGCTGCTTCTTATACTCTCCTTGTTACCACTGATCCTGGAATGGATCACAGGCGGCCGGGGAGGACGAGTATAATCGGGAGGAGTCTGCATGGTGGACAAAGGGTTAAAGAGGAGAGAGGGGGCCACACAGTACAATGACAGTTCTGACAGAGGGATGTGCATCACAGATCAGCAACAGTGTGACAGTTGTGTCCAGTCAACAATGACAACCCCACACATCATGGCATCAGAAGCATTAACCAATTGCCTTTGTTTACATCTATTGTAATATATATATAAAGCTACCAGTATGTGTGTTTGGGTGATTTATACAACATTGGTTTAGATCTTGTAACCCGTCTCGTGTGACTGTCTGCCATGAGTGTTATTGTATGTTTACATCTGTGTGATTGTCTCTGATGAGTGTGTGTTTACTCTGATGATGGTTAGTGTATGTGTTTACATCGGGGGACCTGTCCTGTGTGATTGTCTCTGATGGTTAGTGTATGTGTTTACATCAGGTGACCTGTCCTGTGTGATTGTCTCTGATGTTGGTTAGTTTATGTGTTTACATCAGGTGACCTGTCCTGTGTGATTGTCTCTGATGATGGTTAGTGTATGTGTTTACATCGGGGGACCCGTCCTGTGTGATTGTCTCTGATGATGGTTAGTGTATGTGTTTACATCGGGGGACCCGTCCTGTGTGATTGTCTCTGATGATGGTTAGTGTATGTGTTTACATCAGGTGACCCGTCCTGTGTGATTGTCTCTGATGATGGTTAGTGTATGTGTTTACATCGGGGGACCCGTCCTGTGTGATTGTCTCTGATGATGGTTAGTGTATGTGTTTACATCGGGGGACCCGTCCTGTGTGATTGTCTCTGATGATGGTTAGTGTATGTGTTTACATCGGGGGACCCGTCCTGTGTGATTGTCTCTGATGATGGTTAGTGTATGTGTTTACATCGGGGGACCCGTCCTGTGTGATTGTCTCTGATGATGGTTAGTGTATGTGTTTACATCGGGTGACCCGTCCTGTGTGATTGTCTCTGATGATGGTTAGTGTATGTGTTTACATCGGGGGACCCGTCCTGTGTGATTGTCTCTGATGATGGTTAGTGTATGTGTTTACATCGGGGGACCCGTCCTGTGTGATTGTCTCTGATGATGGTTAGTGTATGTGTTTACATCGGGGGACCCGTCCTGTGTGATTGTCTCTGATGATGGTTAGTGTATGTGTTTACATCGGGTGACCCGTACTTGTATGATTGTCTCTGATGATGGTTAGTGTATGTGTTTACATCGGGTGACCCGTCCTGTGTGATTGTCTCTGATGATGGTTAGAGTATGTGTTTACATCGGGTGACCCATCTTGTGTGATTGTCTCTGATGGTTAGTGTATGTGTTTACATCAAGTGACCCGTCCTGTGTGATTGTCTCTGATGGTTAGTGTATGTGTTTACATCAAGTGACCCATCCTGTGTGATTGTCTCTGATGATGGTTAGTGTATGTGTTTACATCGGGTGACCCGTCCTGTGTGATTGTCTCTGATGATGGTTAGTGTATGTGTTTACATCGGGTGACCCGTCCTGTGTGATTGTCTCTGATGATGGTTAGTGTATGTGTTTACATCGGGTGACCCATCCTGTGTGATTGTCTCTGATGATGGTTAGAGTATGTGTTTACATCGGGTGACCCATCTTGTGTGATTGTCTCTGATGGTTAGTGTATGTGTTTACATCAAGTGACCCGTCCTGTGTGATTGTCTCTGATGGTTAGTGTATGTGTTTACATCAAGTGACCCATCCTGTGTGATTGTCTCTGATGATGGTTAGTGTATGTGTTTACATCGGGTGACCCGTCCTGTGTGATTGTCTCTGATGATGGTTAGTGTATGTGTTTACATCGGGTGACCCATCCTGTGTGATTGTCTCTGATGATGGTTAGTGTATGTGTTTACATCAAGTGACCCGTACTTGTGTGATTGTCTCTGATGATGGTTAGTGTATGTGTTTACATCAGGTGACCCGTCCTGTGTGATTGTCTCTGATGATGGTTAGTGTATGAGTTTCCTTTAGGTGACCCGTCCTGTGTGATTGTCTCTGATGATGGTTAGTGTATGTGTTTACATCAGGTGACCCGTCCTGTGTGATTGTCTCTGATGGTGGTTAGTGTATGTGTTTACATCGGGTGACCCGTCCTGTGTGATTGTCTCTGATGATGGTTAGTGTATAAGTTTACATCAGGTGACCCGTCCTGTGTGATTGTCTCTGATGATGGTTAGTGTATGAGTTTCCTTTAGGTGACCCGTCCTGTGTGATTGTCTCTGATGATGGTTAGTGTATGTGTTTACATCAGGTGACCCGTCCTGTGTGATTGTCTCTGATGGTGGTTAGTGTATGTGTTTACATCAGGTGACCCGTCCTGTGTGATTGTCTCTGATGATGGTTAGTGTATGAGTTTCCTTTAGGTGACCCGTCCTGTGTGATTGTCTCTGATGGTGGTTAGTGTATGTGTTTACATCGGGTGACCCATTCTTTGCATTTGCATTAATGCTGATTCTTCTTTACCCCTCTGTGCCAAGATCTGGCTGTATGTTAGCGACAGTACAGTGCACTGCAGTCTGTCTTCGGTATAACATTGCAGATGATATAAGCATGAAAGACATGGGAAATTGCTGGTTTTCCGTAGCCAGCTGTAATTGTCACCTAGCCTGTGAGATCAGATGCTCGGTGGGAAGGTCCGCGCTCTTGGTGCGTGCGTTGCACTTTTGAGCTGCTGTGGTCCGGTCTTGTTCCAATGATATTAGAAATGATGAGACAATGTTATAATATGCAGTATGTATACTTATTCAGGAGGTAAGAGAACAATTTACAAAATTCTGTAAGCCATAGAGAATTCCATTCTTATGAGGTGTTGATAGTAAACCGACATCTGATTGGTTGTTATCAAAGATTAATAATGACAGCTGTTGGATGAGCGATGAACGTGTGTTTAAATGGACATTAAAATAACTTGCCCAAACCTGCTTATTAATGTATATGTAAGGATCCTAGACACTCTTGTAGATCGGAGATCTACTTACATTGGAGATCCATGAGCAAGATGACCAAATCTAACCCAACTAATCGCCTCTTCTCTGAGAACTACCGGCGTTTGCTGCTGAAAAATGTAACTGTCGGATTGCTTTTTGCTAGTTTGGGTGACTGTCCCGTCATGTTTGTGATCATTTTTAAGGTGACAATACGGAGTATTTCACTACTGTACAAGATGGCAGATTATCAATGTCTCGATTCTGTAGGGTTGTATTGGCTGATCTTAGTAGACCCATCTTTACATCTCGAAGGACTAAACCCTCCTATCCGTTACAGCCAAGGTGGCTCTCCTTTTAGGCAGGCCCTACACTAGGGGTGCCCAACCTTTTGAAGAGCAAGGGCCACTTAAGCGACTTGGTAACCGGTCGCGGGCCACAATGAGCGGAGCGGGAAGATGGCAACCCACTCGGCTCTATAGATCCCACTCTACTCCCAGCACACCAAACTGGATCAGTTTGAAAGCAGCCCAGTAACCACTGCAGAACAGATATGCCCATATATACGATGTGTTTTTAGTATTAAACTTTAAAAACAGTATTCTATTCTATCCCATCCCAGAGCAGGAGGTCGTGGGCCACATCAGATGGCTCCGCGGGCCACTGGTTGGGCACCCCTGCCCTACACAGTTCGATTCTTGGCCGGTTCAGCAGGAAGATTTGAACCATGTATGGGGCAGGCTGACTGTACCAATATAATCGATCAGCTTAGGTACAACCAGCATGCTGGGTTTTATCTGCGATTGTCACTAGCGGCTGCTAAAGCTGATAGCAATAATTACTGTCTTATCCCAGCAGGGACGACTACACCCACCCCCCTCTCCTGGAGGGAGAAGACAATGGCCTGGCAGGAGGGATTCCCGCATAAACACTGTCTATGTTGATGGGGGAATTGAGAGAATTTCTCTCCGTGTATGGGTGGCCTCATGCTCTGTATGATTTGCAGTGGTTAAGATGCAACACGTATGATCAGTTATGACACTGGCCATTTGATGGCTTGACAGTTCGGTTGAGAGCACAAGCAACTGTGCAAGGTACTGTGGGATATGTAGTCCTTAGAAACTGAATGCAAACAGCAGATGAGAAGCTGCAAAGCATTCATGGAATCCAGGAAGTTGTGGAAAGAGATTGCCAGCAGGCAGGCAGCACTAGCATTATGAGGAGATTTTTTTTTCGGTTCGCTTATATTGTATTGTAAAATATACTGTATCTAGTGTTTGTATTGATATTACAATGTTGATGTTTAAAAAAAATTAAAGTGTATGCTGTAGTAATCGCCTTAAATGTTGTAATTTTGAGCTTTTTTGGGAAAACCTGTACTAAAGGAACTGAATGCCATTCACAAACTCCAATTTAAAACAAGGTACAGCTTTGCAGGTAGCATTTTTCTAAGGTGGTTGTAAATGGCAGCCCTCATAACTGGGTCAGTATACTTTCTAAGTACAACTATAGGCAAAACTTTTTTTTAAATATTTTTTTTTTTGGATAAAGGAAGATTATAATACCACTTTTATACTGAGGCACTTTTCAGGCATTTTAGCGCTAAAAATAGCGCCCGAAAAGCGCCTCTCATGCCTCCCCAGTGTGAAAGCCCAAGTGTTTTCACACTGGGGGCTGTGCGCTTGCGGGACAGGGAAAAAAAGTCCTGCAAACCGCATTGTTGGAGGCGTCGTAGGAACACTGCCCCTTCCCATTGAAATTAATCGGCAGCGCTTCTGAAGTGCCTGAAAAGCTCTTCGGAAGCATCGCAAAACGGGAGCTTTTATCCCTTTCTTCAGCCACTAGCGGGAGTTGAAAATGCCCCTCTAGCGACTGAAAAGCGTGCTAAATCGATGGTAAAGCGCTACTAAAACTAGCGCCGCTTTACTGCCAATGGACCAGTGGCCCCAGTATTAAAGTACCCTAACTTCTGTAAGTTTTTGTCCCACTGGGGAGATTGCCCTTCTATTCCTATCCCATAACCAAAACCCGAAGTGAGAGGAAATCTCTTCAAATCAAGGAAATTCCACGGGGACACCCAGGTCTCCAGAACTAGTGTCCCCTCTAAGGCCGCGTACACACGATCGGTCAAAACCGATGAAAACGGACTAAAGGTCCGTTTCATCGGTCCAAACCGATCGTGTGTGGGCCCCATCGGTCAGTTATCCTTCGGTCAAAAAAAAATAGAACTTGCTTTTAAAATTTAACCGATGAACGCCTAACCGATAGGTCAAAACCGATCGTTGGTATGCAAAAGCATCGGTTAAAAAGCCGCGCATGCTCAGAATCAAGTCGACGCACGGTTGGAAGCATTAAACTTCGTTTTTTTCAGCACGTCGTTGTGTTTTACGTCACCGCGTTCTGACACGGTCGTTTTTTTAACCGATGGTGTGTAGGCACATCAGACCATCAGTCAGCTTCATCGGTTAACCAATGAAAATGGTCCTTCAGACTGTTCTCATCGGATGGACTAATCTTGTGTACGTGGCCAAATACTTCTGGGGACAACCCAAAATGTATTTTTTTTTACTTTCACTTACTTTGAAAACGGTAAACAGGACAAACAGAGATGGTAAGGCCGCGTACACACGACCGGTTTCCTCGGCAGAATTCGGCAAGAAACCCGATGGGAGACGTATTCTGCCGAGGAAACCGGTCGTGTGTACACTTTTCGCAGAGAAACCCGTCGAGGAACTCGTCGAGCCAAAAAGATAGCATGTTCTCTATTTCCTCGATGGGCAATGGGAAAATTTGGCTCGACTATTTTTTTGACGGCCGAACAAGGAACTTTAAGCGAAGGCCAGTTGCATTCTTTATGTCTATTCTATAGAACCAGCTGGGACAAATTGGTAAAAGGGAATTGTATGATTAGTCAGGTCAGTGACACTGAATTACAGGTCTGTGGTGTCACACCATTACAAAAGCAGAAGATAGAGGTTGAATAGACACGGGATGAAGCACAATTTCCTGTTGTTGATCTTTTGTTTCTTTAGGAATGTGGATATAACTTGCACTGCGATCTTACCAGTGGCGTTCTCGTATACTATTGAGCGGTTTGTGTTCAGGACTGGAGCGTAGCACTGCAGTATTGTCCACATAGCAGAACGCCGTTCCCAGCAGCTGTTGTGTGCTGTACAATGTGAAGTTGGCCCCAGTGCCAAGTTCTGGCGGTAAACAATCATGTGTTTGAATGCTTTGGAAAGCGTATTTCAACCATGCAGTTGTGAACCGTGTACCAAAATTAGACACAAATATACGATTGTACAGTGCTGGGCATGCTGTCCAAAAATATCACACTAGGGGCTTGTTCACAACATGTCTGCTGAGATGTGTTGTTCTGAATAGATCGATGCAAAGGCACATAGACGGCACTGCATGTCGCTGCACCAAGACTTAAATAAAAATTTATTTTTTGATTGGAGGAATTTGGGCACGCTCCGAACTAATCTTTAACCCCAACTCTCACTTTTGTTTTGTGGACACCCTAATGGCCTGTACACACAATGAAAATTGTCGTCCGAGGAAGAATCGTACGATTTTCGGATCGTGTGTACACTACTACTTTCAAGAGCTGATCACGACCGTTCATGCAATATTATTCAATCGGACAAGCACAAAAAAAATTCTCGTACGATTCCAGATTGTACGATTTTTGTTTAGTCAGTATAGTTGTCGTCCGAAAATACAATACAAATACATACATTTTTCTGTCGTACGAGAATTTTCGTGACTTTAGTAAACTATTCAACTTCAACTTGCGAAAAAAGTCGTTTGATCTGTTGTACCATATTCGGATCGTGTGTACCGGCCATTACTCTATTTGTGACGCTTCAATAAATTTAACCACTTGACCTCTGGAACTTTTTACCCCCTTCACGACCAGGGCATTTTTTTTTGCGCTATTCAGCACTGTGCTACTTTTAAAGCGGAGGGCCGCCTAAAAAATTATATATTAAAAGACAGTAGCTACAAATACTGCAGCTGCTGACTTTTTATATTAGGGCACTTACCTGTCCAGGGCGCCCGCGATGTCGGCAGCAGAAGCTGATCTGTCGCTCGGCTCTCGAGAGGTGCCGCTGCCATCCTCGGTAAGGGAATCGGGAAGTGAAGCCAGGCGCGAATCGCGCTGCGCGTCCTCACTGGTCCCTGCTGTCTTCTGGAACCTGTGTGTCTCCTAGAAGACAGCGGGGAGGACAGAGTAGGCACCGGAAGTGGCGTAGGTCACTTCGATCACGAGGTGATCTATGCCTGGAAGTGGGAGCAAATACCTGCATTACACACGTATCTGCTCCCTCCTCCCCCCTGAAAGGTGCCAAATGTGACACGGGAGGGGGGGAGGATTCCGAAAAGTGGAAGTGCCATTTTTGGGTGGAACTCCACTTTAACTGGCAATTGCACAATCATGCGACACCGTGCACACATGAAATTGATATCAATTTTTTTAACGCAAAAAGCTTTCTTTTGCTGGTATTTGATCACCTCTGTGTTTGTTTTGTTTTTTTTTATTTATTTTTTATTATATAAACGTAAAAAGACTGAAAAAATTTAGGAAAAAAAAAATATATTTTTTTAACGAATATCCAGTAAAATCAAATTTACTATTAAATTTAGGATATTCAGGGCCTTTACCGAATCTGTTGTTACATTTACTCGAAATAAAGGGTGTGGAACTCAGAAATGGGCACTAACAATGAAGTCGTTTAGAGAATCATTTTTCATTTTGTGTTTTTATTTTATTTTTTCCTTTATTTTCTCTCCACTGCAGTATTGTGTAGATTTCTCTGATGCCGAAATAACTACAGTAATGAATCTTATATTTTAACTATTATGATGATGTATGTATAAGTGGATGTTGCTTGTTTGTTTTTGTTATTCCAATAAACTTTTCTTGATTAAAAATAAATAAATTTAGGGCCCTTTCACACGTCCATTCAGTTCGTCCGTTTTTTGGACGTCCGTTAACGGACCTCAATGCTTCCCTATGGGTTAGCGTCCGTTAGCGGATGAGCATCCGCTAACGTCCGTTAAAATCCGTCTGCGGTAAGCTCCGTCTTTTTGGACAGAAGAAAACCCTATTTTTCTTCCGTCAAAAAAACGGAACGGACGAAAAACGGACGTTAGCGGATGATCCGTTTACCATCCGATCCGCTAACGTCAGTTTTTCATCAAAATATGTAAAAAAAAAAAAGTTCTAAAAAAAAAAAAAAAAAACGGATGAAAAAACGGATGAAAAAAACTGATGAAAAACGGACGGAAAACGGAACGGAAACGGATGTAAACGGACGGAAAACTGACGAAAAACTGATGAAAAAACGGATCAACTGAAGGGGGAAAAAACTGATCTAAAAAACTGAACGGACGTGTGAAAGAGCCCAGCATATATTCTGCTACATGTCTGGTAAAAAAAAAATCCCAATAAGTGTATATTAATTGGCTTTAATAGCGTTTACAAATTATGGTATATAGATATTTGATAATTGTTCAATCCTGATGTACCGATGGTCTATCTCCTTTCAAATGCCAGGACAGGACAAATACCCCCCAAATGACCCCTTTGTATATAGTAGACAGTCTGAAGTATGGCAAGTTTTTTGTAGTTGAAGTTTTTTTTTGTCACAAATTTTTGGAAAATAAAGAAATTACTAGGCCTGTTTGCTTGTGGAACTAAATTGTGTGATCCTCTTGGTCATTGTCATTTGATTATGCTGCATTTTCCCCTTTTTATATCTGACTGTAAACGGCAACTTTTCGGAAATTAAAGAAATTCCAAAAAAAAGAAAACCTTTTTTATATATATATATATATATATATATATATACACACACACACACACACACACACACACACACACACACACACACACACACACACGGTACAGACCAAAAGTTTGGACACACCTTCTCATTTAAAGAGTTTTCATGTCTATGAAAATTGTAGATTCACACTGAAGGCATCAAAACTATGAATTAACACATGTGGAATTATATACATAACAAAAAAGTGTGGAACAACTGAAAATATGTCATATTCTAGGTTCTTCAAAGTAGCCACCTTTTGCTTTGATTACTGCTTTGCACACTCTTGGCATTCTCTTGATGAGCTTCAAGAGGTAGTCACCTGAAATGGTCTTCCAACAGTCTTGAAGGAGTTCCCAGAGATGCTTAGCACTTGTTGGCCCTTTTGCCTTCACTCTGCGGTCCAGCTCACCCCAAACCACCTCGATTGGGTTCAGGTCCAGTGACTGTGGAGCCCAGGTCATCTGGCGCAGCACCCCATCACTCTCCTTCTTGGTCAAATAGCCCTTACACAGCCTGGATGTGTGTTTGGGGTCATTGTCCTGTTAAAAAATAAATGATGGTCCAACTAAACGCAAACCGGATGGAATAGCATGCAGCTGCAAGGTGCTGTGGTAGCCATGCTGGTTCAGTATGCCTTCAATTTTGAATAAATCCCCAACAGTGTCACCAGCAAAGCACCCCCACACCATCACACCTCCTCCTCCATGCTTCACAGTGGGAACCAGGCATGTAGAATCCATCCGTTCAGCTTTTCTGCGTCGCACAAAGACACGGTGGTTGGAACCAAAGATCTCAAGTTTGGACTCATCAGACCAAAGCACAGATTTCCACTGGTCTAATGTCCATTCCTTGTGTTCTTTAGCCCAAACAAGTCTCTTTTGCTTGTTGCCTTTCTTTAGCAGTGGTTTCCTAGCAGATATTCTACCATGAAGGCCTGATTCACACAGTCTCCTCCTAACAGTTCTAGAGATGTGTCTGCTGCAAAAGGTGGCTACTTTGAAGAACCTAGAATATGACATATTTTCAGTTGTTTCACACTTTTTTGTTATGTATATAATTCCACATGTGTTAATTCATAGTTTTGATGCTTCCAGTGTGACTCTACAATTTTCATAGTCATGAAAATAAAGAAAACTCTTGGAATGAGAAGGTGTGTCCAAACTTTTGGTCTGTACTGTGTATGTGTATATGTATATATATAATATATATATTTTTTTTTTCATACTGTCACCAGTGCAGTACAGTGTCATCATATGACTGGTGTGGTGGTGATCAGGGATACTGACTGGAAAAAAAGGAAGAAACAATAAGTAAACAGTGCACTGTACTAAAGCCTCTACTAAAGCCTTGCACTGCCCCTACACAAAATATACCAGCACCCATGTGCTTGAGCATGCGTGTACATGTGAACGAACCCCAAAATTAATTATATTGACATGTTCATGTATCAGGCCTGTGCGGTCTGATAAGTGGAAATGCATAGAAAAATGCACTTTAGAACTGTAATGGCAAAGCACAGAAAGAGGTATTCTCTTCACTTTTTTTGACCAAAACTTAGCCCAAACTCCAAGCATTAGTGCTGTCACCTGAGAGTATGGGCAGTCACATGACCCTCCATACCTAGAAGTACCGGGTGTGTTACTTTACTTCCCCAGGGAAACAAAGTGCCAGGAGAGCAAAGTATGAGCAACTTTGGGGTATGACATTAAAGTGGACCCCCTGGAAATATCAGTTGCCCGACAGTCCTTGACTCTAGATTAGGGGGTCTCCAAACTTTGTAAACGAAGAACCAGTTAACATTCTTTAAGACTTTAGGGAGGTCAGACTGTGGGAAGTTAGATAAGAAAATTATCTGGCTTTAATAGGAGAAAACAATGTCCAATCTTTGGAATTTAGAGCAGGAATAGTACCCCATAGTTGGTGTCAGTGGAAGAAATAGTGACCCATCATTGGTGTAAGTGGGAGGAAAATTCAAGTCGACCTTGCAATGCAATGTCCTTGTCACTTACTGGGAGCCAATGAAAAGAGAGCAAAAACAATGCTACTTTTTTTTTTTTTTGTGTACTTCTTATTCCATCAACTACCATGTATTGGATATAAGGAGAGGAAGACATGTTTGAAGTCCAGCCTTGGTGATAACCACAGCTTCCTCTGTAGATACAGTTGGGAAGTAAATGTAACTACAAAGAGACAGGAAGTGCATTATTTTCAGGATTATAAAGTGAAAAAAACCTGAGAAAATGAAAACTAGTGCAGCCACCACCTCTAAAGAAGACCCTTTCACAAATGCAGTCTGATTAGGCTTACCTATCAGTTTTCGAGGCAGACGTGTTTGGGGACTCCACGTAAGTCTATAGTGGATGTAAACGGATGTGCGTCTGTTTACTTCCATTTATCTCTGAGTGCGTCTACAGTGCCGAGTATTCATACCTCTTGAAATTTTCCACATTTTGTCATGCTACAACCAAAAATTTAAATTTATTTTATTGGGAGTTTATGTGATAGACCAACACAAAGTGGCACATAATTGTGAAGTGGAAGGAAAATGATAATTGGTTTTCAAAATGTTTTACAAATAAATATGTGAAAAGTGTGGCATGCATTTGTATTCAGCCCTCCTGAGTCAATACTTTGTAGAACCACCTTTTTCTGCAATAACAGCTGCAAGTTTTTGGGTATCTTTCTACCAGCTTTGCACATCTAGAGAGTGAAATATGTAAAAGTCTTTTGCAGATTCTAACAGGTTTTCTTCTAAGATTGCCCTGTATTTGGCTTCTTCCATCTTCCCATCAACTCCAGCTTCCCTGTCCCTGCTGAAGAAAAGCATCCCCACATCATGATGCTGCCACCGCCATGTTTCACAGTGGGGATGGTGTGTTCAGGGTGATGTGCAGTGTTAGTTTTCTGCCACACATAGCACTTTGCTTTAGGCCAAAAAGTTATATTTTGGTCTCACCTGTCTAGAACACCTTGCTGTGTCCCCTACATGGGATCTCGAAAACTGGATTTCTTGTGGCTTTCTTTAAACAATAGTTTTATTCTTGCCACTCTTCCATAAAGGCCAGATTTGTGGAGTGCAGCTCCTCCAGAGTTACCATAGCCCAAGAGGCTGCTTCTATGATTAATGCTCTACTTGCCGGGCTTGTCAGTTTAGATGGATGGCCATGTCATGGTAGATTCGCAGTTGTGCCATACTCATTTTCTTTTGGGATGATGGATTGAACAGTGTTTTGTGGGATGTTGAAAGATTGGGATGTTTTTTTTTTATAACCTAATCCTGCTTTAAACGTCTCCACAACTTTATCCCTAAAGTTTCTGGTGTGTTTCTTGGTCTTCATGATGCTGTTTGTTTACTAAGGTTCTCTAACAACCTTCTGAGGGCTTCACAGAACAGCTGTATTTATACTGAGGGTAAATTACACCCAAGTGGACTCTATTTACTAATTAGGTGACTTCTAAAGGCAATTGGTTCCACTTTAGGTGTATCAGAGTAAAGGGGGCTGAATAAAAATGCACGCCACACTTTTCAGATATTTATTTGTAAAACAATTTGAAAACCATTTATCATTTTCCTTCCACTTCACAATTATGTGCCACTTTATGTTGGTCTATCACATGAAATCCCAATAAAAGGAAATAAGGACATTTAAAAGCAAAATGGAAGGATGAGGTAAGTGAAGGAGGACTGCACTGAGGTAAAGGAAGCTATTTAGGAATTTTTTTTTTGTCCTTTACAACCCCTTTAACAACGCATTGCACCGTCTCTACACTACACACACCAGCGGGCACCCTTTATACAGAACATAACGTTTTATAACCGTTTGCCTCAGTGTCCAGGAGTGCGAAGCTTAGAAGTTTCTAGGCTGCAAAATAAACACAAAATTCAGGTAATAATCAGACAAGCTGATTCAGGAAAGAGCGAATATTTGCCCTGTAACCATGGAGCGCTAAGGAAAGAACATTATATATTCCTGAGCTCTTCACAGCTAAATTGTTAAAGTGCATTAAACAGCGTGAAACCAAATGTGGTCAGAATCTTAGAAAAGAAAAACTAGTGTTTGGTTATCTTCCCATGCGTGATAATGCAAAATAATGTCATTCGGCTTATAAATTATCCATATTGGCTAATAAGATTAATAATTGGATTGCAGCTGTAAAATTAACTTGGCCAGCCTTGAACATCCTCATCCAGTCACAAAATGGTTACTGTTTATAGGACATGTTCCCTCTAGAAATGGAAAAATCTGACAAGTGACAGCACTAAGTAGGCCTCAAAGTGTATCTATTCGGTTGGATGAATAAACCTGTCAGCTCAAGAAGGAGCCTGTTGAAATGAAAAGGGTTCATAAGTAATGTAGTTTCTTAGGGGCCATTTCTTTAAGGGGACTGACCGTTCATTTTGAGTTGCTCCCAGAGCATACAAAACGCATAGAAGTGCAACTTTGTAATTTATTTTATTTATGAAGTAAAAGGGTAAAAAAAACGATTTGTATGAACCACGTGGAACAAGGCATAGTAAAGCGGGATCAGAATTTGGTCAGTTCAGCAGGAACCAAATTGTGATCCATCTGTGGTTGTTTTCCGTTCATTCGATGTTCATCTTTATCGATCGGCTTCTCATGAACCAGCTTGTTATAAGGCCACACTGCAGCTTGAAAAATCTCAGTACAGCTTATTTTTTTTACTGAGGTAAAATACAGCCCATTAATTGTGATGTGCCTATGCATGTAAACAAGCACCTGTGTATTCTTCAGTAAAAAAAAAATGATAGAAAAATCTGCATTTTTGGTCAGTAATTTATGCCTCATGCACGCAAAATGCACACATTTGTGCGCAATTGTCCATAAATATATGTGAACGCGAGAAAAGGTTTGCATGCAGAAATGCGTGAGGTTGCACGAAGGGATATGTGCGAAAATATGCGCAAATACATACCAATGGAAGAATGCCTGTAAAAAGATGCTCAAACAGGAGTATCGTGGTGGCCTCTAGTGGGCTTACCTGATGGCCTTGCGGTGGGCATCCCTGGTGGCCATGGGGTGGGCATCCTTGCTGGCCATGGTTGGGTACCCTCAGGGGGGCTGCACTGATGATCCGTGCAGACCCCCCTGTCAGGAGAGCAGCCAATCGTCTCTCCTCTACTTGCGTCTGTCAGCATGAGTAGAAGAAAAGCCGATATATGGCTTTTCCTGTTTATACTGTGATCAGCTCTGTCGGAGGCTCTTTACCTAGATCAGAGATGCAGTGTGTCAGACTGACACACCACACCACACCACAGATCGCAGCGCAGACCCCTCCCCTTCATCAGGTGCCCCCACGGGTCTAGGGGGGAGCTGCAGTACAGCATAGAATGCATTAAAGCGGAGGTTCCACGGTTTCTTGAATTTTTCGTTGTATGTGCATTGCATAGTAACATAGATATTAATGTAGCACTCACTTGCTAGCCGCTTGTAATAGCATCGGTTCGTTTTCCGTCATAAAGAAGAAGTTATAAAATTTAATCCAGGGGTTTTCCATCTTGCTTGTGGGCATTGTGAAGCCCACAAGCAAAGACTTCCTGGAAGCCGTATTGACAGTACAGATCGTCTCCTGGGAATCTCAACGCATCACTCCCAGGAGACATTGCGCACAACACCCATAACACACTGGGCCGTCGGGGAAAAAACGAGCGACACTCCCACTCCCGCGGGGAACAATACCCGGATGCTACATGAAAAACATCTGAATGCAGGTAATCATTGACCTACGAAAAAAAAAACCCCTGGATTCTACATGTATTAAGGCTGCTGTTCTTAGTAATATAAAGTTAAAGAGGAGGTTCACCATAAATATAGTCTTTCTCATGTGATCCAGCATACTGGCATCCAAAATCGGCTATTTTCGGAAGCCGTGATGGGCTATACAGGTGGGGAAAGAGATAAAAAATAAAGATTACACAGTAAGCGGGGGATTTAAAAAAAAAAAAAACAGCATACTAGCGCTGACGCCAGTATGCTGGATCACATGGGAAAGACTATATTTAGGGTGCACCTCCGCTTTAAGATTTAGGTTGAACCTCTGCTTTAAGGTGAAAAACCTTAAGGCTTAACTAAACCCTCTTAAAAAAATTCAGAAAAAAAAACCCTGCAAGAAAAAGGCATAACGAGCTAATATGCATAGCATACCACCTCATTATGTATTACTTACCTGAGATTGAAGCCCCCGCAGCGATGCTCGTTCCTCTCCTCCATCGCCGCCATCTTTCCCCGAGTGTCTTCCTCGTATTGCGGCTCTGGCGCTGTGACTGGTTGGAGCCGCGATGACGTCATTCGCGCGAGTGCCGCCACTAACGCCTGCGCGCCGTTGTTTACGTTAGTCAGCTATAGATCTATATGTGATGTGAAATATACATGTATGTTGGAGTGTACCTCTGTTCACTGACTTACTTACCAATGAGACATAGGGATTGATTTACTAAAGGCAAATAGATTGTGTACTTTGCAAAGTGTAGTTGCACTCTGCAAGAGCAGTTTCTCCAGAGCTTAGTCAATGAGCAGAAGCTCTGCTGACTTCCATCGTCCAATCATGTGCAAGCAAAAAATGCTGTTTTATTTTTAAATTTCCTTGCAGGTGATTGGGTATTCATTGCAAAGTGAATCTTTACCTCCTTTACTAAGCTCTGGAGCAGCTGCCTTTAGTAAATAAGCCCCATAGAGCTCCTCTTAGCCAGCAATCTAAATTGTAGTGCGTCTAGCAAGGTTTTAACATAATATGCCATATCGCCGCCAGTGAGATGAATATGGGTTTTTCAGTAGGGTAAAGATGGAGTTTTGATTGGGGAGGAGGGGAGAGTTGCCGAAATGTTTCAAATGAAATCACAGAGGGGAAGAATTTCTATGGCAACCTTTACCGGCTTGTGCCAAGTGCTCTGCTCTCAGTGACGAGAAATGAGCTTTAATAGAGAAGAAAATAACTTTACTCTCCAGACCCAGGAGAATTAAGACGATCAGACAATACTGTGTCATGCATAATTCCTCTTCTCAGCATTCCTGGTTCAGGCTCCATTTTTTTTTTCCCACCCTGGTAGCAGACTCCGAAAATGAACAGCAGTGTGTACAGTTTTGTGCTCGGTAAAAGGCCTTCATTACGTAATGTGTAAAATCCGACGCCAGCGTTTCTCTAACTTAGAATTTCACAGCGGGAAGGTAGCAGTGTACCCATTAAGTCTGTCAGTTTACACCGACCTTATGTCTGTCTCTGAAATTCTTTAACTGCATTGGCCATCAACCCTTTCACTGAGAGCCGTTCCGTGTAATGTGTTCTTTGTTTATTTTCTCTAAATAGACTTATTAGGCGACGGTGAGGATAGGACTACTGTAATCAAAAAGAATATACACTTGTAAACAGTTGCCAAAAAAATATACACTTGTAAACAGTTGAAAAAAAATTATATACCCTTGTAAACAGTTGCTAAAAAAATATACACTTGTAAACAGTTGCTTAAAAAAAAAGCTACACTTGTAAACCGTTGCTAAAAAAAATATACACTTGTAAACAGTTGCTAAAAAAATATACACTTGTAAACAGTTGCTAAAAAAATATACACTTGTAAACAGTTGCTAAAAAACATACACTTGTAAACAGTTGCTAAAAAAAATAAACACTTGTAAACAGTTGCTTAAAAAAAAGATACACTTGTAAAGAGTTGCTAAAAAAAAATATACACTTGTAAACCGTTGCTAAAAAAAAAATATACACTTGTAAAGAGTTGCTAAAAAAACATACATTTGTAAACAGTTGCTAAAAAACATACATTTGTAAACAGTTGCTAAAAAAATATACACTTGTAAACAGTTGCTTAAAAAAAATATACGCTTGTAAACAGTTGCTAAAAAAAATTACCCTTGTAAACTTGTTAAAAAAAGATACACTTGTAAACAGTTGCTAAAAAAATATACACTTGTAAACAGTTGCTAAAAAAATATACACTTGTAAACAGTTGCTAAAAAAACATACACTTGTAAACAGTGTAAAAAAAATGATATACCCTTGTAAACAGTTGCTAAAAAAACATACACTTGTAAACAGTGTAAAAAAAATGATATACCCTTGTAAACAGTTGCTAAAAAAAGATACACTTGTAAACAGTTGCTGAAAAAAAAGATACACTTGTAAACCGTTGCTAAAAAAAAATATACATTTGTAAACAGTTGCTAAAAAACATACACTTGTAAACAGTTGCTAAAAAATAATTACCCTTGTAAACTTGTTAAAAAAAAAATACACTTGTAAACATTTGCTAAAAAAATGTACACTTGTAAACAGTTGCTAAAAAAAAGATACCCTTGTAAACCGTTGCTAAAAAAAAATACACTTGTAAACAGTTGCTAAAAAAATAATTACCCTTGTAAACTTGTTAAAAAAATATACACTTGTAAACAGTCGCAAAAAAAATAATACACTTGTAAACAGTTGCTAAAGAAAAAAATATATATATACTTGTAAACAGTTGCTGTAAAATATACAGCTGCTGAAATTCTGTAATGCCCTGTACACACGATCGGTTCATCCGATGAAAACAGTCTGATGGATTTTTTCATCAGATATCCGATGAAGCGGACTTTCATCAGTCTTGCCTACACACCATCAGTTAAAAAAACGATTGTGTCAGAACACGGTGACGTAAAACACAACGACGTGCTGAGAAAAATGAAGTTCAATGCTTCCGAGCATGAGTCGACTTGATTCTGAGCATGCGTGGATTTTTAACTGATGGATTTCCCCACAGACGATCGTTTTTCTATAGGTTTTTTAACCATCAGATAATTTTAAAACAGGTTCTACGTTTTTTCACCGATGGGGAAAAAAACTGATGAGGCCCACACACTATCGGTTCGTCTGATGAAAACGGTCCATCAGACCGTTTTCATCAGGCGAACCGATCTCGTGTACGCGGCATTAGGCTTAGGCCTCTTTTACACGGGCGGCTGTTAGGCTGCTGTTAAAAAGCATGTTTTATTTTGAAAGTCCAAGACTCCAGGGACAGCGATTACTTGCAGTTGTACATTGCGATTAGCTGCGTTTACATGCGGCTGCGTTTAGCTGCGGTGGAACATTCTTGCCATTTCTGATGTGCTGCTTGTTGTTTTTCTTTCCCCGTTGCCGCTGCTATCTGCAGGTGAAATATTACACTGTGATTACCTGCGGTTATGTGCAAATTGCTGCGCTAAATCAGTCCTGGATGCAGTCAAATTTTTTTTCTAATCGCAGAAAACCCCATGTAAGGAAAACTGCCACTAAACACAGTTTTTGAATGGGGCCATTGGAAAGCATTGTGTGAGTTTACTGCCTATAAAGGACTATAAACGACCCAGTGTACATGTACTGATAAGATAACATAGAGGAAGGTTCATGGGCAGCTGAAACGCCTAACTGCTCCTAAACGCCCATTTACCAGCAGCAGTGTACATGAGGCCTTACAGTTTTGAATCTCTTACCCCTGCCAGAGAGCACAGACAGGACCCTGACATAACTTTGCTCTGCTGCAGCAATAGAACTGAACTGTGATGAGGCAAAGGGAAGGTATGTGCAGCTGGTCAGGAAAAAATAAAAAAAAGTGGAAGGTCCACTTTATTGTCAGGCCCTAGACAGAAAAAAAAAACAATAAATACTAGTTAATAAAACAAACAAACAAACAAAAAAGTCAAAAAAATTTGGTGATAATGCACTTCAGACAATAGTTTGAAGCACATTGGAAAGTGTCAGAGCCCGGGGTTAAAGTATTTTTTTTATTTGTTTTTTTATTTTTTATTTGTGAAAGTGTTCCTTTTTTATTTTTACTATTCTAATGCTAACATTTTTTACATGAGGTTTAGAGTATGCACAGTAACAGGACAGGGATAGCGGGTTGTTGTGATCCTCCCAATTATAAGAACAGTAGGACAGTGTTGGTCCTCAGAAAAGTTGAAGACCACACATGATGTGGGGGTGGGGAAAGGGGGGAAAAGGAACGGGAGTTACTTTCTTTTTTACTTTTAGGCCCCTTTCACACTTGTGGGACTTCAAAGTCACACGATTTTCCAGCGATTTTGCCGCAATTCGCGGCCACGATTTTTCCGCCATTTTAAGGAATGCCTGTGTAAGTGCCATCGAAATAGGACTAAAGTAGTGCAGGGACTACTTTGAAGTCGGAATGACTTGAAGTTGTACTAATATGAATAGTTGTCATTGGAAATCATGGGGAATGACTTGTCATGATACTTTGCAGTCCCAAATCGTGGGACAAGTCATATAAGTGTGAAAGGGGCCTAAGCCCTGGTTTACAACAGATGTGATTGCACTGAATCGCATGACATGGGAAATAACATTGGTTCCTATGGAGCCTGTTCACATTGATGCAATGCAATACAGATCTGACTTTGGTAATGGTCCGGTGCGATGCAGCATGATTCTATGGTCCATAGGCTTCAATAGAAACACTTTCAAAACGCTTATCTGTCCTATTGTCATACAATTCCAGCTGGTTTTCTTCGCCAGCACATATCTTAGCTGTATCCAAATCGTGTCAAAATTGCATCAAGTCGCACTGCAACTGCATTTGAAAATCAGATCCTAAGCCCAAAACATCAGCGTGAATCTACCTTTAAAGGAGAAGAACAACCAAAGCTTGTTTGGCTGTACTTCTCCTGTGGATCACAGGAGTGCAGTTAGTTTTGCACTCCTGTGACCCGTTTTTAGCATACAATGGGCTGAAGTCACAGAGTCGGTCCAAGCTGGGGCAAGAGCGCGACAATATGATTGGGATCTGCCCACAACCCTGGACCGGCACCTGGCTCAGCCTCTCAGCAATTCACTAAGAGCCCGAGTCATTCGCTCCCGTCCCCTCCACAGCCCATCGCTCCAGCGGAGGGCAGAGCAGAGAGCCGGTGACTGACAGTCACCAGCTCTCTGCTCATGGAGCTCCGAGAACCAAGCGATTAGTGGTCTTTGGATCAGTGCTGCGTCCTCCAAGGTAAGTATGATTCTTGAAAAAAAATCATAAAAGTAGAACTTTTCTTTTTAAGATACAGATCATAACTTAGCCCACAAGTTATTTTATAGATACTGTTTGTCTGGTCTTGCTGGTTGCTTGAAGCCGGCTTTGCAGTATTACTGCCAATTTGTAGAACTGCCACTGCAGAGTTTGTTAAAGGGTTTGTAAAGGAGATTTCTTTTTTATCTTAATAGCTTCCTTTACCTTAATGCAGTGTTGTTTTCATGTCCTCATTGTTCGTTTTCGCTCTCAAGTTGCTGTAACTCTGATCTCCACACTTCCTGGTGTCTGTTTCCTGATAACCACAGTCCTGGGAGCTTTCTCTCTGTGGTCACTAATCAAGGAGGTGTGATTACTGTGTGTCTAAAACCCCCTCAGCACTAATCACTTTCGTTTTCCAAACCATGACTGCCCTGTATTGGCTCTGTGGCTCTGTACATCAGAGAACCAGGAAACAGCATGCAAAAACTAAACTGAAACTGCAGGTACATTATATGATTGATTTTTATCTTTTTTTAATCGTTTTAAAAGGAATCAGTTAACTATTATGTCTCTATAACCTGTAAACAATCATTTCGTCAAAATTTTTTTTTCCTTTACAACTCCTTTAATTTCAGCTTGTTATGTGTATTTCAGTTCCCTAAATGTAACACAGCTTTCAGCTATGGCTGGAAAAGGCGGATCCCTCCCAGCATGGTCACCGACGGGTAATTACAGGCTCAGTATAACAGGAGGAACAGCTGACCTGAGACAAGGAGACAATTCACACAGCAAATACAGAGCTAGCGTTTTTTACTTTTCCTTACTATGGAAGTAAAATCAGCTCACAAGGTTAACATGCCACATTCCTTATTCTAGAGCATTTAACATAGTATTAAAACCACGAAACAAAAATGTAATAGATTACAGCTTACCAGTTCTTAGATGTGGTGGTTGCATTAGGTTTCTTTTTTAAAGTAGAACTAAAGGCAAAACTTTTTTTTTTTTCATTTTGAGTAAGGGAGGGTTATAACCCTGGACCCCTGTCCATTTTATTTCCATTTGTGTCCTAATGGAGAGATTTATATTCACTTCCTGTCCCATAACAAAAACAAGATGCAAAGGGAAATCCCTGCAAATGAAGGAAATCACTTGGAGATTTCCCCTCTATTACTTTTCTGAGGACAACCCTGAATTTGGAATTTTCTTTTCTTTTCACTTTCAGTAATATGACAGATCGAGAGTGTGAATCTCCCTAACGGGGGCAGAGACTACAATAAAAACTGACAGGTGTTCTAATCCATCTAACCCACACTTTCCCTACAGGTAAGCCTATATTAAGGCTCACCTGTAGGTACTGGAAATATCTCCTAAAACTCTATGCATTCCCACAAAAAATTCTAGCAAGTTTGGAGGGGACCCTATACCAGCAAGTCAGTAATTTGAACCCACTCTCTTGCATTTTTTGTATCTACAGAGCTTGTATTGCAGGTCGCTCTCCCACTCTCTTATGTATAGGGGGTTCCCCCTTAGTTTAAGTGACTGTAGCAGCCCATATAACACAGAAATAGAGTGCGATAAAACAGAGGTGGACATACAGAGCTTCTCAAAGGGGGTAGCAGAAGAGGGGGATCGAATGACCTGAGACAAACTGCTAATGGAATGTCGGAGCTGTCTATAGTGCCACTCATCCATAGGAAGACGGCCATATTGTTCCCTGAGAGCATCTAGAATTATCAACCCCTGGTCTTGAACAAACCTGCCACATCGCATCTCACCATCAGAAGCCCATGAGCAAAAGAAGGAAAGGTGTTCCCCCGGTGTAAACCAGGGGAAGCCCCCAATAGAGCCAGAGGTGAGACCAAGGGGGCAACAGGGTATAGAGACATAAAAGTAAACTGATTCCTTTTCAAAATGATTAAAAATAGATAAAAATCAATCATATAATGTGCCTGCAGGTTAGTTTCACTTTTGAACTGGCTTCATGTTTCTGTGAAGTAGAAATAGAAACACAGAACAAAAACAAACAAATCCAGGGCAGTGTTTTGTTTTTAAAATTAATCTGATTGGTTCTGGGAAGTTTTAGACACACAGTAATGACAGCTTAGACCACCTTGAGAAAGCTCCCAGTATGGTGGTTATAAGGAAACAGACAAGCAGTAAGTGTGCAGAACAGAGCAGGATTACAGCAACTTCAAAGCAAAAACGAACAATAAGGACATGAAACCAGGACTGCAGTAAGGTAAAGGAAGCTATTTAGCTAAAAATAAAAATTCCTTTAGTGATCCTTGGTTAGTAACAGGTGAGGTATATTCAGACAACCCCCAAGGCACCCGAGCCAAGTTCCGATCTGCCAAGAATTTTTCCAGAGGAACACACAATTTAGTCGTTACCCCATGATGCCAGTCCAGTATCCGTTGTAAGACAATAATCTCATAATATTTATGTAAAACAAGGGCACCCATGCCTCCTATCCGATTAGCACGCTGCAAGGTACAGAGGGCCAAACGTGGGCTCCGTCCATGCCATGTGTATCTCAGGAGCAGACTGTTAAGGGTCGAGGAGAAAGATCTGGGTAAAGAAATTGGCACGATTTGTAAATTTGCAATTTGCTTCCTTACAATAGAATGATCTCTGTAGTGACTTCTTTGTCATGAGTTTAAGTAAATCTAATTATACTTGCCAGGTGAATGGATTATATTATTTAGTGTTGAAGGTCACTGTTACAATTAAGATTAAATGAATTGATCTTCATTATTTTAAATGCTTTATGATGGAGTATTTATAATCCTTAATCTTTTTTTACATGGCTTAATATCAGTTTATCTTGGGAAAAAAGAGGAAAATATCACACGTTTGGTATAATACAGGACAGTAAATTATAATTATACATGCAGGTTCTAATGGCCTAAATCGGCCCCTGGTTTACCAGCGAGATCTTCCTACAACAATTCCCAGTTTCCAAAAGAATGCGAGTTTGAAGGTAGATTTAAAAGGCAGTAATTGAAAATAGTTACATGTCGATCAAGTCAACACTTGACTTACATGTCGCTACTTTAACCACTTAAGGACCGCCTACTGCACATTTACGTCGGCAGAATGGCACGGCTGGGCACATCAACAAATATATACGTTGATTTTAGTACCCAGCCGTGGGTCGCGGGCGCGCGCCCGCGACCCGGTCCGAAGCTCCAGGACCGGGACCGCGGGATTCGCGGACACGATCGCCGCTGGAGTGCGGCGATCCGTCCCTGGAGCGGAAGAACGGGGAGAGCCGTGTGTACACACAGCTTCCCCGTGCTTTTCTGTGGCTGCAGCATCGATCGCGTCATCCCTGTAATAGGGGGACGCGATTGATCACGTCACACCTACAGCCACACCCCCCTACAGTTGTAAACACACACATTAGGTCACACATCCCCTACAGCGCCACCTGTGGTTAACTCCCAAACTGCAACTGTCATTTCCACAGTAAACAATGCAATTTAAATGCACTTTTTGCTGTGAAAATGACAATTGTCCCAAAAATGTGTCAAAATTGTCCGAAGTGTCCGCCATATTGTCGCAGTCACGAAAAAAAACGCTGATCGCCGCTATTAGTAGTAAAAATTTTTTTTTTATAAAAATGCAATAAAACTATCACTTATTTTGTAAACGCTATAAATTTTGCGAAAACCAACCGATAAACGCTTATTGCGATTTTTTTTTACCAAAAATACGTAGAAGAATACGTATCGGCCTAAACTGAGGAAAAAAAATGTTTTTTTATATATTTTTGGGGGATATTTATTATAGCAAAAAGTAAAAAATATTGCATTTTTTTTAAAAAGCGCAAAAAAGAAAAACCGCAGAGGTGATCAAATACCACCAAAAGAAAGCTCTATTTGTGGGGAAAAAAGGACGCCAATTTTGTTTGGGAGCCACGTCGCACAACCGCGCAATTGTCAGTTAAAACAAAGCAGTGCCGAATCGCAAAAAGGGGCAAGGTCCTTTACCTGCATTTTGGTCCGGGTCTTAAGTGGTTAAATACCGTATTTTCCGGCGTATAAGACGACTTTTTGGATGCAAAAAAATGCATCCAAAGTCGGGGGTCGTCTTATACGCCGATGACAGTCTCGTCAGGCTGCGGGCATCCATGATTTAAAAGACGCGCCTCCTCCTCAGACTGTTCTGTGATAGGCAGAACACAAATTTTCCCAGCGGGGCCTCTGTTCAGTGTTCTGCCCATCACGGATGCCTTCTCATCCTCAGACGAGAGGACATCTGTGATAGGCAGAACACTGAACAGAGGCCCTGCTGGAAAAATTTGTGTTCCGCCTATCACTGAACATTTTGAGAAGAAGGCGAGGCTTTTGAATCGTGGATGCCCACAGCCTGGAAGCCAGAATCTTTAAAAAAATAACGTAGGGAGATCGTCTGGCCGGCACAGTGGGGCCAAGTAATGGCACAGTGGGGGCAAGTAATGGCACAGTGGAGGCAAGTGATGGCACAGTGGAGGCAAGTAATGGCACAGTGGAGGCATGTAATGTAATGGCACAGTGAGGCATGTAATGTAATGGCACAGTGAGATTTGAAAAAAGCCTGTTTCTGTCAGCGGTTGTTCCTGTCAGTGGTTGTTCCGGCTACCGCTCAGCTTCCAGAAAGACTAGTAGGAAGGGGGTAGTCTTATATGGTGAGTATATCCCAAAACCAACATTTTTCCTGGAAAAATAGGGGGTCGTCTTATACGCCCAGTCGTCTTATACGCCGGCAAATTCGGTAAACACCTTTTAAATCTACCATAAAACTTGCATTACTTTGAACACTGGGTTTTCCTTCCTTTTTTCTACGTGCGGAAACAACCATAAGGCGTTATCCGACAGCCTAAAGCCTCGTACACACGATTGGATTTTCCGCAGACAAAGCTTCTGACTTTTCTCCAAAGGTCGTTGGCCAGGAACTTGTCTTGCATACAAATGGCACACAACTGTTGGCTAACAAACACGAACGTAGTGACGTACTACGTCTTATTTCAGCTCTTTAGCGTCACCCTTTGGGCACCTTCTGCTAATGTTGTGTTTGGTGAGCTTTGCTTCCGAGCATGCGTGTTTGTACTTTGGACTTTTGACTGACAGACAGCTGTCTGCGAAAAATTTTAAAGCCTGCCATCCAACATTTGTCTGGGGAAAATCCGTCAATTGTCTGATGGAGCGTACAAATGGTCAGATTTTAGGCCAACAGTCTGTCAACCCACAATTCCCATTGGAAAATCTGATTGTTTGTATGAGGCTTTAGACTCAAGAGGGTTCATCCCCACCATCCACCATTTGAGCACAATCTACTGCAAGAAATTTCTTCCTACCCACCCACACAATTACTCACCCACAATCCAGTCAGTCCAGCGCGGTCTCCAGCACAAATGTGTTACTACAACTCCCAACATTCCTTTCTGGTCTACTTGGGAGTTTTGGGTATTCCTGCACCCTCTTGCATTTTCCATAAAATCTAGCAAGCAGGTGTGCAGATCCTGTAACAAAAGTGCTGCTGACTCACAAAATAAATTGTTGGTGTGTTAACTCAGCATCTGCCATAAATTGAAATAACAGCTTTTCGGTAGACTGTCCATTAAACAGACTGTCATTACGTAACCTGTATCAACCAAGATCGGTTGATTGGCCATTTCTGATTGGATTTCGAAATGCATACCTGCACCATCCCAAGACTAGAGCAAAATGGTCTCAAATTTGGCAGTCAATATTGAGAGCCCCCTCAACAACTTCTTGCTTGAATTGGCATACAAAGTACTTGTTGGTCACTAATCCCTGCCAGGATATCTCGTTTTACCTTTGTCCCATCAGGGAAATGTTACCTAGGTTGTGATGTGGTTGAGGACATGATGCAGATAATGTGGACATCCTTTTGTATCCATATGCTGCTTTAAAGTTTTTTGTCTCATCTCCACTTTATTAAATACCAGACTCCAGACTTCTGAATCTCTCTTTTGCATGGCAAAATGGAAAGCTTATTAACAGATGTTAACCAATTTTGAATTCTTAATGGCAAAGGAATATTATAGCCTTTGATTGGAAAAAAACAGAACGCCTGGTTTATGATCAGTTTAGTGTCCTGACACTCATGCAACCTGTGGTCACCTTGTGTCTCTTATGAACGTACTTGCCTGAATCCTAACGCTCTTACTTTGCCATGATTGCTACTACATGGTATGAAACCTCCCCTTCCTGTTGAGAATACTATCACTCACCTTCCCGCTACTTCAATCCCTTTTTTTATTTTTATACTGTCTATACTTTTCCCTAATTGACCTTACTATGAACCAATACCCTATATCAAATTTTCCCAACCTTTTTAACATGGAGAAACCCTTAAAAATAACTTTCTAGTCCTGAGGAACCCTTGCCAATTATTATATCTACAGCTCATGGTAGTAATGGTCATTGGGAATAATGTTCCTTGAATTTGTTGTCAGTGGGAAGAATGCCCTTATAAAGATGGCTAAAAGATACACAAAATCTTTTAGCCATACTTATTTTAGCTATAGAAATTTCTTATTGCTCAAGGAACTCGCAGAAACGTCTGAAGCAACCATAGGGTTCCATGGAGCCCTGCTTGAGAAATGCTGCCCTATACCATTACCTAATTTTTCTATTTACTTCCAACTACCGGCCTACTTTAAACAACCTATGCTGACACATAACTAATTTCAGATTTCAGTATATATCAGTTTTACATTGAACACTTTATCCTAAATACAATCTAAAGTTTAGAAAAGATTGCAAAATCATCCCACATTTTAAAAGGTTACAGTGACCTCACTGATTCAAGAAGTCAAGGTACTTTGAGACGTTATACATGTTTCTTTTGGGTAAGGCATTTCAGGTACAGTAGTGGATATATTGTTACGTAATGTGTTTTTATGATTATTAGAAATAAAATTTTATGAATCAACTAAAAGGTGTATTCAGGGAAAAAGACGAAGAGCAGAAAAGACACGGAAGACGTCTAAGCGCGTAAACACATCTAAGCACATAAACTCCAGACACGTTTAGGCGTGTCTAGCATTTGAGCGTATTCCAGTGGCCAGAATAAATTATTATTTTGGCCAATAAAATGCATTCATACTCAAACACTAAAAGCACCTAAACATGTATGCAATACGTGGCTTTTTCCTGCCAGGAGTTGTGCACTTTAGAGGGACCTAAGCCCCATACACACTATTAGATTTTTTGCAGATTTTTGACTTTAGATTTACCAAAACCATGTAATATGAGGTCAAACCTTTAGGCCGTGTACACACGATCAGACAGGGCCGATGAAAGTTTCATCGGACCAATTCCATGGTGTGTACGGCCTATCGGACCATTGTCCGTCGGACCAAAGTTTTAAAACTTGCTTTAAAATCTGTCCGGCGGACACCTGTCCGTCGGACAGATTCGATGGCTAGTACACAAAAGCATCGGACCAAAAACCCGCGCATGCTCAGAATCAAGTCGACGCATGCTTGGAAGCATTGAACTTCGTTTTTTCATCACGTCGTTGTGTTCTACGTCAACGTGTTCTGGTCTGATCGGATTTGTTGTCCGATGGTGTGTACGCACATCAGACCATTAGACCACTTCAGCCTAGTTCGATGAAAACGGTCCGTCGGACCAGTTTCATCGGACCGGTCTGATCGTGTGTACGTGGCCTAACAGTTTCAATTTGTATGCAATCAGGCAAGCCCTTGCACTACATGGTTTTGGTAAATCTGAAGGCAAAAATATGCAGAAAATCTACAAGTGTGTATGGGGTCTTAGACGGATGTCCTGTGTGCATGAGGCCTTGAGATGAGCTATAAAACTTCATGAATAGGCCTCTTGGGTTTTTGCCAGAGCCATTTTTGAGTCCAGGCTCCTCCTAAGGGTATTTGATATCCATTATCGTATTTTCCGACGTATAAGACGACCTGTTGCACCTATATTTTACAGCTAAAAAACGGGGGTTGGTAATACTTTATACATACAGTATGCACCGCTCAGCCAATCCCACCGGCGATGCACTCTGTTGATGAATACAGAGCCTGCTAATCCTGCTCGGATTGGAGACAACCTCTGCCAATCCGGGCAGGATACATTACAGTAAGTCAGAGCGGCGCGGGCTGATGAGGTCACAATCTCTGTCTCACAGTCTCTGACAATTTCAGCAGGCTTTGTATTCATTTATAGAATACATCGCTCGCCGTGATTGGCTCAGCTCCTAATTCGATTGAGAAGAAGGAAATCTAAGCAATATGAAACCTCAAAAGAGGGGTCGTCCTATACAGTGAGTATAGGCAAAAACTTAGGAAACACAGTAGCATTAGGGGGTCGTCTTATACACCGGAAAATACGGTATGTAAAATATGTCAGTCTTGGCCATTGTCAAGTCATATGAATGGGCAATAAGATAGAAACAACATGTAAAAGTGGAAGAAAACAGAGATGGGGTTGTATGATTGAGAACTAAGTGGAGACACCCATTGGGGAGAACCCAAGTAAGAAAAATATAAATGGGTGTATGGATCGTTGGGGGTTGCGGTGAACCTGATGCCAGTAATTTGCTTGTACTACTGTAGTATCCAACACTATATGTAAAAGAAGTGGGGAATGGCTGAAATTAGTAAGAAGACTAGGTTCTATCTATGGACACCAGACTTCTTTCAGACTTCTGCCCAGAGTTCTGTAGGACCGTTTCTAAAAGAACATCTTCTATTCTATTATAATGAGATTATCAAGTTTGGTATCAAATTTGCTATCAAATTACCAATATATGAAAGTATCAGATTTATTACAAAGTTGCTTGCAAGATACTGAAATATATTTAGGAAGGTCTGCTCCATGTCCAAAGCTGCTGTTTTAGGGCCCATTCACACTGGAATGCAGTGCATATAAATTGCACCGCCCTTGTGATCTTCTGCAGGGGTCAGTGCAAAGTTAATTACCCTGAACACAGGTTTTAAATGCAGTGCGTTAAACCACATCGGATCGCATGGTACTAAAATACCATGCAATGCGGTTTCGGTACGTTTGAAAAAGTAGCGCATGCACATCTTTTGGTGACGCGTGGTGCGATTTCAGCCTATTCAAAATGAATACACAGCACATTACTGCATGTGAATGGCAGCATTCCTGTGCGATTCACATGTGTGAATGGGCCCTATAAAGAGCTATAAAAAAATCTTGCTGTAGATATTGCAGAAGATCTTTTGATCATTGGTTGTTTTTTGTTTCAGTCATTCATACAGTTGACTTGTATTGGTCTCTTCATATTTAAAGTGTCTAAAACTGGAGAGTTTTATTAAAGCGGAGGTTCACCCTCAAAATTAACTTTTTTGCTAACCTATCTGCAGCCTTAATAAAGGCTTGTAGCGTTGTCATTTTTTTTTCAATGTGTACACTTACCTGTCTTCAGCTGCACTTCTGGGTCTTCTTCCTGGCGGGGAGTGGGCGTGTCGCTCCTTTTCCCCGACGGGGAGCTCTGCGCAATGTCTCCTGGGAGTGAGTGATGATCCTCCCAGGAGACAATTGACGTGCGGGTAAAGCGTGTCATCGCCTTCCAAAAATATCCGACGGGGACTCGGCTCTTTACTGGGCCGCGTAGAGCTGACTGCGCAGGCGCCGTAAAGTGCAGAGTCCCCGTCGGATATTTTCGGAAGGCGATGACACGCTTTACCCGCACGTCAATCATTTATGCGACGCCTACTCCCCGGGGGGGATCGAGAACCCGGAAGGCGGGTGAAAACAAGAAAAAAATGTAAGTACAGCCCGAAAAAAAAAATATAGATATAAAGATATAACAGTATATAGAGATTTAAGGGTGAACCCCCGCTTTAATGACAGCTGATCAGATTATTCTTTTGATGTGTTATCGTCAATTCATTGGTTGGTTGAGCCAATGCGTATTTTCAATAATAGCTGTACTAAAAGCATAGGACAATATTTTGTTGCCCTGGGTCATGGCTCATGGACTCGACCATTGATAATCAAGTCAAACAACCTCAGAGATTAATAAAATTCAGTTGCTAGGATGCAAAACTGATGTCTCCAGTAAATATCAGTCTGAATGTTTCTTTTATGCATTTACATTTGTATTTACTTGTAGTTTACCAAGTCACTGCCGTTTTGCATGTGTTATTTTTAGGTTTGTGGTAGAATTTGTGACTCTGAACAATTTGTCTTTAGGGCGTACCATGTCACCCTAGTTTTTAAAGGGCAATTTTCACCAAGTGGAAAAATAAAAATAGGATTATTAGCCTACGTTAAAGCTGTACTCCAGGCAGAGATGAAAGACAAAATGGACGCAGATCTGTATTAATGCTTTATTAATAAAGTGTACATCAAGACAAAAAAAAAAGGGATGTCCCTTTAAACACACTGCCAGTTGGGGAAAAAAATTATGAGCGTGCGAAAACATAGCGTGCTCTTATCCTTCTGTTTTAACATGACAGCACATTGGGTTGATTTACTAAAAATGGAGAGTGCAAAATCTAGTTGCAGCTCTGCATAGAAACCAATCCGCGTCCATTTTTTTTTTGGGCAAAGCAATTGGACAAGCTGAAGTTAGAATCTGATTTACTACCATGCACAGCTGCACCAAATTTTGCACTGTCCAGTTTTAGTAAATCAACCCCTGTGTATTTTTGTCTCCGAATTTCAAACCACATGGTGTCAGCCCTGCCTACTTCCTTTCTGGTGCAGTACAAATAACACAGACTTCTCATCTCGACAGACAGAGAGCACAAGGGGTTCACAGAAATATTAGCTCACAAAATATATGGAAATATCAATAGGCATTTTTTCGTACCTGTTTAACAGATATAACAAAACACTTACCGTATATACTCGAGTATAAGTTTTTCAGCACATTTTTTTTGTGCTAAAAATGCCCCCTTCGGCTTATACTCGTCACCTTTTTGCGCCTGATCTACCGGATTTTGGGGTCCAGGTACCTGCCGCCCGTAGGTTCCCTGGACCCCAAACTTGGCACACATGTAGACCCAGTTTTCCTCTACAAGTGTACAAAATTTGCTCTTCCTCTATAAGTGTGCAAAGTTTGTTGTCCGGGGGACCTACGGCCGGGTAGCGCCGATTTCTCAAAGGCAGGCACCCCTTCCATAGACTCCTATGTTAAACGTTAATTTCTCCAGTGACTTTGGGGACCCGGTACTGGCCAGTTGTAGGTCCCCTGGACCAGGTGCTTGGTACACATGTATCCTAATTCCTCCTCTACAAGTGTGCAAAGTTTGTTGTCTGGGGGACCTACGGCTAGGGAGCACCGATTTTTCAAACTGGGCACCACTTCCATAGACTCCCATGTTAAACATCAGTCTAGTCATGGACACAGTGAGGTCATGGGCACAGTGAGGTCATGGGCACAGTATGGCATGGACACAGTAAGGCATGCACATGGACACAGTGAGGCATGCAGATGGACGCCCTAGGCTTATACTCAAGTCAATACGTTTTCCCAGTTTTATGTGGTAAAATTAGGTGCCTCAGCTTATATTCGGGTTGGCTTATACTCCAGTACATACGGTATATATTTAGCATCCCAAAAAGGAATACAAATGGAAGTTCCTTGTAGGTGTTTGTTTACATACACTTTAAGTTTAATTTTTTATTTTTTATTTAGGTACAAGGAGCCAGACAGTTGTGCCAACATGGAGCATGGTCATAGTTCATGAAATGCTCTCCATGTGGAGAATACACCTCACAATAACTGTTTGGGGACACATTGGGGCAGATTCACGTAGATCGGCGCATTATCATTCCGGCGTAGCGCACCACTTTTCCGTTAGACTTGCGCAATCTAGCCGCGTAATCCGGCGATTCACGTAGCTTTTACGCAAGAGCTTGCGCAAACGTAAGGTTTTTTCCGGAGGCGTAAGGAGGAGTAATACAAATTGGGAGGGACGTGGGCGTGTTACATTGAAATGAGCCGTGACCCCATGCAAATGAAGGGCCGGCCGACTCGCGCATGCGCGCGTGAAGGAAACCATGTCAGCTCCGTTGTGCGCATGCTCACAACTCGGGAGCGGCGCAATCAGTGAAATTGGAAATGGACTAGGGCAACTTTATGAACTACGCAGACAGCATAAATAGACACACACAAATGCACTTCCTTTGCAAAAATACATCCCTTTGTATCCCTCCCTATACAGCAAGGTGCTTTTGTTTGTTTGTGTCTTTGAGATATTTGGGGACTGTTTTGCAGAGTGATTTTTGTCTTTTATGTGTTTTCTTTGTTGTTATTTTGTTTAAATTATATTTTTGCTGGGCATTTTTTATTTACATTATATTTTTGCTGGGCATTTTTTTTTTTTCCTCGTCATTTATTTAATTTTTTTGGTTCTGTTTGTGTATGATTTTGGAATGTGGGGGTGATATTCCTGCGGGAAAAGGGGTGTCACCCTCATTTGTGGTGGAGAAGTGATCCCCAGGTCTGTGTGAATGGTGTATGAATGTACAGTGACATAATTGGAGCCGTGGCGTGGCGTTGCAGCTCACAAGTCCTGCATGGTGGACTGGTGCCAATCCAATGTGATGAGGATGTGGGGTGTGTGTGCTAGGGACCACAGTGGTGTGCATGCATGCATTCTCATTGTGCCATGATTAATGTGTGTGTTTAACGTGCAAAGATGCATAATGTGAGCTGGCATGAGATGGGGTCATGAGATGGGGTACCAGTGCATATGCAGAGTCACCTTGAAGGGAAAAGACAGGAGGATGTTAGTCATGCATGTGCCACTTGTGAGGTGTGCATCACGGGAGGGGATAGTCATGCCTGACTCCCATGTCACTCACCAACCAGCCAGCTGTCCCCATACATGTTCTGTTCGAAATCTGTGGGGATGGGGCTCTGATTGTATATGTAGCTGTCATGGGTGTCATGGGTGGTGCCATGTGTTGGGCTGCTGATGTCCTCCTGCAGGGTTGTGGTAATTCCATCTGAAGATGCGAGACACCTCAGAATCACTCATGCCAAAGATGTCTATGCGTGTGTGATATATCAAGTGAAGAGTGAGGGGCTTGTATCAGATAAGAATATTGTATTAGATTAATTTAAATTGTAAATTTTATGTAAGCAAATAAAAAAAAATAAAAAAAAATCTCCCGTGCCCTCCTTAGTGCCATCCTCCGTGCCCTCATCCTTCTTTGTTCATCTAAAGTCAGTAGTATAGCTATGCGCGACGATGCCCCTGGCATGTTGGCATACAGATTGTTGGGCAACACGTGTGACTGCTGAACTCCTCACTAACAGTGTTGCTTTATCTGACAATTAGACTTTTTTTCAAAATTTAGACCAGCTTTTAGGTCCTCTAACTTTAGACAGAACATTTTGCAGTTGCGCACATCGCGTAGCCTGCGCAGCAACTGCGTTTTTTTGTGAATCCCCGTAACTCCCTCATTAGCATATTTGACTAGCAAATCAATGGTGTGTCTAGCGCAGTTTTGCGCGAAGGGAAGCGAATGTCTAATTCAATTACGCCGGACCAAAAAACGTAGATTTCTGGCGTATATTGTTTTGTGAATCGCGTCCAACTATACGCACGCGCACATTTAGACTTACGCACGCGCAACAGCAGTTGCGCAGGCGTAATCGCTCTGTGAATCTGGCCCATTACTTTTAATTCCCATAAGCAAATTCCATATAAATATATAATCTCAAGGGAAATAAATTATTAGCACTCACACCTGAAATAAATTCATAAACGGTTTCCACATTCTTATTTTGATATCTGTTTTATGAAATTCTGCTGGATTTACAAAGTGCTAAAATGTAATTATTCTTCAGACAATGCATATTCTGGAACATAATTAGGTTTTAAAGGGACACAACCAAATTTGAAAAGCAAAATATATGTAAAACAAAAAAATTAGTCTGTGTGTGTGTGTTTTTTGTAGTAGAAGCAGCTGTAGCTTGGTGCCTACAAAATGAGGACTTTTGTGTTGTAGCACTCGGTTCTTGGGTTCAGTTCTCACCGGAGAGATCTGTTTGTAAAGCCTGTGCTTAGGTGAGTTTCCTGCAGATAAGTCTGTTTTATTTCTTGTCCCCAAACGACTGGCAGGTTGGTTGGTTTCTGACTAAATTCAGCCTTGAACATGTGCGTTTGTTTTAGAGATTTCAGACTGTATCTCCTCTGAGGTGAATGGTCATAGAAATTCTGTAAAGCAGAGGGCTCTTTTAAAATGCACATACTAAACAGATGTGATAACATGCAATACTGGTTTATCTCCTATCCTTACTTCTATTATTTTTCTATGAAACAGTCGCTCTTCTGGTATAGTGATGATGTATAAGTTCAAATCGTACATATAATCAGGTTGTTTATAAAGCTAATACATTTAACCACTTCAGCTCCGGAAGGTTTAACCCTCTTCATGATTAGGCCATTCTTTGCGATACGACTTTTGCAATGCTATACACAAATAAAATTTACGTCCTTTTTTCCCCACAAATAGAGCTTTCTTTTGGTGGTATTTGATCACCTTGATGTACAAAAAAAGACAGACAATTTAACCCCTTAAGGACCGCCGCATGTACATATACGTCGGCAGAATGGCACGTACAGGCACATTGGCGTACTTGTACGTCCCTGCCTAGACGTGGGTCGGGGTCCGATCGGGACCCCCCCCGGTACTTGCGGTGGTCCCCGTGGCTGTGCGAGCGATCCGGGATGAGGGGGCGGCTGTTCGTTTTTTGGCCGGATCACTCCCAGCCAATGCGCGCACTTCCCTGCCCTCTGCTTGTGTAACCACAGGAAGGGGGGAGTGATATCATCCTCCTCTCGGCGGTATTTTCAACCGCCGCTGAGGAGAGAAGACATCACAAGTGAGTCTGCACCAGCACACTACACTGACACCAGTGACACATAGGCACATTAACCCCCCCGATCACCCCCCCCCCACCCCCCTGTCACAGTGTCACTGAATGCAGTGATCATATATTTACTGATCACTGCATTTAGTGTCAGTGTGACAGGCAGTTAGTGTTAGGTCCAGGGTAGCCCCCGTACCCCCCCTAATAAAGCTTTAACCCCTTGATCACCGCCCTAGTTAACCCTTTCACCCCCTATTGCCAGTGTCACTAAGCGATCATTTTTCTGATCGCTGTATTAGTGTCACTGTTGCCGCTAGGTAGCTAATTTTTTTTTATTGCGATTTTTGTTTTACTAAAGACATGTGGCTGAATACATTTTGGCCTAAATGTTTGACTAAAATTTAGTTTATTCGATTTTACTTATAACAAAAAGTAAAAAATATAAATTTTTTTCAAAAATGTCGCTCCATTTTTGTATTGGGAGCCACGTCGCACGACCGCGCAATTGTCTGTTAAAGCGACGCAGTGCCGAATTGTAAAAACGCCTCTGGGCATTTAGCAGCATATTGGTCCGGTCCTTAAGTGGTTAAAAAATAATAATATTTTTTACGTTCTGCTATAAAACACACCCAATAAAAACATGTAAAAAATCGATTTAGGCCATTATGTATTTTTGGTAAAACCCCCAAAAAATGTATGATTGTTTTGTGTAAAAGTTATAGCGTCTACAAACTACCAGATATTTTTACTTATTTATTCTTTGTACTAGTAACTGCGCCGATCAGTGACTTATATCGCGACCGCGATATTGCGGCGGACAAATCGGACACCTAACTGATACTTTTTGTGGACCACTAATACAGTAATGCTAAAAAACATCCACTGTTACTGTACTAATGCCACTGGCAGGGAAAGGGTTAACATCAGGGGTGATCAAAGGGTTAAATGTGTTCCCTGGGAGTGTTTAACTGTGTGGGGGATGTGCTTTGACTGGGGGAATGTAAAGAACACAGTAACGGCACATTACCTTCCCACAGAATGGTGGTCTGCCTTGTTTACATAGGCAGACTACCATTCTGCCTTTCTCACAAATGATCGGCGGCTCCAGGTGGACATCGCTTTTGCTGGACCCGCTTATTGGCTCCAGCGGTGTCCAATCACAGCAGGAGCAGGTCACTAGCGGTGTGCGCCTGCGCCCCAGAGCTGGAAGTGTCAGGTCACGTACTAGGTATGTGATCTGGCACAGAGCAGCTGTCCAGCCGCAGTATATCTACGGTGGGTGGGCGCTAACCGGTTAAAGCATACAGTAATACCTTGGATTACGAGCATAATTCATTCCAGAAGAATGGGAAATTCAACATTATAGGAAATAATGGATACTCAGATATCTTGTTTCTGCAGTGCCACTTGTGGCTGGAGGTGCCGGAGATGCTCGGAAACACTCCGTGAGTGTCTCCAAGTGATCTTCAAGCATCTCCGAGAATCACTGGCGCCCGCACCTCTGGCCAAATGGGGTCCTACACCCCCCAGAGGCTTGAATCCTGCTCGTCTTGTGAGACAACACTCGCAAACCGAGTCAGGATTCTTTTGTAAAAACAGCTCGTATTGCGAAGCATTCGTAAAAAGAAAGTTTGGCTCCCTTTAGGGCTCAATCACAGCATCCACTGCATTGCAACACAGCGGCAGGCGAGTGGTGCAGGGGGGCCGAGATCAGCGCAGTGATGCACATTGCACATTTTTTATTAACAATGTTTACTGAATTGTCACACAAACATCTCATAACGTTTAATTATCAACTCCACAAAGCGAGGCAGTGGATTGCCTTGCATGCTTTTTTTTCAGCGCAACGCAGTGCAATACAGATCACCATGCAAAACGCCACATTGCAAAACAGACACAAGGCATTGTGCTTTGTCCATTGGCTGGAACAAGCACCAAACTCGGTCCCACCACATGTGGTGTGAACATACCCTTAAGGTATTCAAGTACTTGTCGGAGATCGCAAACATGACACTACTCAGTAGCATTATTTGAAAACAAAACTCTCTCTTGTCTTTTCCGGATCTAGACAAGCTTATCAGGAAAAACCTGTTCCTCGACCTCCTCCCAAGAATTCTATGCAGCACCTTTTTGGTAGGAAGGAAAACACTGGTTTGATGAGCTGCAATACTAGGCCAGCAAATCACTTTCTGCATGTTTGTTCAGATTGGTTTCTATTTTCTTCGACCTGGATAGTGACATCTTTGTACCTAAATGTCATACCTAAGTGTCAGCTGCCCAGTTTTGCCTTTTGTTATACATTAAAGCGGAGGTTCACCCTAAATTATGTCTCTCTCATGCGATCCAGCATACTGGCGTCAGCGCCAGTATGCTGTTTTTTTTTTTTTTAAATCCCCCACTTACTGTATTATGTTCAATTTTAATTTCTTTCCCCCGCGGTGGACGGCGCCAGTATAGCGCGTCACATCTTACGAAAATACCCGATAAGGACTCGGATATTCTCGGCGCAATGCGACGCCTGCGCACAGACCTAGGAGCTGACTGCACAGGCGCCGTATTTCTCCGAGTCCTATTCCGGAGAAATACGGCGCCTGCGCAGTCAGCTTCTAGGTCTGTGCGCTGGCGCTGCATTTCGCCGAGATTACCCGAGTCCTTATCGGGTATTTTCGTAAGATGTGACGTGCTATACTGGCGCCGTCCACCACGGGGGAAATAAATTAAAATTGAACATAATACAGTAAGTGGGGGATTTAAAAAAAAAAAACCCAGCATACTGGCGCTGACGCCAGTATGCTGGATCACATGAGAGAGACTTTATTTAGGGTGAACCACCTCTTTAAGGGCTAGATTCATGTGGGAGATACGATGGCGTATCTCCAGATACACCATCGTATCTCTGCGTCGGAGGCATCCTATCCATGCGACTGATTCATAGAATCAGTTACGCATAGATTTGCATTAGATCCGACTGGCGTAAGTCACTTATGCTGTCGTATCTAAGTTGCATATTTACGCTGGCCGCTAATTTGCGTTCCCGTCTATTTTACGTGTTGAATATGCAAATGAGATAGATACGCCGATTCACGAACGTAGCGTATTTTTTTACGTCGTTTGCGTAGGCGTAAATCCGGCGTAAAGTTACCCCTGCTATATGAGGCGCCGGGACGTCGGGACAGCGTCGTATTGTACGTCGTTTACGTCAGTCGATTCAGAATGGGGCTGGGCGTGAGTTACGTTCACGTCGTTTTCATTGAATATTTGCGACGTGATTTGGAGCATGCGCACTGGGCTACGTTCACGGCCGGCGCATGCGCAGTTCGTTCGGTGCGTCGATTACGTTGGGTCACACTTAGTTTACATAAAACACGCCCCCTACATTGCTGATTTGAATTACGCGGGCATACACCGGCCCATTAACGCTACGCCGCCGCAACTTACAGAGCAAGTGCTTTGTGAATACAGCACTTGCCCGTAAAAGTTGCGGCAGCGTAACATAAATCAGATACGCTACGCCCGCACAAACTTACGCTCTCCATCCTGAATCTAGCCCTAAGTGTACTCTGTTGAGGAAGAGATGAAAAATAAATCTTCATTGCACAGGGAAATGACAGTTGCTGAAGCTTAGCCATCAACTCAGTAAAGTCGGGTCCCAATAACAATGTGAAACCAAATCAGAAAGGGACTTGGAGGAAACCTGTCTGCCTAAGGCCACATGCACGCTGAGTGTTTCCTTGGCTCCTCCGGAGCTGCCAAAGCTGCCAAAAGCCACGTATTGCACACATGTTTATGTGCGTTTGCGCACACGCTCGTTAATACATTCTATTATACATGTTAATATTTTCTAATACTAATTAATTCTGGCCACTAGAATGCACTAACATTCAAACGTAGACATATTGAAGGTGCTCTTTTGTATTGTATTGGTAAGCATAGGGTACCTACATCCTAATTGGTATGTACCGTATTAATCGGGGTATAACACGCACAGGCGTATAACACGCACCTTAACTTTAAGGCCTTGTACACACGATGGGATATATCCGCTGTAAACGGTCCCCGGACCGTTTACAGCGCATATTTACGCCGGGATGTTTTGATCCGATGGCTGTACACACCATTGGATCAAATTCCCCGCCGGCGGACAGCGAGGTGACGCGGCGGTGACGTTGACGCCGCCACGTCACCGCACCAGGCAGTAAACACTTCCGCACGCATGCATCGGATCCATTCACAGGATACGACGCATGTGCGGGCAGATATGTCCGCTGGTTTGCCGTACTAACCAGCGGACATATCTGACGGGCAGCTATCCGGTGGAAAAATTCCAAAGCATGCTTTGAAATCTTTCCGCCGGAGGAATCCGGCCAGAACGGTCCGTTTGCCCCTACAAACGGGCGGATTTTTCGGCTGAAATGGTCCGTCGGACCATGTTCAGTGGATTTATTCCCTCGTGTGTACAAGGCCTTTGAGGGGCGCTTCAGGAAAAAAACTTTCCACGTATAACACGCAGGCACATTTTACCCTCTATTTTCAGGGTACAAAAGTGAGTGTTATACGCCAATAAATACAGTACTTTAGCCCAAAAAGGCCGAAAAGGAGGGGCAAGAGGATTTTTTTGGTACAGAGCATAACAGCCTATTAATCATTTAAGACCCGGACCATAATTCAGGTAAAGGACCTGGCCACTTTTTCCGATTTGGCACTGCGTCGCTTTAACTCACAATTGCACGGCTGTGCGACGTTGCACCCAAATAAAATTGGCGTCCTTTTTTTCCCACAAATAGAGCTTTCTTTTGGTGGTATTTTATCACCTCTGCGGTTTTTATTTCTTGCGCTATAAGCAAAAATAGAGCGACAATTAAAAAAAAATATATATTTTTGACTTTTTGCTATAATAAATATCCCCAAAAAATATATAAAACATTTTTTTTCCCTTAGTTTAGGCCGATACGTATTCTACATATTTTTGGTAAAAAATATCACAATAAGCGTTTATTGATTGGTTTGTGCAAAACTTAAAGGGCCAGATTCAGGATGGCGAGCGGTTCTTTATGCCGGCGTAACGTGTCTCATTTACGTTACACCACCGCAACTTTATGCACAAGTGCTGTATTCACAAAGCACTTGCTCCTAAAGTTGCGGCGGCGTAGCGTAAATGGGCCGGTGGAATTCAAATTCGGCAGGTAGGGGGCGTGTAGTATTTAAAATAGGCGCAATCCCGCGGCGAACGTACTGCGCATGTGCTGGACCTCAATGTATCCCAGTGCGCATGCTCCGAATTATGACGGTGTTTTCGACGTGAACGTCAATGACGTCAATCCCCATTCACGGACGAGTTACGCAAACGACGTAAACATTTTCAATTTCGACACGGTCACGACGTCCATACTTAACATAGGATGCACCTGCTTTTTGGTGCTTTATCTTTATGCCGGGAAACCCCTTACGGAAATGGCGTAAAGTCACTGCGTCGTGCGGCCGTACTTTTCGGGAATTGGCGTATCTCGCTGATTTACATATTCTCGGCGTAAATCAGCGGGAACGCCCCTAGCGGCCATTTTAAAATTGCAGTTAAGATACGACGGCGAAATACAATTACGCCGCTCGTATCTTAACTCAATCCAGGCGTATCTTGTTTTCTGAATACAGAAAACAGATACGCCGGCGTAGGTTAGAAGTTACGCGGCTTATCTAGAGATAAGTCGCGTAACTTCTGCCTGAATCTGGCCCATAGCGTTTACTAAATAGGGGATAGTTTTATGGCATTTTTCTTAATATTTTTTTTTTTACTAGTAATGGCGGCGATCAGCGATTTTCTTCGTGACTGCGACATTATGGTGGACACATCGGACACTTTTGATGCATTTTTGGGACCATTGTAATTTTCACAGCGAAAAGTGCTTTAAAAATGCACTGATTACTGCAAAAATGGCAGTGAAGGGGTTAACCACTTTGGGGGCGCTAAAGGGGTCAAGTGTGTCCTATTGTGTGTTTCTTACTGTAGGGGGACGTGGCTGGACATGTGATGTCCCTGATCGTCTGTTCCCTATGACAGGGAACAGACGATCAGTGACGAGCCACAGAGAAGAACAGGGAAGGTTTGTTTACACTCACCTCTCCCCGTGTTATACCTGAAGGGTTCCACATGTACTGGCACTTTAAGGCTGGCTCCACCCAGCAGTGATGACAAGGGGGATAGTAGCCATCTTAGAGAGAGAACACATGTAGAAGCAGATAGGATGTACTGTCCTGAGATGCATGTTGCAGTGTACAGATGACCTGAAATAAACATCCATTATTCCAGACCAGAGTCTTGTGTCTCTCACAACACACAGGACACAACACCCCATTTCCTCAGCTCCTGTGACCCGATCGCGGGACACAGGCGGCGATCGGGTCCGTGGGTCTCGCGGGCGCGATCACGGAGCTCAGGACTAGGTCACGAGTGCGCCTACCGGCGGCGTGTGCGCGATCCACGTCTGGGCTCTTAAAGGCGAATGCACCTGTACGTGTCTGTGCCCATCCGTGCCATTCTGCCAATGTATATCGGCGTGAAGGGGTCCTCAAGTGGTTAAAGGGGTTGTAAAGGTTTTTTTTTTTTTTTTCTAAATAGGTTCCTTTAAGCTAGTGCATTGTTGGTTCACTAACCTTTTCCTTCGATTTCCCTTTCATAATTTTTTTTTTCTTTGTCTGAATTTCTCACTTCCTGTTCCTCCTCAGTAAGCTTGCCCCATCATTTGAGTGTTCACAGCGTCTCCCCGTAGGGAGGGGGCTTCTGACTGCAGTGCTTAAAGAGGGGGTTCACCCTTAAAACCACTTTCTCCCATCCCATCCAGCATACTGGCGTCAGCGCCAGTATGCTGTCTTTTTTTTTTTTATCTATGTACTTACCTCTTAATAGATAATTTAATTTTCGCCCTACCGCGGGGTATGGCGCCGCTATATCGCGTCACGCCTTCCGAAAACAGCCGACTAGCACTCGGCTGTTCTCGGCGCCTGCCCACCAACTGCCATGATGAAGATGGTCAATTCTTAGCAGTGATGTTTTGGAGAGATATATGATTCTGGCGGGTGATTCAATCACGGCTGACCACCCAAAACTGTATATTTTCTTTGCGGATATTCCTAAAAACCTGAAAAGCAGAGAGGTGGTGTCCAAAGTAACAAACGTCTGTCAAATGTTTGAAGTGCTACAAAGTATTGGCAGAAGGTCTGTTGGCAGGATGTAGCAAAAAGAGAGAGAACTCTCTTTACTAAACTTGTAGCTGATCCACGAAGAGGACATCCTACAATGCAAGGAATTCTAACTTCTGCAATCCGACCTCAGCATTCCTGGTGTGAACAATCCCATATTATATATCAGTAGATTGTCAGCGTGTCCTTTTGTTTGTGTAGAGTTCAGCGCTTATAATTACATCCAGAATGTCATAATGTTTTTTTCTGAGTGCTGCTGTGCAGTTCTGCAGTCAAGGCTTGCAGAGTTTCATCATCTATTCTGCAGGCTAATTGGCAATAAAATATTTCACAAGCTAGGTGATCATTGTTGTATTGCTTCATATATTGTGTTACTGTTTGGTTAGTAATGCTTGTTTTTTGGGAGCGACAACAAATACTTAGAACTCTACACAAGCTGAAAAATGCACATATTTGTGAACTGATTTGCCTATCAATAAATTTTTGATTCTGTTCAACAATTTTTGAGATTTTTATGCCCCCGTTTCTGAACCACCTTTACACTTGTAAACTGCCTAAACACCTTCACCAGTAACCCCAGCCTTGAAAACACATTTAGATAGAAACAAGAGTAATGACAAAAAAATACACATTTTTAAAGTATAGATCTATGTTTGTCCACAATCACTTTAAAAGAGAAGAATGGGTGTATATATATATATATATATATATATATATATATATATATATATATAGTATGTGACAGGAAGTCAGGTAAATCTGTGGGTGTTGTCACAGACAGGAGATACATTTCTGCCTTGTTTAGACAATTCACCAATTACTATTAGGTGTCGGCAGCAGAAATAGCCAGAAAGGTTTAATGCATTGGAAAACTTCAGCTGTTCAGAATGAGGCAATTAAGGCCTCTATAAGTTATCCAAAGGATGACTACTGATTGCTGCATCCTGAGGCTTTTTGAGTTAAGTAGAGCAGTCAGAAAGACTTCTGAAGAGGTGAGGTTGTTGTTAATTTTTCTGTGTGATAAAAATCAAAAAGACTATTGTTCTCTGCTGTATGACCAGCAGTGTCTGCCCAGCAGTAGGCTGTGCCAGACTCCATAGGTAGGTTCCTGTGTGGTGAAGGTAGACGCCCCAAGTGGCAAGGGTTTATTTTATGTTTTGTTTTGTTTATGCTGTTTGGATGCTTGCACTTGTTTCCAGCAATATGGAAGAATAAACCTTCTTCGGCTGTCTCTCTGTATAGTTCAGTGTGTAGTGAACCCATCCAGGGGGTCACACCCCCCGCTACCGAGCTAACCCCTTACACAATATATATATATATATATATATATATATATATATATTAGAATCTTACCTAGGTGGGTGCAGCATTGGTCCATTGCTGCATCTGTCCCCTGCAGGCTCTAAGGCTGAGAACTGAGCGATCAAACACAGCTGATCACTCGGGTATCCATGTTCCCTAAGCAGAGAGCTGGTGACTGTCAGTCAGACCTCATTCACATCTGAGTGTTTTGTAGCTTGAAGCCTAAAGCTACAAAACTCTGGAGGGGAAAAAATAGATTATTCTCTATGAACATGGTTCACATCTCCACTACAAAACGCCTGAAGTCAGAAGTATCAAAACGCCTGAAGCTCAAATAAGTTCTGGGACTTTTTTTTAGGCAGATTTGGGCGTTTTTCTGCTTTTAACATTGGTGACCCTAGACCTGTCCAAAATTGCGGTAAAAAACGCAGCAAAACGCAGCAAAAATCGCGGTAAAAAACGCTACACTCAGGTGTGAATGCAGCCTCACTGCTCTCTGCTCTGCCCCCCCCCCCCGCCAGCGCTCACTGGAGTACTGGGCTGTGGATGGGGCAGGAACGACGGGCTCAGGCTCTACAGTTTCTGTGATGTCATCTGACAGCAAGCCTCAGCCTGCTGTCAGCTGAAAAAGGTTCACAGAAATGCAGAACGGACTGCAGAAGTACAGCCAAACGAGCTTTAACTGTACTTCTCCTTTAAAATCAGGCTCCATCCAGAGCCTGGACCAGCTAAATGACATTAGCCGAAAGCAGACTTTAGCCTGTTGTCTCAATAATGGTCACAGGAGTGCATAACTATGTGCACTCCTGTGATCTACTGGAGAAGGAGGGCCAAAAGAGCTTTGGCCCTCCTCCTCCTTTACATACCAGAAAGTGCACTGCTAATTTTCAGGAGGAATTCTAGAGAAATACATAAGTTCACAAGGCCAGTTGCACAAGAAGCATTAGCGGTTTCCTAAATCGGTGTTTCTCAACCTTTTTTCAGTCAAGGCACACCATTAAATTTCTGCACAATCTTGAGGCAACCCATTTTAAAATATAAACAAAAACTAACTAATAGTTTTACGTAACGCAGCAACATCCACATACATAGCCCAACGTTAGAGGTGATTTATTCTTCCCCACTGGTACTGACTAGTTTTCCAGTGTTTCTCTTCTCCCTCAGTTTCTCTTCTTCATTCAGCTAATGTGCCCCCAGTGTTGATGGAGAGGGGATGGGGAGGGGCAAACAGGGATACTCTGCGGGCGGCCCACGCCCTCCTTATTAACCATTGATGTCATTGGTCGTTAGGACGTTAGTAGTTGGAAGGTTGTAATGGTGCTGTCAGGAACGAGTATAGAGATCGAGATGCTAAGAGGGCTCCCCTTGCAGCTGAGTGCAGGTGATCCTGGAGTTGGGAACAGGAAGCGCGGTGCCCACAGAAGCACAGTTGGCCAGGTGCTTGCTTGCAGTCTGATGAGCTCAGCCACTGAGGGATGGCTGAGGCAGGCAGAACTGAGCATGTTATATTTAAATGAATGGAGATACCAGAAGCCAGGTTGGGGGTCAAACACAGGTAGGTCAGTCCAGAGCATATACAGGGACGAGCCAAGGTCATACACAAGCAGGGTCCATGTACAAGCCAAGGGTCAAACCGGGTGGTCAGAAGCAGGCCGAGGATCAGGAAGCAAGGTTAAGGCAAGTCAGGTCACAACGGATAAGCACAGATCAGGAGACACGTTCAAGGTACACAGGAGACTGAAGAGATAATCCAGCAATGAGCAGCAGCAGGCTTAAATAGACAAGGAAGTTAGTCATGTGATCTGTTCAAGTTACAAGGAGGAAGTACCGCCCACCTTAGTCACCATGGCGGCCATGATTGTCTTGGGTGGAATTGCCAGTCCTTCTTCGGCCATTTCCCTGACAGGTGCACAATGAAACCCCATGGCTTTGTGTAACTAAAAGGCAGGCTTGATCCACCCACTAGCTTGTATACAATATTTTTATGCAATTTTCTAGGCATTTTGCCAAGGCACTCCTGAAGAAATCTGAGGGCACTCCAGGGTGCCTGAGCACCATGGTTGAAAAAAGCTGCTCTAGACTACAGGTTTCCCACTCTCTCCTGACTTTCATACATTCCTCTTGACCCATCATTATGATGAGATGCCTCAACGGCCAATAGGAATATGCAGTAGACAGGAAGGGGCCGAAAAATGTAAACACTACCGAAAAGCGGGTGACTGTCCTACATTGTGATGAACCCTATAAGACAGCTATTCTCAACCAGGGTTCCGTGGAACCCTAGGGTTCCTCCAGAGGTGGCTAGGGGTTCCTTGAACTGTGGCTGATTTGCCTCCTATTTGATGGTGCCTACATAGTTCTGAGCTAATGCCACTTGGAGAAGCCAGTGGTATGACACCAATGATCGTTATAGCTCTCTGTAAGGGTGTCATGCTTACCACCACTGTAAAACACATGTCATTCTTCTCACTGACCACCAAAGTAAGGGGCATTGTTCCCACTGACCCCCAATGAAAGGTTTTATCAGGGGTTCCATGAGACGTGAAAATTGTTTTAAGGGTTCCCCTGGGGTAAAAAGGTTGAGAGAGGCTGCTATAAGATCTCAATTATATGCTTCAAGTGCCCTTTAGCATTTTAGTGAATAGTTAAGTGAGTTTCCCAGAGTTGGGCTTTAAACAATTGAATCTGTGATCTATGATTTATTTGTTATATCTATGTGCATGGCCTGCATAGGGGGAAATTTGATGAACTAGGAGTAAAATAAATTGTGTCAGACAGATCTTCCCTGATGTACCTACGTAGATATATAAGCCCTGATATTGATTGATTACCGCTCATCTTATAGTTTGGGGCAAGTCTCCCCCTCCGTGACACCACTTCCTTGCTTTCCTTTCTGTAACAGTCAGCGTTATTGCTTGCTTGTATTAGTATTATTTTAAGTAGCATCTATGGTAGTGCAATTTTGATAATGACAGAGGATTGTTTGCACAATGCTATTTATGTGCCACAACACTGTGATGTCGCGTGGGAGATGAGTGACAGCTTCGAGCAATTGTATACCTTTCTCACACTGCTTCGTAAAAATAGGAATGACAGTGTTTGTTATTTCAATAAACGTGGGCATATAGTAGCTGCTGGAGGTAAATAGATAATGCTGGAGCATGATGTTTAACTTTGATGGTTAAGTAAAAAAAAACTTCATTGTAGATGTCCAGGCAAAAACCATAATCTCAGTTTTGTGCTATTTACCATCTAAATAACAAGCTGCACACTGAAGATGGTCAACTCCAGCCAAGGTTTATTGTAATGGTGTAGATCCCCATGATAAAGGCCTTCTGTGGGTGAAACATGTTAGGGGCTTTGGGTTGGGAGTGTGCCGTCCTTGCAATTATCTCTTGGTGGAGTTAAGCATCTTCAGTGTGTGGCCCGTCATTTAGATGGTGGCTTGCAGTGGAGAAAGAGCAGGCTCCAGGGCCTTGAAACCTGGGTGATTGCAGGAAATCGAGGAGGATACAGGCTGACCTGTGAGGGGTTAAAGGGGTTGAGTTTGTCTTATCAGTTATATGCTACATATAGTGTATTGCATGTCAAACACAAGGCCCGCAAGCTGATTCTGGCCCGCCAGGCCTTATCACATGGTCCTCGCACTTAGTTTTGCAGGCATCTCTCACCCTGTGCTCCTGCTTCCCGCTACCACTTGTAAACAAGTATTTACAAGGGGCGCCTTTGCTCTCAGACAAATACACGATTAGTGTACGCAGGGGGTTTTGGTGCCAAATACATGGGTAGTAGAGCCACCTACACGGGGAGGTAATAGAGCCACCTACACAGGGAGGTACTAAAGCCGAATACATGGGTAGTAGATCCACCTACACAGGGAGGTACTAGAGTCGAATATATGGGTAGGAGAGCCACCTACAAAGGGAGTTACTAGAGCCGAATACACAGGTAGTAGAACCATCTACACAGGGAGGTACTAGAGTCGAATATATGGGTAGTAGAGCCACCTACACAGGGAGGTACTAGAACCGAATACACAGGTAGTAGAGCCACCTACACAGGGAGGTACTAGAGCCAAATACATTTGTAGTAGATTCATCTACACAGGGAGGTACTAGAGCCAAATTCATGTGTAGTAGGTCCGTCTACACAGTGAGGTACTAGTGCCAGGCCAGGTAGGAGAGAGTAGAGATGAGAAGAGGCTTTGTATAGCGCCCTAGTAAACCCTTCACTCTGTACTCCATTTACCTCTGAACACTACATGCTATACAAATTTCACTCTTGAACTTTGTACTCTGTATGTAGCGCACCCCTATACCCTGCACTATGTACATATCACACCCCTGAACCCTGCACTCTGTGCATAGGGCTACTCTGTACGCAGAGCAACCCCTGAACCCTGCACTCTGTGCATAGTGCACTCCTGAACTCTGTAAGTAGCATACCCCTAGATACAACTGGCCCTTTGAGGACAACCAGTTTGCTCATGTATAGAGTTTCACATCCCTAGTATACTATATAAGTTGTACTTCTAGAACAACTACGGTATGTCTTTAGATCAACTCTTTCTACATTACATGGACTAAACCTGGAACAACTCTTTCTACATTACAAAGTACAGTCCTGTACATGAATATTGATAGTATAGAGGCTGCCTATTACAGGAACATTTTCTAAATAATGCGGAGATAATAAAGTCTGTTTATTTTTTTGTGACGAATAGAATGAGGAAGTAAACCTTTACCTCATAAACATGGAACAATCGGGATCGTTCTCGGCGATAACCTTGATTGTACCTTTGCTTTGAGGAATCATTTCCTCCTCTGCACTTCTCTGAGGTACCTCTTCATCCTTGACACTTTGAAGTTTACGTCTGGCAAGTTTTGCTGTAGAAAAGCACGAGTGTTCAAAGGGGTTTGTGGGGAAAATGAAGCAGCTGTTTCACAGCTAAGGCTAGTGGAAAAAACGTGTTTGTATTAATTATGCAACCACAGAAATGATTGAGAAAGACACAGTCTCAAGTGAACAGTGCCATGTACCTACACAGAAGCCGTACAAGCGATTTATTAATAACTATCTGTGTTACAACGCTCTTAGGGCGCCTTCGTCATTCCACCTGTGGAAGTTCATGTCAGGAAACTGTAATTTAGAAAGATGTAAAGCTCTATGGGCCTCATTTATTTTAGCTCAAAAATAGTATTTTGTTACGCTGAACACCATAGGTAATTTGTAGCATATTGCTGCCTGTTTTTATACTTTTGTATACAGTGTTGATATAAAAAGCTAATTGTAAAAAACATAGAGGAAAACCATGGGAGTTTTTAACCAGCATTGTCCATCATGTGTAATGGAGCTCTGAGTAATGCCAGTTGGTTCAACTTTTATGGTTTTCTCTATTTTTATAAAAATTAAGCACCCATTGTAGCCTCCCCTTTATAAAAGATGGAAATCTGGGAAACTGTATCCTTAGGCCCCTTTCACACTGAGGAGTTTTTCAGGCGGTCTAGTGCTAAAAATAGTGCCTAAAAAACTCCTGCCCTACAGTCTCAGTGTGAAAGACGAGTCCTTTCACACTGAGACGGTGCGCTAGCAGGGCCGCTCCAAAAGTCCTGCTAGACGCATCTTTGGAGCTGTGAAGGAGCAGTGTGTTTACCGCTCCTCCACCGCTCCTTCCCATTGAAAACAATGGGGCACCGTGGCTATACCGCCGGCAATGCGCCTCTGCAGCTGATCTTTTTTCAGTTATTGAATTACCATTCCTTGTTCCACGTTGTGCTCTTGTGTGGTCGTGGCCATCTTAGTAGCAGATCAGGGGTTGGCTTCCTCCTGTCAGAGCCTCCCCTCTGATGACTGCTGCTCTGTTGGTGGGTGGTGGTGGTAAAGTTTAAGAAGCAGGAGGAGAGTTGTAGAAATCGGAGATCCACAGAATAAAAAAAGCAGGAGCAGGGAGATCCTTTACCACTGGTACAGATTTCTCTCCAGCAAGTACACTCAGCAGCACAGAAGTGACCAAATCATCAAAATTCACTCCAAATAATATGACACTGCAGATATACGGCTATTACGCTAGGAATGCCTAGGCACACAAAGTTTAATGCTGTGTTTTTTTTTAAAGAGGAATTCGGGACAAAGAGTACATTTTTAAGGGTACTATTTAGGTACATTTAACGTTTCCTACGAGCTAGAAAATCTTTACTGTTTGTCTTTGGGCCCACGTTATTTTCAGTTTTGGTTGCAGTGTACTTATAAGAGTGGGAGACTGAGAACTTTCCCAATTTCTTCTGATTTAGTCACACAAGGGCACACTGATGCTGCGTACACATGATCGTTATTCATGTCATGGAAAAAAACTAAGTTTTTCTCAATGTGATTCCTCTCAAGCCTGCCTTGCATACACACGATTGTGAAAAAAAATGCGTGGTGACGTACAACGCGTAAGACGGCACTATAAAGGGGAAGTTCCATTCGAATGGCGCCACCCTTTGGGCTGCTTATGTAAATTTCCCCGTCTCATAACTTGCTTCTGAGCATTTGTGTTTTTTCCCCCTCGTTAAAGCGTACACACGACCGTTTTTTCACGACGTGAAAAGCGAAGAGAAAAAATAGAGCAGGTTCTACATTTTTTAACGGACATTTTTCTTGTTTCGAAAAATGCTCTGGAGCCTACACACGATCGTTTTTGACGACCAATTAACCACTTAAGGACCCCCGCACGCACATTTACGGCCACAACATGGCTCGTACAGGCACAAGGGCGTAAATTTACGTCCCCGCCTACGTGCGGTTCGGGGGTCCCATCGGGACCCCCTCCGCGGCGTGCGGGGGTCCCCCTGGCTCTGGGAGCGATCGCCGACGAGCGGGCGGATGTCCGTGTTTTCCGCCCCCCCCCCCGCGATCGCTCCAAGCCAATGGGAGCGCTCCCCCTTCGTTTCAGTTCCTCCTCCTGTGTTTACACAGGAAGGAGGAAATGATGTCACCTCTCATCGCAGCAGTGTTTCCCACCGCTGCTGATGAGAGAAGACATCCACAGTAAGTGTGCACCAACACAACACTGACACACACTCACATAGGCACATTAACCCCTTGTGATCGCCCCCCCCCCCCACCCCCCTGTCACAGTGTCACTGAATGCAGTGATCTAATCACTGCATTTAGTGTCAGTGTGACTGGCAGTGTAAAATCAGTTAGTGTTAGGTCCAGGATAGCCCCCCCTCCCCCCAATAAAGTTTAAACCCCCTGATCACTGCCCTAGTTAACCCTTTCACTCCCTATTGCCAGCATCACTAAGCGATCATTTTTCTGATCGCTGTATTAGTGTCGCTGTTCCCGCTAGGTAGCTATTTTTTTTATTGCGATTTTTTTTTTTATACTAAAGACATGTGGCTGAATTTATTTTGGCCTAAATGTTTTACTAAAATTTAGTTTATTTGATTTTTTTTATAACAAAAAGTAAAAAAATAGTGATTTTTTTCAAAATTGTCGCTCTATTTTAGTTTATAGCGCAAAAAATAAAAATCGCAGAGGCGATCAAATACCACCGAAAGAAAGCTCTATTTGTGGGAAGAAAAGGACGCAAATTTTGTTTGGGAGCCACGTCGCACGACCGCGCAATTGTCTGTTAAAGTGACGCAGCGCCGAATTGTAAAAACACCTTGGGTCATTTAGCAGCGTATGTGTCCGGGTCTTAAGTGGTTAAAAAAATTGCATTTTTCTCGTCATGAAACACGGTCGTGTGTACGCGGCATAACTGCAGGCCCAGGAAATAAAGTAATTTTTCTCTTAAACCATATAGCAAGGAGAACGAGGACTGACCACAAAGTAAAAGGATTACACAGGTAGGCCATTGTCTATTATAACTGCCGGGAGAAAATGATTTTCTGGTCTGTAAATTTGTAGTACAGATTTTGTCCATGTTGGCAATTGCAAGCCGATATTTAAATTGGAGGAACACTAAACACACCTAAAATGTATTTCTTTACTTACCTTAATTGGAAAATCAAAATGTACTGTAATCAGGATGGAATATTGATCTAGTTTTTAGCTGGCAATTTGCTAATATTGATCATTTTATCTGTGTAGCCATCTGATTTTATACGACAGAAAAAAGTGAGACAATGGGATTTCAGAGTGGGTCATAAAATACTGGAATTATATTTGATGGATGCTAACTGTAAAAAGAACTTCATATGCACTGTGGGTCATGTCTGTGCAATATCAGTCTTATATTGAACTGTATTTTAAATAAAAATTTGTTCTGCACCAATGCTCTTTAATCCAGATACAGTTTTGTTCCAGCAAAGGCCAAATAAATAGTCAAAAGGGCGGTCAACGCGTTTCGAGGGTCCAAAAACTGCTCTTTTATCAAGGCTAAGGATAATCTAGAGGTTTATATAGACATTTCTCTATGTTTTCCTTAGCTGTGATGGAGAGAATAGTTTAGACCCTTTAAACGCATTGCCTTTGATTAGTTTTCTGACCTTTAGTGGAATAAAACTGTATCTGGACTATTGAGCAGTGGTGTGACACTTTAAATTATATTTACACAACCAGTACAAACCATAGAGATCCTTTGGGGTGCAGAAGCTGCCTACCTGGTAACCAGATCACCTACACCAGTGGCCCGGGCCACATGTGGCTTGTGGAGCCCTCTGATGTGGCCCGCGGAGCCCTCTGATGTGGCCCACGGAGCCCTCTGATGTGGCCCGCGGAGCCCTCTGATGTGGCCCGCGGAGCCCTCTGATGTGGCCCGCGGAGCCCTCTGATGTGGCCCGCAACCTCCTGCTATCTGAAAGCATCAGTGTTATAAATAAAGCCAGCGGTAGATAAAGCAAGCGGCTTTTCAGAAAGTGCACCACACCTGCAAAATATAATAGACGTCTATGGCAAAGTTCAGCTAACCGGCAGGAAAATCACAGGTACACTGCGCCGCAATAGACCACAGACCATCAGTATAAAAGCAGCCTTTAGGCCCCTTTCAATCGATCGGTCCGACCCAATTGCACCCTCCACTCACCACTTTTGTCTGTTTACACCTGCCTACCAATCCGATCTGCTAAAAAAAAAAACAGAAGTGGATCTGCCCCCTTCCATCTGATTGGATCAGAGGGCCCATAGAGTAGATCGGGCTGTGTCTGCTTGGCATATGCAGACTGGACACAGACCTGTCATCTGCCCACTCCACTCATTGTGGCCCGTGACTGGTTACTAAGTCGCCTTTAAGTGGCCCTCGGCTTTCCAAAGGTTGGGCTCCCCTGACCTAAACCAAGATCATTACAGTACTTTTAGATGTCATGACCAATAGGATACTCACACAGGTTCCTCTCTATCTTTCCACTTTCCTACATTTTATAATAAAGACAAAACCTAGTACCCAATGTGAAAAATTTATCTTCAGGATTATTATTAAATTGAAAGCAAAAAAATTTAGAACCTTCGGCAATATTTGAAACTTTTAGTCCATTCACACTTGAAGTGTACCAGTAGTGGTGCCAAGGTTAGTCCTTGCCCATTGGATGCATTTTCTTTCAGAGGGCTTGATAAAGAGGCTGTCACAATTGTGTATCTATTAACTGCCATTCCCTCATCAGGAGCAGTTGCTCTGATAGTGGAGAAGCAGGTGAGCTGAGCTGCTAATTGCACACCCTGAGAGAATTCAGTGCTTTTGCTGTAAATATTGAAGAGGAGTTGCTCCACAGTGTTTTTAGCTACAGAGGTCAGTGGAAGCTTATTGCTAACTTCATTTTGGGCTGGTTTACAAAAGTTCTGCTGTAAACTGGCCCTCACTGTTTGTTAAAAGTCTATCACCATAGCCTGTCCACAGGTTCACTTGAAGGTGGTCCGTGTCAGTCCCATTAAGGATCTCTTAGTTCTTTAGGAACCTGTGTAGTGTGCAGCAATCTTTGACCCCCCTCTCTTCCTGATGGATGAGGACAAGAAGATCCCAATTTTCTGTGTATTCCACAATAAGTGACCACCTTTGAAGCTCCATTAATTGTCCACGTTTAATGCACAGCGTAAACGTTTTATATCACAGTAACATAAACTGAAGATTTATATTTAATTATATTTTGAAGATTTGTTGTACGATAAGGGGTCTTTTTATGAAAGTTTTCATGCAAGATTCCAACAGCTTTCTCCAGAGACTCACACATTTTCTAATTGGATTCAATTGGAAAAATGTGAGATTCCTGCAAGAAAGGTATGTGAACACATTTAGTATTAGACCCCTAAGTGTTGTACAGTCCATAGACGCCACTGGTGGTATTCCATACAGCAAAGTGCACTTATGATTATGTGAAATATAAAAGTCTCTAACTAATCAAATTTGACCTTATTACTGTCAGGTTAGGTTATTTCCAATAGACCCAGCTGTGTCTGATTTACAGATGTAAAGTAAAAGTAATTGAAGCTGTAGTAACTAAGCGGATTCCAGCTGTGAAAAAATAAGAACGCAATCCCTATATCTTCCATTGACACATTGCCAGATCTCCTCCTCACATGCGATGGAAAAGGAGGACTGAATCAGGGTGATCCATCAGATTTGGTGACCCATTAAGTCTTGTAACGGAAGTGACGTTCCGTCACGGCCATCTTGGTACACCTCGCACTCGGCCACACTAAGCCTACAGTCTGAAGTCGCCAAGCGGACATCTTTTACCACCCATTGGTTGTTTCCGCCCGCCCCAAGAAAAAAAAAACACTAGCCTTCACTGGTTTTCAGGCAGAAAGAACGCTAAACACTTATAAACGTGATGTTTAGGAGCGTTCAGCGTTTTCAAATGTACATTGATTACAGTGAAAAATAGGCAGTGGGGAATGATTTAGAAAAACACACTTATAAAAGCAAATGCCCATAAAACTATTAGCATTTTTTCTGCTGCTTGTCCTGCAAGAGGTTCTGGCACTTTTTCTGCTCCTAGTATACATGGACCCTAAGACCCCTTTCACACTGGGGCGCTTTGGAGGCGCTATAACGCTAAAAATAGCACCTGCAAAGTGCCCTGCTGCTGTCTCCGAGGGCTTTCACACTGGAGCGGTGTGCTAGCAGGACGGTAAAAAAAAGTCCTGCTAGCAGCATCTTTGGAGCGGTGTGTATACCGCTTCTCCACCGCTCCTGCTCATTGAAATCAATGGGCGCCGCGGCTATACCGCTGGCAAAGCGCTGCTGCAGAGGTGCTTTGCGGTGATTTTATCCCTTTCTCAGCCGCTAGCGGGGGTAAAAGCGCCCCGCTAGTGGCTGAATAACGACACAAAATTGACAGTAAAGCACCGTTAAAAATAGCGTCGCTCTAAAGCCCCATACACACCATCAGATTATCTGTCGTTTTCCTGGTCGAGTTCCTTGTTTGGCTGTCGAGGAAATCGACGAGCCAATTTTCTCCATTCCCATTCCCAAGGAAAAAGAGAACATGCTTTTTTTTTGGCTCGTCGAGTTTCTCGACAGGTTCCTCGTCGAAAAATGTACACACGACCGGTTTCCTCGGCAAAACACGTCTCCCAACAAGTTTCTCGCTGGATTCTGCAGAGGAAACTGATCGTGTGTACGGGGCCTTACGGTTTGACCTCATATTACATGGTTTTGGTAAATCTGAAGACAAAAATCTGCAGATAATCTGATGGTGTGTATGGGGCTTAACTCTGACGCACCCACCACCCCAGTGTGAAAGGGGCCTAATGTACAGACCCCTAGTAACTATGAACTCTCCTTGACAGACCATGAAAATACATTATTCAGAAAGGTGAAAGGGTTTAGATTTACAATATGATTTTTCATGCCTTTATTGGGCACATATCATTTAACAACTAGATAAATGAACTTAGGTGCTTTTACCTCTAGACATATTTATCATCATATATTTAATAATGATGCATTGCCGAGGTAATAGTGAAGAAAAGACAGGTGTTATCCTTTAAACTTGCTTTACTCCTGCTGTATTTTGGCTTGGGACACTGGCAAGTAAAGCTTGGCAGGCCAGCGAGACTTTCATGCCCAGAAAATAGTGAACGCGTCTTCTGGTGAGGATGAGAGGAAACACAAGAGGACTTGGAAATGTTTGTATTAAAGGAATTGTGTCACTCCTCTGTGACTTCCCTATGGTGCCTTATTGGATGACGTCAGGTCGGGGGTGAGGGGGGGTGTAATGGAATGAAAATGTTGATATTGGACAATTTTCTAATTCGCTAATACTGAGCAGGGAAGAAGTGTCTCGAGCATAAAACTGTAGGAACTGCAGGTTTTGTTGCAGATGGCAGCAAATCGGTACCTTTCTTTTATTCTACAATGCAGCCATCGTAGCAAGTAAGGAAGAATCTGATTGGTTGTCTCGAGCAGCAAGGGCTTTTCTTCTTTTAGAACTCCAGGCTACATTTATTGGTGTCTTAGGCCTCTTGCACACTGAGCTAAAATACAGCCCATTAATTGTAATGTGCCTATGCACACAGGCTCATTAATTAACAAGCGCCGTGTATTCTTTAGTTAAACTTTTTTAAATCATTTTTTTTGGTCAGTAAATTATGCCACGTGGCCAAAAGTATCCATTTACATATTTTGCGGAATGATAAATCAAAAACAATGTCTGAAAAAGTAGATGCTCAAACAGGAGTATCATGTGCAAGAGGCCTTAAAGGGTCACTAAAGGAAATTTTTTTTTTCCGGAAATGACTGTTTACAGGGTATAGAGACATAAAAGTTAACTGATTCCTTTTAAAAATGATTAAAAATAGATAAAAATCAATCATATATTGTGCCTCTAGTTTTTACTTTCAGTTTTAAACTGGTTTTATGTTTCTGTGAAGTCGAGAGAGACAGAACAAAAACAAACAAATACAGGGCAGTGTTTTGTTTTTAAAATGAATCTGAGGAGTTTTAGACACACAGCTTGGACCACAGTGAAAAGCTGCCATGAGATTTTTCATAAGGAGCCAGACAAGCAGGAAGTGTGGAGATCAGAGCAAAAACGAACAATGAGGATATGAAACCAGGACTGCAGTAAGGTAAAGGAAGCTATTTAGTTTAAAAAAATTATTTTAGTGATCCCTTAAGGCCACTTTCACTCTGGGAGAGCGTGCTCTCTATTTCGGCTCGACGGGCTTCCCGACGGGAAGCTCGCCGAGACCGTACACACGGCCGAGGTCCTCGCTGGAATGTGCATTCCAGCGAGGTTCTCGCTGATTTTGAGCGAGAACCTCGGCCGTGTGTACGGGGCCTGGGACGTTTTTCAGTCGCCTTTGGGCTAAGAATAATGTCTGTAAAGTGCCTGAAAAACGCCTTCCCTGCAGCCCCAGTGTGGGAGCCCGAGTGCATTCACACTGGGGCGGTGCGCTTGCAGAACTGGAAAAAAAAGTCCTGCAAGCGTCATCTTTGGGGCTTGAATATACTGCCCCTAAAACGCCCCTGCAACTGAAATCGGTAGCCTGCAAAGCGCATCAGCAGTGGCGCTTTGTGGGCGCTTTTAACCCCTTTTCAGGCACTAGCGGGGGTTAAAAGCGCCCCGTTAGCAGCCGAAAAGCACCACTAAAGCGATGCTAAAACTAGTGGTGCTTTACCGCAAAGGCCCCTTAGACCCCTTTCACACTGAGGGAGTATTGCAGGAGCTATAGCCACTCTAGGCGAGTGTATAGTGCTACCACTGTAGGTTAGGATTGATAAATGGTAAATCCACTCAAAATAAACATATTAGTAAATCAACTAAAAATGTCTGTGATTATTATAAAAAAAAATGGACTAGTGTCACTACTGCTGCAAACACTTCTTTTGTTCCCACAAGTGTATTTAATACACAAATCTCGCACAGTACAAAGACGTGAAAATAAATTATATCAAACTAATATTCTAATAGCAACATTATGGTTCAAAATAAAAAAAATGTTCTCTGATGAAGTCACGTGATTTGATGACGTAACACGTTTGGGGGGGGGGGGGGCGGTGATGTCAGTTTGTAACAACATGAAACATTGTAACTAACTTCCTTCTTAGATCATCCTTCTGTGTGTAAATGCAGGAAGTTTAACCACTTAAAGTCCAAATCTTTTTCTGACACTTGTTTCTTAAAGCGGATGGTTCACCAAAAACAAATATTAAAAGCCAGCAGCAACAAATACTGCAGCTGCTGACTTTTAATATTAGGACACTTACCTGTCCTGGAGTCCAGCGGCGTCCGCAGCAGAGGATGAGCGATCGCTCGTCACCCTGCTGCTCCCCCTCCATCCACGGCGAGGGAACCAGGAAGTGAAGCGCTCCGGCTTCACTGCCCGGTTCCCTGCGGCGCATGCGCGAGTCGTGCTGCGCCCGCGATTGGCTCCCGCTGTGTGCTGGGAGCCGAGAGTTCCCAGCATACAACGGGAAAAGCCCGTCTTTTGCCCGAGACTGCGGGCCGGAAGTGGGTGCGGATACCTGTCTTTAGACAGGTATCTGCACCCCCCTTCCCCCAGAAAGGTGTCAAATGTGACACCGGAGGGGGGGAGGGTTCCGATCAGCGGATCTTCACTTTAGGGTGGAGATCCGCTTTAAGTTAAAATTAACACTTTTTGCTAGAAAATTACTTTGGAACCCCCAAGCATTATATATATTTTAGCAGAGACCCTAGGGAATAAAATGGCAATTGCTGCAATATTTTATGTCACACTGTATTTGCCCAGCGGTCTTTCAGTTGCAATTTTTGGGGGAAAAAAATCCACTTTAATGAATAATAATAATTATAAAAAAAGAAACATTAGTTAGCCCAATTTTTTTTGTTTTAATGTGAAAGATGATGTTATCGTGATCTATCTACTAAGCAAAAAAATTGTGATTCTCATTTTAGCCAGAATAGTGCAGCTCTAACATACAGTATAGGATCACAATACCACATGGAAACTTGAGATATTGCTTAACCCTTTTGAGCCAGCCCCTCACAGCCCATTCAGGCTGCATTCACACCTAAGCGTTTTGTCGCCTGAAGCGCGACGCTCAAAAACGCTAGAGGGGAAAAAAAAACATTATTCTCTATGGAGATGGTTCGTCTGAAGCTCAAACAATTTCTGGTCCCTTTTTTGTCGCGCGAATCGGGCGCTTGGGCGTTTTACATGGGTGACAATGACCTGTACAAAATCGCGGTAAAAATTGCTGCGTTTTGTCGCAGCAAATCGCGGTAAAAAAACACAACAATTTGTCGCGGCAAATAACGCCGCAAATTGCAGCTCTCAGGTGTGAATGCAGCCTAAGAGGTTTAGGGTGCCAGGGGGCGGGGTTTATGATCATGTTACCGTTGTGATTGGTTGTAATGGTCAGAAAGATCACAATTGCAAGCAGTGATTGTGAACTTTTCGTTAGCCGCTGGTAACAGTGTCGGGAGAGCACAGGGCGCATGCTCTTGGCACAACAGTCTACCACTAATTAACGCAAATATGCCAAGGCTAAGGCCCACCCGCCGAGAGGCGGCATATTTGAATGCAGCTGGTGCAATTGGGTTAACTGTTTATTTGTTTCTTTATATTTGTTTCAGCATTTGATATTATGTATTTGCAAATAGTTTTTTGTACTTTACAAAAACTGTTACTACAACTGCTACAACACCTTCTCATGGCTCATCACTTTGAGGAGGTCCCTATTTAATCTATAGTAAGATGGAGAGGGCATGGTATTGGACAATGAGCAGGATCTAGTTGTTAACTTCAACCCCTGGTTTCCATGATCAGAAACTTCAACCCCTGGTTTCCATGATCAGGGATACTCTATGGCAGCCTTTCTCAACTTTTTTACCACTGGGGAACCCTAAAAATTATTTTCAGGTCTCGGGTTACCCCTGATAAAACCCATTCATTGGGGGGTCAGTGGGGAGAATGCCCCTTACTTTGGTGGTCAGTGAGAAGAATCCCCTTTTTTACAGTAGTGGTAAGAATGCCCCCCTTACAGAGAACTATGAAGATCATTGGTGTAATACCACTGGCCCCTCCAAGTGGAATTGGCTCAGAACTATGTAAGCACCATCAAACAGAAGGTAAATCAGCCACAGCTCAAGGAACCCCTAGCCACCTCTGGAGGAACCCTAGAGTTCCACGGAACCCTGGTTGAGAATGGCTGCTCTATGGGGTTCAAATTTGATGTCCTGGCATCTGAAGATGACTACTATTCAGTACAGGTAGGAAATAAAACAAAAACTTCCCACACCATTCCTTTAACTGGTTCCCTCGATTTGTATTCCTCAGTACAATGCTCCTTTGCTGAGGGACCTGTTGGCTCAGCTGTCAGTGTGGGCTCAGCTGTCATTGTGCCTTGCATGGTCACATTGACAGCTGAAGCCACCAAAAAAGTGAAAATAAAAATAATAAGCTGTAAAATGCAAATAGTTTCTGCTTCCTCTAAGGTCACTTTGTATCTTGCCATTAAATGTCTACATCCCCAGAACTTCCTAGTGCTTTCATGACACCATAGCATAATCAAGGCTGTTCAATGCTCCACTGCCAAAAAGAGGTAATACAGCCACCCATTGACAGTGGGCTGGGTTCATAGGGGCAGAGGGCTGCATTAAAACCCAGATATTTGGGTAGAAGTAGTCTGTATTTACCCTATTGCCAAAGGGGCAGATCAGACTAGGGTGGTTTGTGTCGCTTTGCAGTGTTTTGACTCAGTCAGTAGACTTGCACCGGCATGGGGCGGCGCCACAATAGCATGCCAAACACGGCCAAGGCAGTTGTGGCACGGTATTTCAATGTAAAATCCTCCTTGGGAAGGAGCAATATCGCATCATGTCTACCTGTAAACCAGTTCCAAACACATTCAGATGAAAATAAATAAATACAGCGAGTCGTATAAAAAAAAGAAAATGGCGCGCAATAGAGGTGAGGTGGTAAGGGACATTCATTCTGCCAGGGCCATTGGCTGATGACCATGCTGAGCAGCTAGGACATCATTTCCATACGGTGATAGATGAAACTGATTGCCTTACTACTGTACATTCTCCTCTACACGGGCGTAGTTCCGATCAGTAATTAGCGTCAGAATTTGTGACGGGTAACAGAACAATCTACGCCCAACTTGAGCATCCTCGACACTTGGATGGCGCTGTGCTTGTTTGCAGCAGGGCATAATTTATATCCCAGCTGCCCAGTCACTTGCTTATTGAAGCAAGTATGAAATTTACTAGGATACAAAAGGATCAGAGCCACCCTGTGCACCAGCAAATTAGCACACAGAATTGCATTTTCGAAGGAGCGCTTGGCAGAGCCTTTTTGAGGTTTTCAGGAAATATTTATAAAATTCTCACCAGCTGCAATATATAGAAATGACTGAGATGGCACAGCATTTGTTGGATGTTGGAACTTTGAGTATTTTAAAGCTTTTTCCTTAAATGCATGGAAGAAAATAATATAGGGCGCTGATTTATCTGTCAAATGATCTGTATGTTGGTCCATCCAGTTTAGAAAGCTACACAGCTCTGCCATACAGCACAAGCCTGTCTGGCAGGGAAGAGGACCTGATCTTTTCAGCTGCGGTTAAGTAACACATGCTTTGTCCCTTCTGGACAGTAAAGGGAGAAGCAGAAGACTGATGATCTCATCTGTCTGTCACTCTGCTCCCTCCTTCTATCAGCATATCATTTGTTAACACATGAGTACTGCAGTGCAATTGACTGGCTCCTCGTGCTGGCTTCCCCTCTTCCAGTCTGTTCTGCAGTACAAGGGATTGCAAAATACCGGTACTCATACCAGGCCCAATTCAGGTACTTACACTGCTTGCATTTAATAAAATAAATTTTAGGCTGCATTCACACCTGAGTGTTTCCAGCTCGTAAAACGCCCAACGATTCATTTGAATGGCACCTGTTCGAATCTGAGTGTTCTGTCGCCTGAAGCAAAACGTATGAAGTTCAAAAAAGTACATCAGCATCTTTTTGGGCAGGTTATAGGCTGCTTTTTACATTGGTGACCTTTTGACCTGTACAAAACCACGGCAAAAATGTGGTAAAAATTACAGCAAAATCAAGGTAAAATCGCGCCACTTTCTGCCTCACATTGAAACGTTCAGGTGTGAATGCAGCCTAAGGCCTCATTCACACCATAGTGAAGAGACGTCAGTTTTTCTGCACGCAATTCTGCAAGGGCACAAAAAAAAAACAATTGTTCTCTACGCGCCCTGTTCGCACCACAACACTGGTATCACGTGCGGATTTTTTCTGACATGACATTAACATTGGTGTGAATAGGGCACATAACTGACTTGCAAGAAAACCGATGGAAACCCTCCCCTGTGTTTCCTTCCTCTTCTGAATGAAGAGAAGGATGTGTTGTATCTTCCTCTTCTTGCAGGCGACTGAATTGTAAACAAACCAAAGTATGTAATTTTTTTTATAAAAATGTAAAATAAAGAATAAAAAATTTATTATAAAATAACAAGGTCAAGGTTGCCAGGTTGTTGGGGTGAAAGATAGGGTCAAAGGTCACGGTCAGCATATTTTGTGTAGAATAAAAAAAATATTAAAAGTGTTTAATTGCTATCAGAGGCAGTGTTTTAGGCCGGTGTATCGTCATACTCCGCTCCCCATCACAGACTGCTCCGGAAGTGCTGTGGTGGCCAACTGCGCATGTGCGATGCGTTCCAAACGCATCTGCGATGCGTTCCAATGCATTTACGGCAGTGCACACCAGCGAAACCTCGTTCGGCATCCAGGCTCTTTCCTTAACCCCTTCCCTACCAGCCCATAGGGGAATCACGTCATGGTGATCCCCTCGCCGATGAGACAGGACGTTGCACAACGTCCTGTCTTCACGGCATTCTAGGGCGCGCGCGCGCGCGCGCCCGCGGCACCACCCGCGATCCCGCGCGCGTTCCCGACGGCCATGATTGCCGCCGGGCACCCGCGATTTCCGGTAATCACGGCAGGAGTGTGGATCTGTGTGTGTAAACACACAGATCCACCTCCTGTCAGCGGTGAGGAGACTGATGTGTGTTCCCAGTACAGAGGAACATCGATCTCCTCCCCCTGTGAGTCCCCCTCCCCCTACAGTTAGAACATACTTTAGGACACATTTTAACCCCTTCAGCGCCCCCTAGTGTTAACCCCTTCCCTGCCAGTCACATTTACACAGTAATTAGTGCAGTTTTATAGCACTAATCGCTGTGTAAATGTGAACGGTCCCAAAAACGTGTCAAAAGTGTCCGATATGTCCGCCGCAACGTCACGGTCACAAAAAAAAAAAACGCAGATCCCCGCCATTACTAGTAAAAAAATAAAAATAAAAATGCCATAAATCTATCACCTATTTTGTAGACGCTATAACTTTTGCACAAACCAATCAATATACGATTATTGCGTTTTTTTTTTTACCAAAAATACGTAGAATACGTATCGGTCTAAACTGAGGGGAAAAAAAGTTTTTTTAAAAAAAATATTGTGAGATGTATTAAATAAAAAGGAAAAAATATTGTGTTTTTTTTTTAAATTGTCGCTCTTCTTTTGTTTATAGCGCAAAAAATAAAAACCGCAGAGATGATCAAATACCACCAAACGAAAGCTCTATTTGTGTGGGGAAAAAAACATAATGATTTAATTTGGGTACAGTATTGCCTGACCGCGCAATTGTCATTCAAATTGCAACAGCGCTGAAAACTAAAAATTGGTCTGGGCAGGAAGGGGGTGAAAATGCCCTGTATGGAAGGGGTTAACATCCCTGTGGATTGGAAGATGTTAAAAAAAAAAGCCAGGAGGCCGACTGGCCACTTTCCCCTAAGTCCACGTCGCTCTGAATGACGGCTTCGCTGGTGTGCAGTGTTGTAAATGCATTGGAACGCATCGCAGATGCGTTTGGAACGCATCGCGCATGCGCAGTTGGCCACCACAGCACTTCCGGAGCAGTCTGTGATGGGGGAGCCGAATATGACGTGTCACCGGATAGGAAAAATGCACCTCAGCGGTCACGTTATCAGTTTTGCCTCTAAAACTTTGCAAATGTATAACTGGCATAGAAATCATTCCCATATAATAGTGTGCAACAGCCCTGAAGAAGGGAGAGCCCTTTTTCCCAAAACGTGTTGGCTTAAAGAGGTTGTAAAAGTAAAATTTTTTTTTCTAAATAGCTTCCTTTACCTTAGTGCAGTCCTCCTTCACTTACCTCATTCTTCCATTTTGCTTTTAAATGTCCTTATTTCTTCTGAAAAATCCTCACTTCCTGTTCTTCTGTCTGTAAGGCCTCGTACACACGACCGGTTTCCTTGGCAGAATCCAGCAAGAAACTTGTTGGGAGACGTGTTTTGCCGAGGAAACCGGTCGTGTGTACATTTTTCGACGAGGAAACGACGAATTCCTCGACAGCCGAACAAGGAACTCGACGAGGAAAACTACAGTTTCGCCCGACGAGTTCCTCGGTCATGTGTATGAGGCCTTACTCCACACAATGATGCAAGGCTTTCTCCCTGGTGTGGAGTGTTGTGCTCGCCCCCTCCCTTGGACTACAGGAGAGTCAGGACGCTCTCTACGTTGCAGATAGAGAAAGGAGCTGTGTGTTAGTGGGCGTCCTGACTCTCCTGTAGTCCAAGGGAGGGGGGCGAGCACGACACTCCACACCAGGGAGAAAGCCTCACATTACTGTGTGGAGTTACAGACAGAAGAACAGGAAGTGAGGATTTCTCAGAAGAAATAAGGACATTTAAAAGCAAAATCGAAGGATGAGGTAAGTGAAGGAGGACTTCACTAAGGTAAAGGAAGCTATTTAGGAAAAAATACACTTGTTACTATTCTCAATATACGCCTCTTAATCTGCCATCGAACTTGCATTCTTTTGGACATCGGGCGCTCTTTCTTTATTATTATTCTGTGTCTCAAATATGGACATTTCATATTTGGTTAGTGATATGACAGGTATCCCTGGCCCCTTTGTTTACATTTTGGCCAGGGGAATCTCCTGGTGAACAGCTGAAAGGGGTTGGGGATATAATACTGTGCGGGATACTGGCTCATACATGGCAGCTTCCCAGCACAGATGCTCCACTTTGAGCACTGCTTACCTCCGCAAGTTCGGAGTTGGTTTCCTTTCCGTAATTCTTTAACCACTTAAGGACCGGACCAATATGCTGCTAAATGCCCAGAGGTCGTGCGACGTGGCTCCCAAACAAAATTTGTGTCCTTTTCTTCCCACAAATAGAGCTTTCTTTTGATGGTATTTGATCGCCTCTGCGATTTTTATTTTTTGCGCTATATACAAAAAAAGAGCGAAATTTTTGAAAAAAAAAACAATATTTTTTACTTTTTGTTATAAGACAAATCAAATAAACTAAATTTTAGTCAAACATTTAGGCCAAAATGTATTCAGCCACATGTCTTTAGTAAAAAAAAAATCGCAATAAAAAAAAAAACTAGCTACCTAGCGGGAACAGTGACACTAATACAGCAATCAGAAAAATGATCGCTTAGTGACACTGGCAATAGGGGGTGAAAGGGTTAACTAGGGCGGTGATCAATGGGTTAAACCTTTATTAGGGGGGGTACGGGCCTACCCTGGACCTAACACTAACTGCCTGTCACACTAACTGTCACACTGACACTAAATGCAGTGATCAGTAAATATATGATCACTGCATTCAGTGACACTGTGACAGGGGGGTGGGGGGGTGATCGGAAAGGGTTAATGTGCCTACATGTCCTGGTGTCAGTGTAGTGTTGTGCAGACTCACTTGTGAGGTCTTCTCTCCTCAGCGGCGGTTGAAAATACCGCCGAGAAGAGAGATTACATCACTTCCCCCTTCCTGTGTGTACACAGGAAGAGGGCGGGGGAGTGCGCGCATTGGCTGGGAGCGATCGGGAGGGGGCGGACAAAAACGAACAGCCACCCCCTCATCCCGGATCGCTCCTGAAGCCACGGGGACCGCCGCAAGTACCGGGGGGGGGGGGGCCCGATCGGACCCCCGACCCACGTCTAGGCAGGGACGTACAGGTACGCCAATGTGCCTGTACGTGCCATTCTGCCGACGTATATGTACATGCGGCGGTCCTTAAGGGGTTAAAGAATCTGCCATAGTGAAAAGTTCTTAAAGTGGTGGCATTTAGAACTGTCTGAATTTGTCACCGCTGTCGGTATTGTTACCAAAATTGGTGCAAATACTTGCCTGAATTAGGAACAGGTAGTTTTAGCTTCCTAAATTTTGAAAGCTTGTATTTTTTAACATTTTCATATAGCCACGAAAAGGTATGACTTTGACTTTTACTTCTTTGTCTGCACAGTTTTCATTTACTAATCAAATGTCACTTTCCGCTAAAGAAAAATATGCCACATCCCTGAATGAACCCAAGTTCACTTGTGAAATTTGATAGAGGCCAGAAGGTGAAAATGAAAATTGGATTGGTTGCCATTAGAAACAACTTTCTGTCAGTTTATACAAATCGCCCTCATTATATGGAAGGTCGTTTGCTTTTCTTCGGTAGCATATCTCACTGCCGAGTGCTTAAATTGAATTACTGTGAAAAATAAGAAAATGTGATTATTCTGGAGGGTGTTAGCACGTCTTTGTCAGGCACCTGCTTGTGAGAATTTCCTGTGGTTTACTGGCAGTTGCAGCTGTATTGTCATTGCCTGCCTAGCTGTAATCTGTGCTCACAGGTGTGTGTTTTATGTCGTCTTCAGCAAGCGCAAATTAGTTTTCGTAAAAGGGAAAACAAACGTCTTGTGCATCTTTCTGCCGTTTGAATAAATCTTGTGTTGTTGACTTAGAATTAGATACTTGAGATACACCGGACTGTAGTATCCAATGTAGGCATGTGCCGCAGTCCAGGTGGTGCTTCAGTGAGTCAGTGAGCTCGAGATATTCTTTGTAGTCAGTGAATACTCGGTGTCGATACTTATTTGTACACAAGGCATTGGAGACTTCGGTAGCTATGCTTGAATTGCGTTCAGTGTGCACGTGCGCCACACAATGTATAGATGAACGGTCAGGGTCACTTTCTTGCTTAAAGCAGCACTAAAGTTCCCAGCAGGCAGGCTTTTTATTACAGAAGAAATATTTAAAGGATAAGTTCACCTTTTCGGACAGAATTTTATTTTTCAGAATAAAAACTAGCCCAGCCATCCCAATGTGCTTTTCTTTCACTTACCTTATCCACAGGAGGTTTAAATTCTTGTCAGAATATTTGTATTTTTAAACACATTTTCAGATTCCATCACTTTCTCAGCATTCACTTCCTGTAGATCAGGGGTGGCAAACTCAAATTCATCGGGGGCCGCATCAGCAGTTTGGTTGCCCTCAAAGGGCCGGTTGTATCTGCACTCCACCATAGTGTTCAGTCTGAGCAGTCTCCAAGTTTTTTTGCGCTGCATATGGACGCAGCGCAGGGTTCAGGAGTGCGAAGCACATTATTTCTAATATTACATTGTAATATAAAATGAAATCATTCAACTCACCATAATGCAGAATCAGTGGAAGCCTGGAGTCCCTCCTTGCATCAGGCGTCCCCACCAGCCAAGTCCCCCCTTTACATCAGGAGTACATCAGGAGTCCCCACCAGCCGAGTCCCCCCTTTACATCAGGCGTCCGCACCAGCCAAGTCCCCCCTTTACATCAGGCGTCCCCATCAGCCAAATCCCCCCTTTACATCAGGCGTCCCCACCAGCCAAATCCCCCCTTTACATCAGGCGTCCCCACCAGCCGAGTCCCCCCTTTACATCAGGCGTCCCCACCAGCCGAGTCCCCCCTTTACATCAGGCGTCCCCACCAGCCGAGTCCCCCCTTTACATCAGGCGTCCCCACCAGCCAAGTCCCCCCTTTACATCAGGAGTTCCCACCAGCCGAGTCCCCCCTTTTCATCAGGAGTACATCAGGAGTCCCCACCAGCCGAGTCCCCCCTTTACATCAGGCGTCCACACCAGCCAAGTCCCCCCTTTACATCGGTCGTCCCCACCAGCCGAGTCCCCCCTTTACATCAGGCGTCCCCACCAGCCGAGTCCCCCCTTTACATCAGGCGTCCCCACCAGCCGAGTCCCCCACCAGCCGAGTCCCCCCCTTACATCAGGCTTCCCCCACCAGCAGAGACTCTCTCCGGTCTTCAAGAAAATGGCGGCCGGCGGAGACATTGTCTCTGCCTGGCCGCGGACCTCTAGCGGTGGCGACGACGGTCTTCAAGAAAATGGCGGGCGGCGGAGACATTGTCCCTGCCCGGCCGCGGACCTCTAGCAGTGGCGACGGCGGCGGTCTTCAAGAAAATGGCGGCCGGCGGAGACATTGTCTCTGCCTGGCCGTGGACATCTAGTGGTGGATACCAGCAATGTATCACAAGGCCTGCGGGCCACATCACAAGGCCTGGCGGGCCGGATTCGGCCCGCGGGCCTTGTGTTTGCCACCCCTGCTGTAGATGGTCTCTCAGCATTTACTTCCTATAGACTGTCTCTCAGCATTCACTTCCTGTAGATGGTCTCTCAGCATTCACTTCCTGTAGATGGTCTCTCAGCATTCACTTCCTGTAGATGGTCTCTCAGCATTCACTTCCTGTAGATGGTCTCTCAGCATTCACTTCCTGTAAATGGATTCTCAGCAATCACTGCCCGTAGATTGTCTCTCAGAATTCACTGCCTGTAGATGGTTTCTCAGCATTCACTTCCTGTAGATGGTCTCTCAGCTTTTACTTCCTGTAGACTGTCTCTCAGCATTCACTTCCTGTAGATTGTCTCTCAGCATTCACTTCCTGTAGATTGTCTCTCAGCATTCACTGCCTGTAGATGGTCTCTGAGCATTCACTTCCTGTAGATTGTCTCTCAGCATTCACTTCCTGTAGATGGTCTCTCAGCATTCACTTCCTGTAGATGGTCTTTCAGCATTCACTTCCTGTAGATGGTCTCTCAGCATTCACTTCCTGTAAATGGATTCTCAGCAATCACTGCCCGTAGATTGTCTCTCAGAATTCACTGCCTGTAGATGGTCTCTCAGCATTCACTTCCTGTAGATGGTCTCTCAGCATTCACTTCCTGTAAATGGTCTCTCAGCATTCACTTCCTGTAGATGGTCTCTCAGCATTCACTTTAGGGTTGCCACCTGTCCGGTTTTGACCCGGACAGTCCGGGATTGGACACATGTGCCCGGGTTTCCACCAACCGCAAACCCGGGCACGGCGAGCACACATATCGATCGTCCTGCGGCAGCCGGATCTCTGGCTCTGGCCACAGCAAACATCTAAAGGGGTGCAGTGCATTCACTTCCTGTAGATGGTCTCTTAGCATTCACTTCCTGTAGCTTGTCTCTCAGAATTTACTTCCTATAGATTGTCTCTTAGCATTTACTTCCTATAGACTGTGTCTCAGAATTCACTTCCTGTAGATGATCTCTCAGCATTCACTTACTTTAGATTGTCTCTCAGCATTCACTTACTGTAGATGGTCTCTCAGCATTCACTTACTGTAGATTGTCTCTCAGCATTCACTTCCTGTAGATGGTCTCTCAGCATTCACTTCCTGTAGATGGTCTCTCAGAATTCACTTCCTGTAGATTGTCTCTTAGCATTTACTTCCTATAGACTGTCTCTCAGAATCCACTTCCTGTAGATTGTCTCTCAAAATCCACTTCCTTTAAATTGTCTCTTAGAATTCACTTCCTGTAGATGTCTCTCAGCATTCACTTCCTGTAGATTGTCTCTTAGTATTTACTTCCTATAGACTGTCTGTCAGAATCCACTTCCTGTAGATTGTCTCTCAGCATTCACTTCCTGTAGATTGTCTCTCAGCATTCACTTCCTGTAGATTGTCTCTCAGCATTCACTTCCTGTAGATTGTCTCTCAGCATTCACTTCCTGTAGATTGTCTCTCAGCATTCACTTCCTGTAGATGGATTCTCAGCATTCACTTCCTGTAGATTGTCTCTTAGTATTTACTTCCTATAGACTGTCTGTCAGAATCCACTTCCTGTAGATTGTCTCTCAGCATTCACTTCCTGTAGATTGTCTCTCAGCATTCACTTCCTGTAGATGGTCTCTCAGCATTCACTTCCTGTAGATGGTCTCTCAGCATTCACTTCCTGTAGATTGTCTCTCAGCATTCACTTCCTGTAGATTGTCTCTCAGCATTCACTTCCTGTAGATGGATTCTCAGCATTCACTGCCGGTAGATTGCCTCTCAGCATTCACTGCCGGTAGATTGCCTCTCAGCATGTACTTCCTATTTTCTATTTTGTAGACGCTATAACTTTTGTGCAAACCAATCAATATACGCTTAGTGCGATTTTGTTTTTAACAAAAATATGTATAATATATATCGGCCTAAACTGAGAAAGAATTTTTTTTTTTTTATATATTTTTTAGGGATATTTATTATAGCAAAAAGTAAAAAATGTTGCTTTTTTAGTTTAAAGCGCAAAAAATAAAAACCACAGAGGTGATCAAATACCACCAAAAGAAAGCTCTATTTGTGGGGGAAAAATAGGACGTCAATTTTGTTTGGGTGCAACGTTGCACGATCGCGCAATTGTCAGTTAAAATGAAGCAGTGCCGTATTGCAAAAAAATGCTCTGGCCAGGAAGGGGGTACAATCTTCTGGGGCTGAAGTGGTTAAAAAAATCATTGATTTATATCCACCCTGACTCTTTCTCTTCATGTATTGTGTTCTGTAATTGACATGAATTGCAGAATTTCCCTTTGCCGCCCTCTTATTTCATGTGGGCACCTTCCTAATTCCGCCCAAAGAGAGGTCAGGCCTGTACCAGTATCTCACACTGGGGTCATAATCCTCACGTCTAAGGGTGGCTAAATAATATATCAGTCTTCAGATTGGAAAATCCACTTTATTAATACCAGGTACATTTCACCCCTTTCACCCCTGGACACACATTCATTGTGACATATAAATTACGGTTCCATCTTGACAAGTTTTCCTTTGCAGGCGCAAATTCTTCCTCCCAAATGTCACATACAGCAGTGAACTTGTGTCTACATCATGTGTCCCCTGAGCTATGGCCATAATTCCTGCTCAGCCGCGTCTGAACACTAAAGATGCTCAGAAATCTGCGCTGCCAGGAAACGTCCTGAAATAGATTTTTTTTTATATTTTCCATAATGCTTTCATGATTGCTTAATGCCCAAGTTTAACTGGCACACCTTTCTTTGAAAAAACAGGTTGTTATTGGTACCAGTGGTAAAATATGTTGCGCTACATGAGTTGGTCACTTTGGGTAGGATTTCAGGAGTTTGAACCTCTGTCGTAGTTTTTATTTCTTATGGTAGGTATTCTTATTATTATTGCAGGTATTTATATAGCGCCGTCAATTTACGCAGCACTTCACATATACACTCACTTGCCACTTTATTAGGTACACCTTGCTACCCTTTTGCCTTCAGAACGGCCTTCATTCTTCGTGGCATAGATTCAACAAGATGTTGGAAACATTCCATAGTGACATGATAGCATTTAACTGACAGTTGTGCGACGCTGTATCCAAACAAAATTGACGTCCTTTTTCCCCCACAAATCAGAGCATTCTTTTGGTTGTATTTGATCATCTCTGCGTTTTTTTTTTGCGCTATAAGCAAAAAAAGAGCGACAATTTCTAAAAAAAAAAAATATTTTGTACCTTTTGCTATAAAAAATCTCCATTTTTTTTTTCTCAGTATAGGCTGAATATGTATTCTTTTACATATTTTTGGTAATAAAAACCGCAATAAGCCTGTATTGATTGGTTTGCGCAAAATTTATAGCATCTACAAAATAGGGGATAGATTTATAGCATTTTTTTTTTTTTTTATAGGGCTGTTACTGATCAAAATTTTTGTGTTCGATTAATCGTTTGTTTTTTTAATCGATTAATCGACTAATTTCGATTAATTATAACGCATATACAGATCCAACTACTTTTAGCTGATCTCCTTGCAGACCGTTTCCCAGTGCAGCTACCAACCACTGGAAAATGGATAGCAGGATACAAAAAACACACAAAGGCAGCACTCGATGGGAATAGCATTACAACTTTTATAGTCTTCAAGTAGGTAACAAAATAAATATTGCACTGGAGATAAAAATCGATGTAGCTACATAAACTGTAAAAATGGTGCGAGTAATACCAAATGGTAGCAAAAGCAGTCAGAAAAACATGTAGCTAAGTATGATACTGGTATAAAAATGTGTACAATGATACCACTGCTGAATCCAGATGAGGAGAGGTTAACATCAGTCCGTTGGCATGTAGATGTCCCGTGAAGGGAACTATCACAACTCCCAGTGGATGGCTGTACAATGCCAGGTTGATAGAGGAAAGTGATAGAGGGAAGTGTAACAGCTTTTGCGTGTGGCAGATAGTAAGGTCCTGCCGGCATGCAGATATGAAGGCACAGCAAAGGAGCCCTTCAGATGGACACAGCAAGCCCCACTGGTGTCAGTGACGTTACCGGATCTCCGACGGAACTCCCTGAAGGTCCAGAAGCCGGTGGAGAGGTGAGTACCAATCAAAAGAATTTTAATCGATCAAAAAGATTTTGATCGATCAAAAAAATTAAAGATTAATCGATTAATGAAAAGTTAATTTGCACAGCCCTAATTTTTTTACTAGTAATGGCGGCGATCTGCGATTTTTATCGGGACTGCAACATTATGGTGGACACATTGGACACTTTTGACACATTTTTGGGACCATTGGCATTTATACAGCGATCAGTGTTATAAAAATGCACTGATTACTGTAAAAATGGCACTGGCAGGGAAGGGGGGGACACTAGGGGGGATTAAGGGGTTAATTGTGTTCCCTTATAGAACTAGGTCTACCGATTGTCAGTAGTTGACCATGAGCTGTCGGTGAGCTCCCCATAAGGCCGCGTACACACGATCAAACCGGTCCGATGAAACTGGTCTTAAGACCAGTTTCATCGGACCAATTTGATGGTGTGTACGGCCCGTCGGATCGTTGTCCGTCGGACCAAAGTTTTAAAACTTGCTTTAAAATCTGTCCGACGGACACCTGTCCGTCGGACAGATTCGATGGTTAGTACGCCAAAGCATCGGACCAAAAACCTGCGCATGCTCAGAATCAAGTCGACGCATGCTTGGAAGCATTGAACTTCCTTTTTTCAGCACGTCGGTGTGTTCTACGTCACCGCGTTCTGGTCTGATCGGATTTTTGGTCCGGTGGTGTGTACACACATCAGACCATCAGAACACTTCAATCTGGTCCGATGAAAACGGTCCGTCGGACCAGTTTCATCGGACCGGTCTGATCGTGTGTACGTGGCCATACAAGACAGTGATGCATACAGTATGTATGCGCCAGCGGGGCTTTAAAGCCCACCCTGCCAGTGCCACCACATATATGCGTAATGATGTCATAAAAGGGTTAATAATGACCAAAAAAATATGCAAACAATGAAAATTGTAGTGTCCTCTTACAATGGTGGTCAGTATAGAAACGCCAAGTGACATTAATGTGTAACTATCAGGCGGGAGATCAATCCAGAACTGCTCAAGGAGCCCCTAACATCCTCTGAAAATTGCCCAAGGGTTACACGCTACCTAGGAATGCTTGATATATATGTCTATCACTACTCTAGCACAGTCATACCACAGACTTGTGTTCCTGGTATCCAGTTGAAGACATCTGACCTCCTGTCATAGCCTGAAGGCGTTGTGGGATTGGATGTCCAGACAGCTTACAATAATGTTTTCACAAGTGTGGGTTATTGCATCTGATGGGTTGTGCAATAACCTATAGTATGTATGGGGTCAACCTAGAAATAGAATACTTGCTAAGTTTTATTTTAAAACAATGCATATTTCCATGCAGTATATATTTTTGCAGTATGTTTTGAATTTTATAATATTACCGTATATATACTCGAGTATAAGCCAAGTTTTTCAGCACATTTTAGGTCCACAGGACCTAAAACATGGCACAAATGTAGTCCCAAGTGTACAAAGTTTGCTGTCGGCGGACCTACGGCCGGGGAGCACCCATTTTTCAAAGCCGGGCACCCCTTCTATACACTCCCATGTTAAATGTAAGTCTAGTCATGGACACAGTAAGGCATGGGCACAGTGAGGCATGCACATGGACACAGTGAGGTCATGGGCACAGTGAGACATGGGCACAGTGAGACATGGGCACAGTGAGGCATGCACATGGACACAGTAAGGCATGGGCACAGTGAGGCATGCACATGGACACAGTGAGGCATGGGCACAGTGAGACATGGGCACAGTGAGGCATGGACACAGTGAGACATGGGCACAGCGAGGCATGGACACAGTGAAGCATGCACATGGACACAGTGAGGCATGCAGATGGACACCCTAGGCTTATACTCAATACGTTTTTCAATTTTTTTTGTGGTAAAATTAGGTGCCTCGGCTTATACTCAAGTATATACGGTATATATGTCTCTTAGGGTCCTTTCACACGTGCGGACCATTTTTTAGGTCCGTTTTTTTTCATCAGTTGATCCGTTTTTTCATTCGTTTTTTATCCGTTTTTCATCAGTTGTCATCCGTTTTTCATCAGTTTTTCGTCCGTTCACATCTGTTTTTCATCCGTTTTTCATCCGTTTTTCATCCGTTTTTTTATCCGTTTTTATTTTTTTATTTTTTTTTAGAACTTTTTTTTTTTAACTTTTTTTTTATTACATATTTCGATGAAAAACGAATGTTAGCGGATCGGATGTTAAACGGATCGTCTGCTAACATCCGTTTTTCGTCCGTTTCGTTTTTTTGACGGAAGAAAAATAAGGTTTTCTTCCGTTCAAAAAAACGGAGCTTAACGGAGACGGACGTTAGCGGATGCGTGTGAAAGGACCCATAGGAAAGCATTGCGGTCAAAAAACGGACGTCTAAAAACGGACGAACGGTCCGCACATGTGAAAGGACCCTTAAAGTATTTTTTTTTCTTTAAAAGGTGCATTTCAGCTTATGCCATTTTACAAAATGGCAGAAATAATACGCTATAGTGTGTTTCTGGAACCCAAGTCTTAAATTTAAAGTGACACTAATGCCGCGTACACACGATCGGAAATCCCGACAGGAAAAGTCTAAGGCACACGTTCGATCAAAACCGATGAAAACGGACTGAAGGTCCGTTTCATCGGTCCAAACCGATCGTTTGTGGGCCCCATCGGACAGTTATCCTTTGGTCAAAAAAAAGACTTGCTTTAAAATTTAACCGATGGACGCCTAACCGATAGGTCAAAACCGATCGTTAGTATGCAAAAGCATCGGTAAAAAATCCACGCATGGTCAGAATCAAGTCGACGCATGCTTGGAAGCATTGAACTTCGTTTTTTTCAGCACGTCGTTGTGTTTTACGTCACCGCGTTCTGACACGATTGTTTTTTTAACCAATGGTGTGTAGGCACATCAGACCATTAGTCAGCTTCATCGGTTAACTGATGAAAATGGTCCTTTGGACCGTTCTCATCGGATGGACTGATCGTGTGTACGCGGCCTAATGTGAGCTGTTGGTCAGAAATTCCGATTTTTCTGACGCAAGACATTTTTTTGAGCTGGTTCTTAATTTTTCTGATGGGAAAAGTTATTGGAGGAAATGCCGACGTGCAAAAAAACACGCATGCTTGGAATCAATTCGATGCATGTTTGGAATCTCTGAACTTAATTTTTCTCGGCTCGTTGTAGTGTTGTACGTCACCGTGTTCTTGACGGTTGGAATTTTAGACATTTGTATGTAAGAAGTTTGAGCCAAAATTCAGTCGAAAAAAATCTGCGGATTTCCTGTCAGATTTTCCGATCGTGTGTACGCGGCATTAGAGTGACGAGAAACAGAAACTAAGCCGCCAGCATGGCCAAGCACCCAAAGGGCAAAGCTTCAATATTTCTGAAAATGTTGGAGCTTGCCTGTTGCCTTCCTCTCAAATATATTCCCATTGTCCCATCACTGTCATGAGATGCCTCACTGGTCAATAGAAATGTGGGAGAGGCAGGAAGTGACGGATAAGCTCCGTTATTACCAGGAAGTCATGGAGCTTTGCCAGGTCAGTCTGGCAGTTGGCTATAGCGTAGATAAGAAGAGCTGCTTAAGGGGCAAGGAATAGTGGTAGTAAAATCGGGAACAATTTATCAATGAGTGGACCAATCTTTGGAGTTCATGTCCAGTTTGAAGTAAAATTATTACAATCTTCGAAAATTCAAACTGGGCTTACCATCTTGTGGCCCACGTTACGGCTACGAAGGCAACCCAACACCAAATCTTAAACTTACTTAAAAAGTTTGCCTTTTTTTGTAAAAATGTGTTTACACTTAGCAAACTAATGCAACCAAAGAAAACTCTTTAATGGCCTTTTTATATGTTTTTTTCTTCCCAAAAAAAAAAGTCTAAAAAGGCCAAGTAGGTTTAGGAGATATTTGCCAAAAGGTATACACCGTAGACAATGCGCACCGTAGACAATGGCGCAGGTGCAGTGAGGATCCCATTTATAAAAACGGCAATGCCAGATTTGACGGCTCCCGCACACATGCGCGGAGTGACGTCTTCGCCGATCTGGCCAATCACAGCGCAGGAGCGGCGATACCCAGAAGTAACCTTCTGGGTATCTGTGGAGAGATGTCTGCAGCCCGAGGGGGAGACGAGGACTGCTTCGGGGGCTTCAATCTAAGGTAAGTAATGCATAATGCGCTAGTTTGCTAGACATACTAGCTCATTGTGGCTTTGTCTTGCAGGTGTTTGTTTTTTTAAACTTTATTATGGCAAGGTTTGGACAGGGATTAGATGTAGGGCTAAAGAGGTCAGAATTCAGGATTAGACCTAGGGATGCAGGAAATGATGGTTCTTCTATTGATCTCCACCATTCTGCGGAAGAGGAAAATGGACGGGGAATAAGGATGAGCTCTGGCGTGTTCGCAAAATACACATGCAGAGCCCGCCAGGAAGTGTGCACGGGGCTACGCTAATCACAGCCAGGGAGACATTTCCTGATCTCTGCAGCCGAGCATCTGGAAATGTCTCCCTGGCTGTGATTAGCGTAGCGCCGTGCACACTTCCTGGCGGGCTCTGCACGTGTACTATGCGAACACGCAAGAGTTTATCCTTAGCGGGGTAATATTATGAGTTCCGTTTTGGATAGATTAAGTTGAGGAAGGGCTCTTTCACACGGGGCGGATCAGTAATGATCCGCCCCGTGAACCTCCGCTTGCTCAGCGGGGATCGCTCTGTTGATCCCCGCTGAGCCGGCGGATGACAGGGCGGTCCCTGCACACTGTGCAGGGACCGCCCTGTCTTTTCTCCGCTCTCCCCTATGAGGGAATCTATGAGGGAATCGGATGAACACGGATCGTCTGTCCGTGTTCACCCCATCCGATCTGCCAGATGGATAGAAAAGTAGGGTTTTCCCCCGTTACACATTGGCGGATTGGAGCGGGTGACATCCGCGGCTTCATAGAGGAGCGCGGAGCGCCCGTTCAGGTCCGCATTAAAAACTGCGCGGCGGACCTGAACGGGCCGCCCATGTGAAAGAGCCTGAAGTGGTTTCGACATTCATACGTTATGTCAGTTAGTAATTTAGTGATGAGCAAAGGGACTGATGCGGTGAGCATAGGAGTAGAGAGATACAGTAGATTTGGGTGTTGTCGGCATATATTGGAAGCTGTGAGAGGCTGTTGGCAAAGTTTGATTCACTGATTCAGAATGTTTTCAGAAACTTTTCCGTTACATCTGATACAAAAATGTATTTGTTAATTTTTCTACTAATCTGTTACCATCAAACATCTGTTCCTTCAATAATAAGGAAGCCATCATAAAAATATTGGGGCATTTCATGCCAACTTGTTCCAGGTAAGCAGCTTAGTAAGAAAAATGAAGGTGGCAATCTTTCGAAAACAAGTTGGCCATGGCTTCATATCTATCCTGACCGGTTCTCTTTAATGCACCAAATATAATTTTTTGTTTGCTCGGAGCACACTGCCCATTCTCTTTGTGATGTATTTTCAGCTCGTTATCAGTCTTTTTCAGGAGCCGTCTATTACTCACAGAGCTGTATGGTGCATGAGCAAAGGTTCCTGGGACTGCCCATTGAAAAGCATTGAGTAGAACTGAAAAGAGAGACAGCTCTGAGCGTGACAAAGGCTAATATATAGGGGATGTACAAGACACACCATGCTGGGACTAATAATGTGAAGCTGTAATTTTGGGATTTTCAGACTTGTCTATACTTGCATATCAGTATTGCAGTATTTACTACATGTAGTGCATTAGCTTTCAGCGCAGTAGTTCTTGGCGTGGGTTTTTCAGCGCAGAATTTAATTGTACGTTTTAATATTTACAGCAGCCGTAATCCATCTTTTCTTGGTTTACCTGAATCCCTCTCTTAGGGTTTATTTATAATGCACACGGTCGGAATTTCCGACAAGAAAAGTTCGATGTGAGTTTTTGGTCGGATATTCCGACAGTGTGTATGCTCCATCTGACTTTTTCTGTCAGAATTTCCGACAGCAAAAATTTGAGAGCTGGTGCTCAAATTTTCCAACGGGAAAAGTTCTCCCTTGCTCGGAATCAATTTGATGCATTGTTGGGAAACATTGAACTTAATTTTTATCGGCTTGTTGTAGTGTTGTACGTCACCGGGTTCTTGACAGTCAAACTTTTGTGTGGTCGTGTATATGCAACACAAGTTTGAGCCAAAATTCTGTGGAAAAAAAATCCACGCGTTTCATGTTGGAATTTTCGATCGTGTGTACGCGGCACAACTGTTTTCACTTAAAGGGTCACTAAAGGAATTTTTTTTAGCTAAATTGCTTCCTTTACCTTAATGCAGTGCTGTTTTCTTGTTCTCATTGTTCGTTTTTGCTTTGAAGTTGCTGTAATTCTGCTCTGATCTCCACACTTCCTGCTTGTCTGGCTCCTTATGAAAAATCTCATGGCAGTTTTTCACTGTGGTCTAAGCTGTGTGTCTAAAACTTCCCAGAACCAATCAGATGCATTTTAAAAACAAAACACTGCCCTGGATTTGTTTGTTTTTGTTCTGTGTGTCTTCTGTACTTCACAGAAACATGAAACCAGTTTGAAAAAGAAAGTGAAACTAGAGGCAAATTATATGATTGATTTTTATCTATTTTTAATCATTTTTAAAAGGAATCAGTTTATGTCTCTATACCCTGTAAACAGTCATTTCAGCAAGATTCATACAAATTGTACCCAGGATTCCCGCATTTTCCAGTTAAATCAAATTTGAAAATCTTGAGTGAAAGTTGTGTGAATCGGTCAGTTATCCTTCGGTCAAAAAAAATAAAGAGAACTTGCTTTAAAATTTGACCGATGGACGCCTAGCCGATGGGTCAAAACCGATCGTTAGTATGTAAATGGCCGCGCATGCTTGGAAGCATCGAACTTTGTTTTTCTCAGCATGTCGTTGTGTTAAAACAGATAAACGTCACCACGTTCAGACACGATTGTTTTTTTAACCGATGGTGTGTAGGCACATCAGTCAGCTTCATCGGTTCTTCTTCGGACCATTCTCATCGGATGGACTGATCGTGTGTACGCGGCCTTAAAGTATATGTCAAGGCGAAATATATATATAAAAAAAAAAGCAGTACACCTATGTAATGCATGCACATTTCCACATGTTTTATTTTTTTAACGCCCTTCCCGTCTGCCCTGTTGTCCCTGTAACTGGGTTTGTACGTCCAAGGGGGTATTAAGGTCTAGTCTTGGCGGATTGGATGAGATCTCCCCATAGAGGACAGCGGGGCTCGGACAGGTCCCTCCATTTATCGGGGTATTGCCCGCTCCGGCGTATAGCGCGCACCCCTAAAGTGAAACCTATTCCTCTGGAAAAAAAGATTTTTGTACTTACAGTTTTGGTGTCTTGCGCGGCGTCCATCGGCGGCATCGTCGGGTCCGGCGTCTGTCTGCGACTTCGGGTGTCCTCTTCGTCGGGTCCGGCATCCTTCTGCGGCTTAGGGTGTCCTCTTCGTCGGGTCCGGCGTCCTTCTGCGGCTTAGGGTGTCCTCTTCGTCGGGTCCGGCGTCCGTCTGCGGCTTCGGGTGTCCTCTTCGTCGGGTCCGGCGTCCTTCTGCGGCTTAGGGTGTCCTCTTCGTCTGGTCCGGCGTCTTTCTGCGGCTTACGGTGTCCTCTTCGTCGGGTCCGGCGTCCGTCTGCGGCTTCGGGTGTCCTCTTCGTCGGGTCCGGCGTCCTTCTGCGGCTTAGGGTGTCCTCTTCGTCAGGTCCGGCGTCCGTCTGCGGCTTCGGGTGTCCTCTTCGTCGGGTGCGGCATCCTCCCCGCTCGATCCCCGCTTTCCAGCGCTGAGTTTGAATACTGCGCCGACATATACTGAGCGCAGTACACTCGTGTATAGTCGGGCAGGCTCGGCTACTCTCGCGCTCACGTCCTGTACGTCCAGGACATGAGCGCGAGAGGAGCCGAGCCTGCCCGACTATACACGAGTGTACTGCGCTCTGTATATGTCGGCGCAGTATTCAAACTCGGCGCGGGAAAGCGGGTATCGGCGTATATCGCCCACCCACGATTTTGCAAAAAAGTGCGTGGTATATGCCAATAAATACGGTACGTTTTGATATCGGTGCAGCGCTGCAGATGCACCGATTAGGCCGCCAAATGCCGTCGATTTGACATGTCATATCGCATGTCAAATCGCACCAGTGTGAACCAGGGCTCAAAGTTGGGAGAGTGTGTGTGTGGGGCTGGGGGGGGGGGGTTATTATTAATAGAAGAGGCATTTCCTTAGGTATGATTTTAGTAAGATTGTGTTAGAACCAGGATATAGGCGCTACATAATCTTCAGTTATATATGTAAAGCACTGGTAAAGAGTGGAAGAAGATCAGACAGAACAATATATCTCCTTCTCCCTGCCCTCTGGCAGAAGAAACAAATGTACCATGCTTTACTTAGGGGAGTGATAACATGAAAACCTGATTGCTGTAGGCATTTACACTCTTATCATTGAACTGTCAAGAGGTTTACACAGTAATCAAACGCATCAGAAGGTGAAGCCTTTTAAAGTTGTAAAAGGCAAGGAAAAAAAGATTTTCCTGATCAAATATTTAGCGACTGCTAAGTTGATCTTTATTTTTTTCTTGGTATTCTGAAATGATCTAGAAAAAGATAATCTCTATTTGTTGTGTCCATCTCTGTGTTTTACTTTGCAATCTCACACAAGATGCAGCGGCCGCTCTTGTAAAGGTTACTGTATCAGAGATGACATTGCTCCTATTATGCAGATTCATGCAGAGTATTATCAGAACAAGATGGTAATGCTAATATGAATTCTCAACAGAGGAAACCTTAGGGGGAGCCTGTCTGTGAGTGCAGCTACTATGTATGTGTAAAGAGTAGATGGATCTTTTTTTTTTTTGATAAGCTACGCTGCAGCTATAAAGGTATACTAGATAGAGTGACACATGCAGTGTCTATATATATATATATATATATAATCACAGCATCGGTCATATCATATGCTACAGGATCACTGTTTATTAAAGCGGATCTACAGAAATGTTTTCATCTTTCCATCTATTAAACCTTGTTGTTTTAATTTTGGATAGTAAAACATTTTTTTTTCTGCCAGTAAATACCTTATACAACCCACATCCTGTTTCTTGTCTGGTCATTAGCCTAGGTTTATGACATCATGCACAGCTCTCTCTTTCACGCTCATCAGAGTTTGCCAGGAAGGTAGGGGGTAAGTCATAAGAGGGCCAATGAGAGCTGCAGAGCTGTAGGCCTGCCTCTGTGTGTCTTTGTAAATCCAGGAAGTAAACAAGCAGCAGCTTCAGCTGCCCACAGTTAAAATGGTTGCAGCCAGACTCGGTGGAGGGAGATTTCTGCAGCATATTTGGCATGTACAGAATCACAGTATATATAAAGTAATATGCAAAGTGGTTGGAGGGAAGCATCAGAATGACAAAGATGTTTTTATTACAAATTATGTGAGCATAGTTTGTAGACGGTATAACTTTTATAAATAGTAAAAAAAACGCAAAGTTGATCAAATGCCACCAAAAGAAAGCTCAATTTGTGGGGAAAAAAAGGACATCAATTTTATTTTTTTATTTTTTTTACTTGTCAGGTTGCTTTAACCACTTGACCACTGGGCACTTAAACCCCCGTCCTAACCAGACCAATTTTCAGCTTTTGGTGCTCTCACAATTTGAATGACAATTACTCAGTCATACAAGATTGTACCCATTTGAAATTTTTGTCCTTTTTTCACACAAATAGAGCTTTCTTTTGGTTGTATTTGATCACCTCTGGGTTTTTTATTTTTTGCGCTATAAAAGAAAAATGACTGAAAATTCTGTAAAAAAAAAAAAAAAAAAACTTGTTTCTGTCATATTAGCGGGTTATTTCTCACACACAGCATATGCATACCACAAATTACACCCCAAAACACATTCTGCTATTCCTCCCGAGTATGGCGATACCCCATGTGTGGGACTTTTACACAGCGTGGCCACACACAGAGGCCCAACATGCAGGGAACGCCATCAGGCGTTCTGGAACACCCAGACCAATTCTGACATTTCTCTCCTACATGGAAAAATCATTATTTATTTGCTAGAAAATTACATAGAACCCCAAAACATTATATATATGTTTTTTTAGCAAAGACCCTAGAGAATACAATGGCGGCCGTTACAACTTTTTATCTCGCACAGTATTTTCGCAGAAATTTATTGAACGCGTGTTTTTTAAAAAAAAAACTGTTTTGTGCTTAAAACAAAACAGTAAAGTTAGCCCAATTTTTTTTCATAATGTGAAAGATGAAGTTACGCCGAGTAAATAGATACCCAACATGTCACACTTCAAAATTGCGCACAATCGTGGAATGGCGCCAAACTTTGCTACTTAAAAATCCCCATAGGCGGTATTGCAGAGTATCGCGCAGGGTATTGCAGAGTATTGGGGTATTGCAAAGTATCATGCAGGGTATTGGGGTATTGCCGAGTATTGGGGTATTGCCGAGTACTGGGGTATTGCCGAGTACTGGGGTATTGCCGAGTATTGGGGTATTGCCGAGTATTGGGGTATTGCCGAGTACTGGGGTATTGCCGAGTATTGGGGTATTGTTGAGTACTGGGGTATTGTTGAGTATTGGGGTATTGCCGAGTATTGGGGTATTGCCGAGTATTGGGGTATTGCCGAGTATTGGGGTATTGTTGAGTACTGGGGTATTGTTGAGTACTGGGGTATTGTTGAGTACTGGGGTATTGTTGAGTATTGGGGTATTGCCGAGTATTGGGGTATTGCAGAGTATTGGGGTATTGCCGAGTATTGGGGTATTGTTGAGTACTGGGGTATTGTTGAGTACTGGGGTATTGTTGAGTACTGGGGTATTGTTGAGTACTGGGGTATTGTTGAGTATTGGGGTATTGCCGAGTATTGGGGTATTGCCGAGTATTGGGGTATTGTTGGGTATTGTTGGGTACTGGGGGATTGTTGGGTATTGTTGGGTACTGGGGTATTGTTGGGTACTGGGGGATTGCTGGGTACTGGGGGATTGCAGAGCTGGGATAGATTGAGGGATGGCTGGATCTGTGACTGCATTTGTCACAGATCCAGCCACAGCTCAGCTGCTGACACCCCGCTCCCCCCCCCTCTCCTCGCACACTGTACAGAATGGTACAGAGAGGAGAGGGAGGAGAGGGAGGAACCGGCGTCATCAAATGACGCCGGTTTGTTTACAAGTGATCGCGCCGTCATTCGACGGCGCGATCACGTGGTAAACGGCCGCTATCAGCGGCAATTTACCGTGATCCGTGATGCGCCGGGTCGAGCACGGACACTTTCGCGAGCGCGTCCCAGGGGACACGCAATCACGGAAGTGAAGGACGACGTCCCAGGGACGTCGTGTCAAGATAACTCCACCGCGCCGTAGCAGTAAAATGCTTATGGCGCGGTGGGAAAGAGGTTAAAGTATAACTAAAGGAAACACTTTTTTTGACAGAGGGGAAAGGGATTAGTATGCTTCAGTTTTTATTGCTGTCCCTTTTGGAGAGATTTGCCCTCTCTATTTGTCCTGTTTACCATTATAGTTAAAAGGGAAAGTAAACGAGGGAAAATCTTCCAATGGGGACACTAGTTCTGGTGACTTGGGGGTCCTCAAGAGATTCCCTAATTTGCCCAATGGGACAGAGAGGGCAAAAATAAATCTGACAGGGTTATACCCCTCCCTTAGGCTCCTTTCACACAATAAACCTGCTCGGATCTGCCTGTCTGATTTTCAGGTGGATCCGAGTGTACCATACACTGACTCTTATGGGCAGGCGGATGTCAGCGGAGATGGGTCTGCTGACACCCATCTGCCATCTGATCCGCTCAAGACAGACGTATGGCGATACGTCTGCCATCCGTTTTGGCGGATCGGATAGGACAGCGGGGCTCGGACAGGTCCCTCCCTGCTCAGTGAGCAGAGACCCAACCTGTCATCTGCCGGCTCAGCGGAGGTCAACGAAGCGATCTCCCGATGAGCTGGCGGATTTCACTGAGCGGATCCACCCCGTGTGGAAGGGGCCTTATGCTATACAAAAAAAAAAAAAAAGAAAGTTTGCCTATAGTTATTTTTTTTACTTTTTTTTAACTAACATCACCTGAAGATCTAAGTTCCTCCCTTTGATCTGCGGATGAATGAACAGAAAGATACAAATGGAACAAAATTGCATCTTTGTATAAACCTGGTGCAGTGTTGTTTATAAACACTGATTCAGACTGCTTTTTTGACAGCTAGAGCTGCTGACTTCCTCTCTGAGTATACTGTATTGTGATGTCCGCTTTGATTAAAGGGTTTGTAAAGGAATTTTTTTTTTCTTAATAACTTCCTTTACCTTAATGCCGTGCTGTTTTCATGTCCTCATGGTTAGTTTTTGCTCTCAAGTTGCTGTAAACCTTCTCTGATCTCCACACTTCCTGGTTGTCTGTTTCCTGATAACCACAGTCCTGGGAGCTTTCTCTCTGTGGTCACTAATCAAGGAGGTGTGATTACTGGGTGTCTAAAACCCCTCGGCACCAATCACTTTAGTTTTCCAAACCATCACTGCCCTGTATTGGCTCTGTGGCTCTGTACAGCAGAGAAGCAGGAAACAACATGCAAAAACGAAACTGAAACTGCAGGTACATTATATGATTGATTTTTATCTATTTTTAATCATTTTTAAAAGGAATCAGTTAACTATTATGTCTCTATACCCTGTAAACAGTCATTTCAGCATAATTTTTTATTTTATTTACAACTCTTTTAATCCCAGCTGAAAAACTATGTTATACTGGGAGCAGATGTCCCAAAACAGGGCAGAGAGACTGGACATTCTACATATGGCCTGTGTGCAATGATGAACTTCTTTTGGGCGGGTGTAGCAGGTCTTTAGGGTCCTTTCACACGTGCGGACCGTTCGTCAGTTTTTTAGACGTCCGTTTATGGACCACAATGCTTTCCTATGGGTTATCGTACGTTAGCGGATGAGCGTCCGTTAACATCCGTCTTCGTTAAGCTCCGTTTTTTTGAACGGAAGAAAACCCTATTTTTCTTCCGTCAAAAAAACGGAACGGACGAAAACGGATGTTACCGATCCGCTAACAGCCGTTTTTATCAAAATATGTAATAAAAATAAAGTTCTAACAAAAAAAAAAACGGATGAAAAACGGATGACAACTGATGAAAAACGGACGAAAAGCGGATGAAAAACTGATGAAAAAACGGATCAACTGATGATAAAAAACGGATCTAAAAAACAGTACGCACGTGTGAAAGGACCCTAAGTCTGCAACTAGTTAATAAAAAAAATCTTTAGTTATGCCGGCAGGAACCAGTCCAATTTCGATCTGTTTATAGGCAGGCTGTTTTCACTGAAGTCGATCCATCCAGTTGAATGCCTACACTCCTATTTGGTCTGTTACTGGTACCTCCTTGCTTAGGAAATACACAAGGTTGCCATGATTGACAGGGACTACTGATGTGTTTAAATTTAGGAAACTGATTTCTGAACCAATTTTCTGAGCAGTCGCCATTCAGAATGGAGTTTGAAGTTCCGTTATTTGCAGTGCCATTTGCAGAATATAAAAGTATAATCAGCACACAGCTACATGGGCGGGTTTCATAACCATGATGGAACATTTTGATAGTAGTCTTTGTTCTTAATGACAGAGTCTGTGACTTATGTGTTGTGGTTTCCAGTGACCCTGAGATATTCTCAGTCCTTCAGCACTGCAGTTATTGTGCTGCCCTATGACCTTTTTGGAGAAGCATTTCCATTTATTACTAAAACCTTTATCAGCTCCAGGCGGATAGTTTCAGTTCTTGGTCTCTGAGAGGTTGACCATACTGTAAGGCACTCCGTCAATTTTTTATTGCTTTGGATTGCAATAGTCATTGATCAAAATGTTTACGTACCTGGACAAGCAGATGTTTTATTGGTTAAACAGCAATAGAATAGGACAGCTCGAATCTGATTGGAGGCATTTGGGTTCTCATACAGTATAATCGCAAGTGGCCTGTATGTAACATTAACGCATGTCAGATGACACTTTATATACCGTATTTATCGGGGTATTGCGCGCACCCGCATATAGCGTGCACCCCCAACCTAGAAGAGAAAATCCTGAAAAAAAAGAATATACATACAGTTTAGATGCCCTTGTCTTGCCTGGCGTCCATCGGCGGCCTTGTCCGGTCCAGCGTCCGCCTGCGGCCTCAGTGGTGTCCTCCTCGCTTCTCCGGTGCTGTCTCCGAGTCAAATCCCCGCTTCCCGCGCTTAGTTTGAACGCCGCCGCTGACATATACCGAGCGCAGTACACTTGGGCACGCTCGGCCACGACGCTCGGCTTCTCATGCATAGAGGCTAGGAGAGTGACCGTGAGTGAAGCCGAGCCTGGCCAAATGTACCCAAGTGTACTGCGCGGTCTAAGCGCGGGAAGCGGGTATCGGCGTATATCGTGCACCCATGATTTTCCCCTTATTTTAAGGGGAAAAAAGTGTGCGGTATACGCCGATAAATACGGTATAGAAAATTTAAAATGCGTTTTTGCATTTCAGCTTTTATTAAATGACTATCAGTAATCAACATGTGCTTGTTTAGGGATTTTACAGTGACTTGATGTGCAGGTGGTCCTGGGATTTACATTTTCTGATATCCCTGAAAAATCAAATGATAATATTATTTCCCTCGGTGTATAATTAGGTGATACATTTTCCAGCTGTTCAGGTCTTAAATGGGTTGTAAACCCTCCTTTTTTTTTTACCTTAAAGCGGAGCTCCACCCAGGAAAACAACATTTTGCCATGTTGTTTAAAAAAATTAAATAAAAAAAACCTGAAAAAAAAAAAATACTCACCCGAAATAGCTGTTGCTATGCGGAAGTCCGTAATCTGCCTCTTCCACTCCGCGGTGCCTTTTCTTCTTGTCCTTCTCCTTGTGAATGGGGCGCGCTGCTTTCTGGGAACTGTGTGTGTTCTCAGAGAGCAGCGCGCCCATTCACAAGCCAGCGTGAGACTCACGCAGGCGCAGTAGGAAATGGGCAGTGAAGCCGTACGGCTTCACTGCCTGTTTCCCATAGTGTGAATGGCGGCGCGGGACCCGAAGCGATCGTGGGACCGGCATCGGGGGGCCCATCAGCGCGGGCAAGTAGGGCAAGGTAAGTGTCCTTATTTAAAGTCAGCAGCTACACTGTTAGTAGCTGCTGACTTTAAAAAATCGCGGCTGGAGCTCCGCTTTAATGCATCCTATGCATCAAGGTGAAAAAACTTCTGGTAGTCTCCAGCCCCGGCCCCGAGCCCCCACTTTTACTTATCTGAGCCCTGGAATATCTCATGACGAGGACGCGCTGCCTCTCTGCCCGGGGTTTTTGGCTTTTGATTGGATAGATTCATAGCAGCGCAGCCATTGGCTCCGCTGCTGTCAATCAAATCCAATGATGCGGGTGCCGGGGGCGGGGCTGAGTCCTGCATTCAGCGGCTATGGACGCTGAATGCTGGACTCGGGAGCATGCCTACAAGGTAACCCCCCCCGGAAAAGCACTTCTCCTAGGGCAGTGGTTCTCAACTCCTGTCCTTGGGGCCCACTAACAGGCCAGGTTTGCAGGATAACTGAAATACATCAAAGGTGATATCACTTTCACCTCAGTGATTGCAGTATTCTTGTCTGCATCTCCTCAAGGTAATACTTAAAACATGGCCTGTTAGTGGGTCCTGAGGACAGGAGTTGAGAACCACTGTCCTAGGGGGTTATCTGATGCGGGGAAGAGCCGCGAGAGCCGCCGGGGGACCCCATAAGTTAGCGTTCGAAACCACTCTGTGCAAAATGAACTGCAGAGTGGTGGTAAGTGTTTGTTACTTAACCACTTCCATACCAGGCACTTACGCACCTTCCCGCCCAAGCCAATTTTCAGCTTTCAGCACTGTCGCAATTTGAATGACAATTGCGCGGTCATGCTACACTGCACCCAAACAAAATTGGCGTCCTTTTTTCCCCACAAATAGAGCTTTCTTTTGGTGGTATTTGATCACCTCTGCGATTTTCTTTTTTTGCGCAACAACTAAAAATAGAGCGAAGATTTTGAAAAAAAAATAAAGTTTTTATTTTTTTCTGTTAATTTTTTTGTAAATGAGTATGTTTTCTCTTTCAATTATGGGCACTGATATGGTGGCACTGATGGGCACCGATGAGGTGGCACTGATGGGCACTGATGAGGTAGTTCTGATGGGCGCCAATTAGGTAGCACTGATGGGCACTGATAGGCGGCGCTGGTATGGGGCACTGATGGGCACTCATGGGCGGCACTGATGGGCACTCATGGGCGGCACTGATGGGCACTCATGGGCGGCACTGGGCACTCATAGGCGGCACAGATGGGCACTCATAGGCGGCACAGATGGGCACTCATAGGCGGCACAGATGGGCACTCATAGGCGGCACAGGTGGGCACTGATAGGCGGCACAGGTGGGCACTGATAGGTGGCACAGGTGGGCACTGATAGGTGGGCACTGGGCATGGATTGGCACTGACAATCACTGAGGGGTGGCACTGATGGATCAATGTTGCCAATCAGTACCCATGTGTGGGCACTGATTGGCATCATTTATTTTTTTACTGCCCCCCTTCTTTTTTTTTTGTTCTTTTTTTTTTATTATTTTTTAGTACCCTGGTGGTCTAGTGTGGCGATCCGAGGGGGGGCTGCGCTGATAAACAATCAGCGCGAACCCCCCCTGTCAGGAGAGCCGCTGATCGGCTCTCCTCTACACGCGTCTGTCAGACGCGAGTGAGGAAGAGCCGTCGGCGGCTCTTCCTGTTTACATCGTGATCAGCCGTGATTGGACACGGCTGATCACGTGGTAACGAGGCTCCGCCTGAGACTCGTTACCGAGATCGGAGGTGCAGGGTGTCAGACTGACACCCCGCATCACCGATCGCCGCGCTGCGCGCCCCCACGGGCGCGCGCGGCATTGAAATCGTGCTAGCCGTTTGAGAACGGCCAGTCACGATTTCATAACCACTTCCCGGCCGTAAATCTGTTATTGGCCGGGCGGGAAGTGGTTAAAGGAGTTGTAACGGTAAAAATGTTTTTCCCTAAATAGCTTCCTTTACCTTAGTGCAGTCCTCCTTCACTTACCTCATCCATCGATTTTGCTTTTAAATGTCCTTATTTCTTCTGAGAAATCCTCACTTCCTGTTCTTCTGTCTGTAACTCACCACAGTAATGCGAGTCTTTCTCCCTGGTGTGGAGAAAGCCTCTTGAGGGGGTGAGCAGGAGTGTCAGGACGCCCACTAACACACAGCTTCTTTCTCTATCTGCAAAGTAGAGAGTGTCCTGACTTGCCTGCTCGCCCCCTCCCCCCTCAAGAGGCTTTCTCCACACCAGGGAGAAAGACTCGCATTACTGTGGTGAGTTACAGACAGAAGAACAGGAAGTGAGGATTTCTCAGAAGAAATAAGGACATTTAAAAGCAAAATGGAAGGATGCGGTTAGTGAAGGAGGACTGCACTAAGGTAAAGGAAGCTATTTAGGGGGGAAAAAAAAACCTTTACAAACCCTTTAAAGTTGGTACACATGTGCCAAATATCACCGGGTTCAGCGATAAATGGCTAACATTCGGCATGTGTGTACAGGCCAGTCCAACAACCAACCATGCTGGATAAGCAGCATTTGAGGGGGGAGGGGGCCAGCAGGAGAGTGAGGACGCCCACTAACTCTCAGCGTCCTGACTCTCCTGCTCTCCAGAATTTTCTGCAGCCAGATTTAAAGTTCCTCTGCCATGATTATCTGCTGTGCAATATGGTTAAAGCTGCAGAGGGCTCAGGAAGAGGTCGATCAACCAGGCTCCAATCCACGCCCGTTTATTTAGATTAGAATACCAACAGACATAGAAATAGAGGCCCAGATTCAGATAGAATTGGATTCTCGTAGAGTATCAGAAATACACTACGCCGCCGTTTTTTACCTGGCTCTACGTGGAATCCAGGTAGATTTTGTCCAGTAAACGACGGCGGCGTAGTGTATTTCTCCCGTCGCAATCCATCTGCGCGAGTAGGGGGCGTGAATCATTTAAAATAGGCGCGTTCCCGCGGCGATCGAACTGCGCATGCTCCATTCGCAAATTTCCCGCCGTGCATTGCGCGAAATCACGTCGTTACGTCATTTTTTCTTGAGTAGCTTCGTTTACAGAGATTCCTATTCCCGAACGAGTTACGTAAAAAAAAAAAAAAATATTTAAATTCGACGCGGGAACGACGGCCATACTTAACATGGGCTACGCACCGTTAGACCAGCAAAAAGCTGGTCTAACAGTACGTATAAAAAAATAGACGAAAGCGATTGCGAAGACCGCTTGTATCTTCGTGGATCGCCGTAAAAACTCATTTGCATATCCCGACGCATGAAAACGACGCAAACTCCTCCCAGCGGCCGCAAAAATATCGCAGCGTAGATCCGAAGGCTTACGAAGACGTAAGCCTCTCGGATTGAAGCCCGAAGCCGCCGTATCATGGTTTGAGGATTCAAACTAGTGATACGGCGCGCAAAATTTGAAATTACTCCTGTCTAACACCAGTTAGACAGGCGTAATTGCTCTGTGAATCTGGGCCTCAGTTTTTAGGGGAGACTTCTGTGAAAAATGTGAAGATAAAAATGACAACCATTCATCAGGTAGACTAGGAACGGTGAGCCAATAGGAATGCAAAATGGTTTGTTTTTGAATGAAGCATGCCATTAAAAGGTCCGGGTCATAATCCACATTCTCTCCCTATGCGATGTATAGGAGTTTTGCACTTTGATGCTTCAAGAAAAAAAAATATCTTTCCAAACAGATGAATTTAAATTGGATTGTCTGTAAATGAAAGGCGATATCCTGCAGACAGCAAAATCTGGGGAGAAAATCAATTCACAGCATTTCATTACTAAGTCGGCTTTGGAGATAAATGGTGTGTTTCCTCGTGCTAAACACATCAGAAAAGAAATTTTTACTGTAAAAAAAAATATTTGTCTTCTAAGATAAATGTTCTAGATTAGTTGTGTCATTGCTTGTGACGTGGTTACTAGCTATTTTTAGTAGGGCACAAACAAACCAGAACGAGAAGCCAGAAACCAATATTGAATATTGATTCGCTGATATCACAAAGTGGGCGGGTTTGGGGGGTGTAGAGGACAACATAAAACAAGACAGTTAGGCCGCGTACACACGATCGAATTTATCTGCTGAAACTGGTCCGATGGACCGTTTCAGCAGACAAATCCGATCGTGTATATGGGCTAGCGGACATGCTTTAAAATTTGTCCGCCGGAGACATGTCCGTCGGAAATGTCCGCTGGTTAGTACATGGATTCGACGCATGCGTGGAAGTTTTTCACTTCCTGGTTCGGTGACGTGGTGGTGTCAACGTCACCGCCACGTCACTGCGCTGTCTGCCGGCGGGGATTTAGATCCGATGGTGTGTACACGCCATCGGACCAAAATCCGATGAGACATGTCCGCTGCAAACGATCCGTCGGACATGTTTGAGCGGACATGTCTCATCATGTGTACGCGGCCTTAGAGCCCCAGGCTCTAATCACATGCTTGTAAAAAAATTACGGACCTAATAGAAAACTATTAGACTGGTGTCCCGCACAGTGCACAGCCATACGCATAATGATTGATTTTTAAATAAATGATAATATGACAAAAAAAAATTAAATTTAAGATGTAAAAAAAAAAATGTTAGTCATATTATTAGTTATTTAAAAAAAAAAATGTAATATTTGATTATGCAGACTAGTGTGTGTGTGGGGGGGGGGGGGGGATTATGCTTATGATTATGGACCGACCACCACTGATCAAAATCCACCTCCAGGTTGATAGCCTATTGATCAACTATAGATCGATTGTTCCTATTGGGGGAGGTTGAGCAGAAAATAAGTCGATCTTTTGTGTATTGCTACTATAAAATGTCTATACTTGTGTGTAAACTAAATACCTTACACTTAGAGCTACACAATTTATTGTTAAGAATGGAGATCACAATTATTTCCTCCTCACGATCTTAACAAAGTATTTTCCCAATTCTATGTAGAGCTCTCTGCTCAAGCCGACAGCTGTCAAAATTAAATAAATTGTAAAACAGGCAATCTGCCAAGTTTCACAACATTCTTGAGCTATCTATAAACATTGTAACCTTTTGTTCTTTTGATGTTCTTTAGAATAAGGGAAGTTTAACCACTTAAAGACTAAACCTTTTCCTGACACTTGTTGGTTTCAAGTTAAAATCATTATTTTTTGCTAGAAAATTGCTTATAACCACCAAACAATATATATATATGGTAAAGGAAAACCACGCTATAAAACCCCTCCCCCCAAGGACTACAGGCTGCAGCAAGCGTGTGATATACAGAAACAATGGAATATAAAAAGCCGCGCCCCACACAGATTAGTCAAAATTAGTTACACCAATATCATTGATGGTAAACAAAATAACACTAAAGTCCATTGAAGTCCATAGTGGTAGAAATAAAAGTTCCCAGAAGCGATCCTCTGTAAAGTGTCACCAAGCGAACACACTCCAAAAGGTGCACCCACCACCGAGTGAATAAGCAGCTTACCAGAGGTCCGTCATAAGTCAGCGTCTGACTGTGACCCAGCCAACGGCCTTTAAATCCTTGTGGTTCCCAAGATCAACCCGAATGGACCAGGACGGGACACTTCTGGTTCCAGGTAATGATGGCAGGTGAGTACAAATTCGCAGGTAATGTTTGCAGTGTCCGCCCTGTCACTGCAAACATTACCTGCGAATTTGCCCACACACGATCAATTTAAATGACGTTTTAAAAAACGTCGTTTTTTTTCATCGCAAAAAACGACCGTGTGTACGCGGCATAAGCACACTCAGTGGCGGGTGGTACTCAAACATCAAACGCAGCCACTGTGCCCATCAAACGCAGCCACTGTGCCCATCAAACGCAGCCACTGTGCCCATCAAACGCAGCCACTGTGCCATCAAACACAGCCCCACTGTGCCATCAATTGCCGCCACTGTGCTCATCAAACTTTGCCACTGTGCCCATTAAACGCAGCCACTGTACCCAAATTGCTGCCACTGTGCCATCAAACGCAACTACTGTGCCCATCAGTTGCTGCCAGTGTGCCCATTAACTGCCGCTACTGTGCCCATTAACTGCTGCCAGTGTGCCCATCAACTGCCGTTACTGTCCCCATCAACTGCTGCCAGTGTGCCCATCAACTGTCGCTACTGTGCCCATCAACTGCTGCCAGTGTGCCCATCAACTTCTGCCAGTGTGCCCATCAATTTCCGCTACTGTGCCCATCAAATGCTGCCCCTGTGCATCCCCCGCTCTGGCACTTACCTGTCTCGCTAGGGCCTGGTCACGGTCCTCCACACTCCTTGCTCCTCTAATCTTCCGTCGTCTCTTCCTGTCTCTGCTATGATTGAACGCCTGATAGGCGTCCAATCACAGCACCTGTTGTTTCAGCCAATTAGGTTACCGGTAACATACCCAACAACCTGATTGGCTGGAAGCTTCCCTAACACACCACTGACTAGGCAGCGAACGCACTTTTGGAAGCCTGTTAGGGCCCACAGCTCTAATCAGGCGCATCCATGCAAAACCTGCCGTTTTAATTCATATGCCCGGCGCTCGACAAGGGGCCTGGGCACAAGAATAGGGGGCGGCAGAGGGGACCATAGATACATTCATGCAATGCATGAATCTATCTATGGTGTGTGACAGGAGAGGGGGGACGAACAAGAGATGGGGGGGGTCGCGCTCCTTGCGCCTTTTATGGACGCACCGCCACTGCTTACACTACACTTTTCATAAATCATTGCTGAAACTGAAAATTGAAATGATTTTGAGTGTGACTTCTGGATAAGCAGAATGGAAGCTTCTAGTCCACTTCTTACCTGTGCATTTGTAAGATAATTGAGACGAGGCGTCCTGCTAGTCGCTTAGGCTTTTTGAAAGCACTGAATGTTAGAAGAGAACATCGTAGCTCTGTGCTCTGCGCATCGCCCCGCTGCTAGCTTCATTTTTGTTATATAAACCTGATTTGTTTTCTAAATGTTTGAAAAGCACTTGCACTATGATCCATAAAGTGAAATGATTTCACGCTTGAAGAGATGAGAGGAAATGTAATTGGAACGGAATGAGAACGGCTATGAGCAGTGATTTACAACCAGCACATAATATACACATTGTTGTAATTTAATATATTCAAATGACAAACAACCTCTTTATTTTAAAGAGGACCTGTTGCTCACGCATATGAAGGCAGGTGTTCCAAGCACTGAAATAATAATTTGAATGTATCATTTTTATAGGTACCTTATGATTTTATTGCAATTACCATTTTTTTTCCTACTCAAAGCCTTTTAAGTGTAAGTAAACCCCCCCTATCGTTTTCAGCCAAGGAAGCTGCCATCTTGGCCTCTCTTTATTCTTTAACTGCAATGATGGCGCACATGTGATCAGTTATGACACCAGCCATTGAATGGTTTGACAGTTTGGTTGAGAGCACAACCAATGGGATTGTTACATTTCTGGCACGTGACGGGAAATCAAACTGTTTCAAGGATGGGTTTACTTCCGCTTTAAAGTGGACCTTTTCTGCGTACCTCCTGTACCTTCTGTATTGAACTGTACTGAAATTGTGGTGTCCCCCCTATACATTGTAAATCGCTGCGTAAACTGTTGGCGCTATATAAATCGTGAATACTATATTTATTGGTGTATAACCCTCACTTTTTTACCCTGAAAATAGAGGGTAAACTGTGCCTGCGTGTTAGGCGACGTACACACATACGAGAACCTTGACGGGCGGAACACATCGTTCCGCCCGTCGAGGTTCTCGGCCGGCCGGCAGAATCGGCGAACATCCCGTCGGGAAATGCGACCAGCTATTAATCCCGACGGGCCGCCGAGAAAATAGAGAACCTGCTCTCTATTTTCTCTCGGCGGCTTTCCCGACGGGATGCTCGCCGAGAGTGTACACACGGCCGAGGTTCTCAGCAGAATGAGGATCCCAGCGAGCTTCTCGCTGGTTTCTGCCGAGAACTTCGGCCATGTGTACGGGGCCTTATATGCAGGGGGCTGTGGAAAGTTTTTTTCCCTGAAACTTCCCTCTTAGGACGTGTACACACGAGGAGACATGTCCACTGAAACTGGTTCGCAGACCAGTTTCAGTGGACATGTTCGATCGTGTGTATGGCCTAGCGGACAGGTTTCCAGCGGACAAAAGTTTCTAAGCATGCTTAGGCCCCGTACACACTATTAAATAAATATGATGCCTATCCCAGAAACCCTTGCAAATAATGACTTAATGACTAGTGACTTAATAGCCTAGGCTAATAAGGAGGAGAAAGTAATGAAGGACTACAAAATAAAGGTATTTACAAGCAACAAAATAAATAAAAATTGTCCATTCTGAACACTATGAGATTAGGGCATGCAGCACAGACAAACATAAAAAAATAGGTGGAACTCCACTTTAAATTGATAAGGTAAGGCCTATAATATGGCTGCTGCCTTACCCCAAATTTCCCACTGAAGTGGAGTATACAAAAAGTTGATTGAAAGAGAGGTATGAGTGGCGCTGCCCAATATTGGTATGTAAGTTCCATGAATCAATATTATATATATATATCTATGAAATCCATTCATTTTCTTTTATTTTTTCATGGACTTTTCTTTTCATCCACTCATATATCTCTTTGTATCCACAGTTAACTTGATGGGTTTAGTTCTGTAGGCTCCTGAACTATTAATATTCCTCCATAATTCATTTTAGCATAATAAAACTTTTTAACAATCTAATATATTTAAAAACACAAAAGTGCAGCGCTCTGAACAAGGGAATGTCCTGGGAATTAGTATAGAGTTCACAATAGGGTGCTCTGGCTTTGATTTTCTCAAGAAACTAGCAAGCAGCAAATCCAGTAAAGGAAGACGGAACTCCAAATCCTTTAAAAACGATTTATGGTACAGGTTAAAAGAGTGCAAGGGGCTGACGCGTTTCGGCAAACTCTAACTGGATGACGTTTTGGCTTTTCAATCTTAAATTTACATTTTAAAATACTTGTTTTCCCCGGTTTGCCATGCTTTGTTTTATCTCTGTGCTGCCAATCTTTGCAATAGCTGCAGGTCATTTCTGACGGTGGGTGTAATGGCTGACCCATTGGTGTTCAGTTTCGATCCTGAAGGCCAATTGATGTTTCATGCTGTCCTTATTAGCTGGTTTGGGACACTCCTTCATTTATAAGTAATTTTTGCAATAAAGTAACACTGTCTCACCTGCAATTGTACAGTAAATGTTGGATGTCCCAGTTAACACTTTATGGCTGGGGGATCATTAGGTTATACCAGAGAAGCGATCGATGCAAACCCCATGAAATCGGACTGTTGCTGTTGATCGTTTTTCGTGAGAAGCCTTCCGGCATAGTAGTCCAGGTAATGCGTTTGGAAAACTTCTTTACAATGGGAATTCTTCGGTGTCCAATGCCACACAAATTAAGTCTAGTGTTAAACGATCATGTTTAGTGATTTCAACTGCTCCGCATTTAAAATATCCTGCTTTTCAATTAGGCTGCAGTTCTTTTCTTACCAAGTACAACACTGATATAAAGATCGTCTCTTCCTCTTAAGTCCTTTTTCCCTTTGTCTAACCTGGTGAAATTCCGATGAAAAGTCTATTGTCCATCTCCCTCATGTCTCATGCTGGTGATGTTCCAGCTGGTTAAATTGGTTGAATAATTGATTGAATATTCGTTAACAAACTAAGATAAATCCCTCTTCGTGCTAAATTATACAGAATCCTTTGTTCTGCACATGTTCTTTCTAGATTGTATTATACACACAGGATTGCACACATATTCATATTTCTGAATTTAAAGTTACTGGATATTTAGCTTAACGGTGGCACTCATGAATTCATTGTGCGACTGGCCTTTGAAGTATATTAGTGTATTGTTTTCTTCTCTATAATTGCATCAACAAAAAGGGATATGCAGGGATGATGATTGAATGGTTTCTTAACAAATTCTCATTGAGAAATCTGGTAAATTGCTATGAGAGTAGATGCTTTCATTAAAGATGGCTTTGTGTTTGTCCACTCAAGAGCTCTCTTTATAGGGCAATTGTATAGCTTAATAAGTACTATTTAATTTTTCTATTGATGGTGATGCAGACGGTTCCATCTTGACACTTCATCCGTTTTCCAAAAGGGCTATTCACCCTACCTACCGGCTTGTGATAATTCCTAATCTCCATGGTAAGCCCTGCTTCTTTCCCAACTGGCTTAACCCACACTATAGTTGGTAATGAAGATATTGATATTTGAAGACCAGGAGACGAGATCCAAGTTCTGAAGGGTGCTATCGGAAGCAAAGTTTTCTGGTAAACGATAGTCTTCCTGAGACTAAAAAACATCGCCATATGAGCACTAATTAAAAAGCAGCTCAGGATCAGTCAATGATCACGTTTAATTATAAAATATAGTTTTCTTAGGATAAGATTGCCATTGTTATATATTTTGATAGACTTTATAGACTTTTGAGGGATAGCTGTGCCTTTAATACAGTTATACCTCCTTTCCTCTCCTAACGAAATCCTACAGTACCTGTTTCCATCATTGTAGATGTTAACTATGCAACCAACTGGGACGTGCATAGTTGTCTCACAATAAGGTCTCAAGCACATTGGCCTTTTAGCGTCGGCGCATGGGTCTCTGGCATAAAGCTACTGGTCGACTGTATTTTCACAATAGAATTTCAATAATTTATGTGAAAGGGTTGTCCACCATTTTTAGCTTATTATGATGGCTTCTTTATTAAAGCAGAAACTTCACCCAAAAAGGGTAGTTCTGTTTTACACCTCCTCCTTTATCATTTTTTTGGGGGGGATAGTGGGTATATGTTCTCTGCTCCCTAGGTGAGCCCAGTGGAAGTTTGACCCCCCCCCCCCCATCTCACAATCCCCCCCACTCTTTTGTCTACAGCCTTCTGGGATATGTAAAGCCGCATACACATGATAGGTTAACCCAGAGGCGATTCAGTTCGCATGTGCCGCGCTATATAAGTATTCATTCATTCATTCAGAGGACAATGGTCTGAAGGACCGTTTTCATCGGTCAAGACCGATCGCCTGTGGGGCCCATAGGTTATTTAAACATTGGTTAAAAAAAAGCAAACTTGCTTTAGAATTTAACCGATGGATTGATAACCGATAGGTCAAAACTGATCGTTAGTATACAAAACCATTGGTTAAAAACCCACGCATGCTGAGAATCAAGTAGACGCATGCTTGGAAGCCTTGAATTTTTTTTCAGCACGTCGTCGTGTTTTTACGTCACCGCGTTCTGATACGATCAGTTTTTTAACTGATGGTGTGTAGGCACATCAGACCATCAGTCAGCTTCATCGGTTAACCTAAGACAACGGTCCTTCAGACCGTTCTCATCGGTTTGACCGATCGTGTGTACACAGCTTCAGAGGTCCCAGAAGGCTGCGGGACCATTCACAAAGCACAGCTAGAACACATGCAGTTGGAAGCCGGAAGGAGTCGCAACAGGCTTAACTTAATAAACTTACAGAAGACCCCAAAGATCAGTGAAAAACTTGGCCGGGTGAGGATTACTCGACAGATAATTGCCCTTGTATTAAAAGTCAGCAGCTACAGTATTTGTACCTGCTGAGGTTTAATTTTTTTTATACAGCCTGAAGATGCTCTTTAAAATTAATGGGGATTTTTACTGCATTTTTGTAGCCAGCCCAAGATTCATTGTTACACAGTTATAGACTTAAATGAAAAAATACAAGGCCATTGAGTTCTATCAATTGTGAGAGGACTGTGTGACTCTCAGCAGGCTGCTCTGTCAGGTAAGGGACAGGGACAGGTAAGTGTAAAATTTGGGGGAAAGCTAGACGGGTGGGAGTAGGGTTATTTAAAGGATAACTATTTACAGTAAAGTTATCCTTAAAATTACTGATGGGTCCAGTGCTGAATAGGCTCTCTTGAGTGCTGACTGCATCTCTGGAAGCCTTGGGCCTTGCTTAATGGTCTTTGCTGAAGTGTAGGATAAACCAATTAGAATTTGGACCCTCCCAGTATCGGTGATATGACTGATTGGCTATGGCCAGCGCTGAAGTGAACCTGGAGCAGAATTTTCTCCAGTAATAGAAATATGTCATACCTTACCAATGCCTGGGTAAGCTGAAAATCAGTGTAGTAGTCACCAGTACTATGATGATAGCTTCAGGTGCCATGCTGAGCGCCTGCCCTTCTGCATGGTAAACAGGGAGTGGCTCACACTGCCACCATTAAGAGACGGTCTTGTATTTCAGCAAATAAAAGGCATTCTCTGATTGGACAAGTCTGAGCAGTGACATGACATCACGGAGATTTGCATACTTATATTGCTCCAATTTGGACCACTGACACGTACGTGAATATATCATTCGTCACACTGCCGTGAGACAGAATTCTAAAGAGCATCTAAAACCGTATTTATATATTCCAGGGAGTGGTTCACAGGCCAAATATACTACAGTGCTCTGTGTTATATTGCTAGTCGAGACTCATCCACTGGCTAATGCGAAGTGAAATTTGTGTCATTAAGCCTCCCATTAATGATATCTGGAGTCCATGTTTCCTACAACAGTCTCAGGGAGCACTAAGTGACATGTTCCTGGTGTGCTCCTTACGTCATTCTAATGTATTGGGATGGGAAGACATTACTTAGGAGTCGTTAAACCACTGCAGTAATTAGATCAGAGTTAAACAATTAGATTTGAGACAGAAAATGAGAGCAGGTTTTAGATGCTGAGAGCCTCTGTGTGAGTTTGGCCTTTGGTGCTCCGAAAACGCACTCCGAAGATTGGTGATAGCTCAGCGTCATTTTTGAAAACACGCAGAGGGCATTGTTGTAAGATATGCTCAGTTTGCAAATTTATGCACATAATTTACAAAAAAGTATCCAGTTGCTATGGCAAGTTATGCATATTAGAAGTCAAAGAAAACTCCAGTCATTACTTTTAACATCTAAATCAGCCATTCTCAACTAGGGTTCCTCCAGAGGTTGTCAGGGGTTCTTTGAGCTGTAGTTGATTGACCTTCCATTTGATGGTGTCTGCTGAGTTCCAGGGCTATCATCAACTGTAATGGCCAGTTCTTCCCATTGACCACCAATTTTTTTTTTTCGTTTTTAAAAACCGAACCTTTAGTATTCCTTTAAGGCTCAGTTCACATATGTACAATATGGATGCATTTTGAACCACATGCGATTTGCATGACATGTTAAATGAATTGGCTTTCTATGGAGCCAGTTCACATGTCTGGGAGGTCCGCATTTTGTTTAAAAAAAAAAAGTCCTGTACAATTTTAGGTTCGGTTCAGGTGCGAATTCAAGTATCATACTCTTTAAAAATTCGCACCTGAGCCTATAAACGAAACCGCACAGTGTCTTTGAAAAATCATAAGGAAACCGAGGCCAGACGTGTGTGAACCGAGCCTAAATCACATTTTATTTTCTCACTCTGCTGTGGTCTTTTCTTACACTCAGTCTTAAAGTGGTTGTAAACCCTCAGGCAGGACTTAGGCCGCGTACACACGATCAGTCCATCCGACGAGAACGGTCCGAAGCCAACTGACGGTCTGATGTGCCTGCACACCATCAGTTAAAAAAACGATTGTGTCAGAACGCGGTGACGTAAAACACGACGTGCTGAAAAGTTCATGCTTCCAAGCATGTGTCGACTTGATTCTGAGCTTGCGCGGCCTTTTGACCGATGCCTTTGCATACTATCGATCGGTTTGGACCCATCGGTTCAATTTTAAAGCAAGTTCTCTTTTTTTGGACCGACGGACAACTGAACGTTGGGGCCTACACATAATCGGTTTGGACCGATAAAACTGAACTTCAGTCCGTTTTCATCGGTTTTGACCGATCGTGTGTACGCGGCCTTACACTTTTGCTGTGCCGTTTCAAGCAGGGGTCATGCCGTTAAAGGCGGCTCCCGCGCACATGCACGAGAGTGACATCACGCGACTCCAGACAGTCACAAAAATTTAGTTTGCGGCCCCCGGAAGAAGAGGGGTGAAGAATGGATGCCCACTGCCACGGAGGAAGAAGGTGACATTGCGGGCTTCTCCTGCAGGTAAGTGTCACATAATGGGCTACTAGTATAGCATAGTAGCCCATTATGCTTTACCTTTGTAGGGAGACATAGAGAAAGTAAACCCTATCAGGGTTTACTTCCTCTTTAAAGAAAATTATAGTCTGCAGCTACACACGACTTTTTGATGTTTCACAGCTGGCTTCTCACTACGCGTGTTTGAAATCACGTGGTGCAAGACAACTGGGCCTGCAGTCTTTTTGATGTGCAATATTATCCCAGGAGGTTGGGGGGAAAAGGGGGCGCAGGTCAGGGGGAATCAAAGTTTGTTAGACGAGAGGAGGAAATTGACTTTCACTTTTGAGTGAAGGTCTGCTCTGAATTCCATATAGTTTTGTATCAGCTATAGGAAAAGGGAAGAAGCCCGCTTTTTTTTGCAGTTGAGATCGGCACCCTATTTTATTTTTTATTTCCTTTTTTTTATTTTAAACGTAAATTCCAGGTAACAAGTGATCTGGAAGCAGTTAGTGATATGTAGCAAACACTGGTTCTGTGCAAAAGTCCAAAACTGTACTTGGGTCACGTAAATATGTGTTGTGTATAATCCACTGCAGCCACATTTCACAAAGATTCTCACATGTGGGTGGGTATCTTTGCTTCATGAAAGACTGTTGTGTAATCTTCTTCCACTCTGTTTGCTTTATGGCTGGATCAGATTCAAAATGTGAATGTGGTTGTTTTAGTGAAGAATCTCTCAGTCCTGACACTTTATACATGAAGCTTTTTGTATGTGAGAGACAGGAAGAAGCCTGTGATGGGTGTGTCCGGGGATAGGTCTACTACATTCAAGACAGATTTCCAGATCACTGGGTTCCTAACAAAAGGGATGGACCAGTGAACTGCAATGAAAAACCAAATTACCAAGCATTGTGTTCTCTTGTGCATTCCTGGGCTTCATTATTATTTGTAGAGCATTCCTTGAGCATTTGGATTATGAAGGCAGTATTATTGCTGCTAGTCCTGCAAGTCATGCCTTTCCTTTCATTCTGTAGCGCATATTAATTTATTTGAGATAATCTGAAGAATCTCATGTTCATTAAGAATGGCCCTGTTTACAATGGAGCTGAGCTTCCTTTGTGTTTTATTTTTTTTTAGGCATTTGTGCAGGTATTTTTGTGCGTTTTTCAAACTTGTGTGATTTATTTTTAGACAATTTAGAGCTAGTTATCTTTTCTTCTATTTCTAGCCAATGAAAGGGTGATTCATTGACTATATCTACAATTCATGATACGTTAGTGTAAGGCCCTGTACACACGGCAGAGATTCTCGGCAGAAACCAGCGAGAAGCTCGCTGGGATCCTCATTCTGCCGAGAACCTCGGCTGTGTGTACGGTTTCAGCGAGCATCCCGTCAGGAAAGCCGTCGAGCCAAAATAGAGAGCAGGTTCTCTATTTGCTCGATGGCCCATCAAGAACCATGGCTTGGCGCCTTTCCCGACAGCTTGGTCGACGATTTCGACGGCCGAGCGAGAACCTTGACGGGCGGAACGATGTGTTCCACCCGTCGAGGTTCTCGTACGTGTGTACGGGGCCTAATGGTCAGTGGGAAGATTGCTCCTTACGCATGCAGTCAATGTGAAGAATTATCCCCTTACAGATAGCGAAAAAGATTAATAGTGTGGGTGGGAACTTACCGAGAGACAGAAAGTGTTAAAGGAACCCCTTGCAACTTCTGAAGGAACCTTAGGGTTCCATGAAAACATGTTTGAGAAACCCTGCTCTATGCACTTACACTGAAAAAATTATAAATGTATCTGATTTAGTCGCATGTGTGTATATGTATGTGTGCGTGTGTATATATATATATATATACACACATACATATATTAGCTGTTTTACATACAGTTTCTCACAAAAGTGAGTACACCGCTCACATTTTTATACATTTTTCATTATATGTTTTCATGTGACAACACTGAAGAAATTACACTTTGCTACAATGTAAAGTAGTGAGTGTACAGCTTGTATAACAGTGTTAATTTGCTGTCCCCCTCAAAATAACTCAACACAACCATTAATGTCTAAACCACTGGCAACAAAAGTGAGTATAATGTCCAATTTGGGCCCAATCAGCCACTTTCCCTCCCCGGTGTCATGTGACACGTTCGTTTTTCAAGGTCTCCGGTGTGAATGGGGAGCAGGTGTGTTAAATTTGGTGTTATCACTCTAATGCAGCCATTCTCAACCAGGGTTCCGTGGAACCCTATGGTTCCTCCAGAGGTGGCTAGGGGTTCCTTGAGCTGTGGCTGATTTACCTTCTGTTTGATGGTGCCTACATAGTTCTGAGCCAATTCCACTTGGAGGAGCCAGTGGTATTACACCAATGATCTTCATAGTTCTCTGTAAGGAGGGCATTCTTACCACTACTGTAAAAAAGGGCATTCCCGCTCACTGACCACCAAAGTAAGGGGCATTGTTCCCACTGACCCCCAATGAATAGGTTTTATCAGGGGGTCCCCGAGACCTAAAAATTATTTTTAGGGTTCCCCAGCGGTAAAAAGTTTGAGAAAGGCTGCTCTAATGTCTTGATTGGTTTTCCCGGCAGTAATAAGTCAGCCAAAAAAACGGAGGGGAAAACCGTGAACCTGCTCGGTAACTTTTTCCCCCTACACATGACTAGGTTTCCCGACAGGGAAACTGCCATGAGAGCATGTATGATCCACCACAGTCTTTTCCCATAGGAAAATTGCCGGCTTAAATCGGGAAACCTGGCGGAAAAAAAGAGAGCTGGTTCTCTTTTCCCCCCCCCGGCCGTGTGTATGATCCACTGCAGTCTTTTTTTTTTCCATAGGAAAATTGCCGGCTTAAATCGGGAATCCCTGCCGGAAAAAAAGAGAGCTGGTTCTCTTTTTTTCCCCCGGCAGTTTTCCTGTTGGGAAACCTGCGATGGAGCATACACATGGCCAAAAGCTCTCATGGCAGTGTTCCCGACAGGAAAACCGATTGTGTGTATAAGGCATAACTCTCTCATACTAGTTCCCTACCTTGGGACTACATCCCTGCGGGAGACACTGTGGACACAGCGTCTCCCCGCAGGGATGTTGTTCCAAAGGGAGGGGGCGAACACGCTAAGGCTGGGTTCACACTACGATTTTCCCGTCCGTCAGCCTCATACGATTTATATGAAAAAACGTATGCGGCTGAAACGGATTGAACCGTACGTAAACGTATGCGTTTATAAAACGTATACGGTTTCAAAAGTGCGTACGGTTCCATCCGGTTTTGATTAAAAAAACGCATACGTTTTTGGAATTAGTGTCATTTAATAAATAAAGATGTTCTTGTTTTGAAAATGTGCATGCGCAGACGAAAAACGCATACGGTTTATACGTATGGAACCGCACATATGTGCGTTTTCCATTGACTTTAATGTTAAAAAAAACGTATGCGTTTGCCATACGGTTTCAAAAACGGACTCAAAACCGTGGTCGAACACGGTTTTGTGTACTGTTAAAAAACGTTTTGCCAGCAAATCGTGCGCACCCGGATGCATCTGAGTGCATACGATTTGCAATGCATTGTCTATGTATGCGTTTTCCCGTACGGGCCCGTACGTTTTCAAAACTGAAATCGTATGCGGCTGACGGACGGGAAAATCGTAGTGTGAACCCAGCCTAACTAACCCCCAGCCAGAATGGCTCTAATGATTACTGAAGAGGAACAGGAAGTGAAAAATTCAGACAAAGAAAAAAACATTTAGAAGGGAAATCGAAGGAAAAGGTAAGTGAACCAACAATGCACTAGCTTAAAGAGGAACCCATTTAGAAAAAACAACAACCTTTACAACCCCTTTAATGTTGTACTTTTGCTTCTTGGGCACACAAAATTGGCAGAATTGGACATACAGGGGCTAAACGCCCGGTGTGCATGTGGCCTTGATATCCTAGATCCAAATTATCCAACGTGCTGTAACAGTTTTATGCTTCAGGGTGAAACGTGTAATGTTTTCTATAGTTATTTTTGGATTTGTTGATTTTTTTTTTCTGGTACTAGAGCCAGACATTGTAACTTGGGATAATATGGCCTCTTACTTCATTGTTTGGCTTTATTTCGGGAAGAGAGCTGTACAGCAGAATTGTTTTGTAAAACCCGGTTGGCATGGCTCATCTCTAGGAAAACAATGCAGAACCAGTTGTTGAGACTGCTAAAGGCTGCTTAGCGGTGATGAATTTGATTTTAACACATAGGGTGATGTTTTCAGCTCGAGCTGGGTGGTACCGCATGTGTGTACTTAGGAAGAAAAATGGATTTTGTGTGCGTGTTTATTTTGGATGGGATCCGCCGCTCTTTGTAACATCTCGCATTCTGTGGTCGGATGGAGCCTTTTTTTCACTGTGCATGTTCAGAGCCAACTCTCCACTTATGACTCAAACAGATGTTACTTATTTTTGGGATTCTCATAAAGTTCAGTTTAGCCTCAGTCCCAGGAAAATATATATGTAGGGCATCTAAAAACATGTACTCTGGAAAGAAGGCACAATATTGGATGTCTCTGTTTAAAATAACCTGTGTTTTAATATACAGTTTTACCTCTGCACTACTAATGTAACCCCCCATGGTGACAAAACAGATGTCAAGAGGGTACTCCAGTTCTGTCCAGACTCGTGCCAGCAGGTCCTCAGATATATTGACCCAACTGTTTCTGTGATGCCTATTGTCATGTCGTTCCGGTCCTGTGGCATTGAGGGACATACACGAAGATCAAGAGGTCACAGGGTGTTAGGTCTGGGTATTGTGGAGGCCAGAGCAACATTGGTGAATTACCGTATTTATCGGCATATAACACGCACAGGCGTATAACACGCACCTTCATTTTAAGAGGGAAGTTTCAGGAAAAAAAATACTTACATTTTAAATAAAGAACTTTGAAGCAAAATAAGGGTTAGTGCCCATCAATGCAGCCTGATCAATGCCCATCTGCAGCCTCAAAATTGGCCATCAATGCAACTTGATCAATGCCCACCCGCAGCCTCACAATTGCCCATCAATGCAGCTTGATCAATGCCCATCTGCAGCCTCACCATTGCCCATCAATGCAGCTTAATGCCCATCTGTAACCTCACAATTGCCCATCAATGTAGCTTGATTAATGTCCATTTGCAGCCTCCCCATTGCCATGAATGCAGCCTCGTGGACCGGCTTCTATGATAGACAAAACACTGGTCCAATGCCGGCCAAGGGGATGGGACTTCCTATTACAGAGGCCGCTGTGTAAACAGGAGATTCTCACTGTATGTAATTTGATGGCGCACGTCTCGCCCCCCCCTCCCCGTTCTCTTCGAGGCAGCCCAAATTGCAGTATTGGCGTATAAAACGCACACATTATTTGCAACCAATTTGCAGGGTGAAAAAGTGGGGGTTAAACTCCAATAAATACAGTATTCTTTCCTACATGGATCCAACGATCCAATTTTCTGGTAGGGTATCATTCAGGTTTTGGTGAACATCGGAGTGGAAATGATGAGGAGCTCCATTCTGCTGGAAGATTAGGTTGGGCAGATCTTCCTCCATCTGTGGCAAATGCCATTCTGTAATTATGTCCAAAAACTTAGCGAGAGGGACAACATTGGTAAACGGCAACCATCTGTTGTGTCACCAACAGGGCTCACATTGAACATTTATGAGGCAAGGTTAGGCTTGGTTTAAAGCTGCGACTTGGGATCCGACTTGTGAGACCCCCAAGTCGAGTGACTTGTGAAATCCCATGTTAGTCAATGAGAGCTGTCTTAATTAGCATTACTAAAGTCGCTCCGACTTTAGGAAAGGTTCCTGTACTACTTCAAGGCGGCTTCTATCCATCGAATCCTCATCTTAATTGATGTGATTTGGATCTAACATTACAGGAAGATTACACAGACATTCCCTTAAGTTAGTTCAAAGTTGCATGACAAAGTCGCACTTTAAGTCCCGTGACTTTTAGGTCTCAGCAGTTTGAACCGAGTGTGCATATGGCATATGCAATGTCTACACATCTAAGGCCGCGTACACACGATCAAATCCCATCCCAGCAGACAGATTCGATCGCGTGTACGGGCGAGCAGATGGATTCGACGCATGCGCGGAAGTAATTTAAGATGGCTCAGCGGGCTAATGCTCCGTTGCAGCAATCTGTGATCACCTGAGCCCTCAGGGTCGCGGGTTCGATCCCGGCAGGGTCCACTCAGCCTTCAATCCTTCCGAGGTCGGTAAAATGAGTACCATTGATTTGGGTAATAGTGACTATGTTACTATATAAGCGCCTCGAGACCCGATGAGCTACAGCTTCGGCTGTGGCTTCAGAAGCTTGCCTGACAAGAAGCTTGCCTGGCTTCAGAAGCTTGCCTGGCAAGTTAGGGTAAGACAGCGCTATATAAGACTTGCATTATTATTATTACTTCCTGGTGCGGTGACGTGGCGGCGTCAACGTCACCGCCACGTCATCGCGCTGTCTGCTGGCGGGGATTTTGGTTTGATCGTGTGTACAGCGATCAAACCAAAACGGCCAGCAGACAGATTTGTTCAAATCGGTCGGTCCGACCGATTTGAACAAATCTATTTGCTCGTGTGTACGGGGCCTCAGTGAACACAATATACAGGGATATGGGAAATGATTATCATTGAACACCCACACAGGTTTAACTGGATGGACAAGTGTCTTTATTCAACCTTACCAAGTATGTAACCATGAAACTCAAGCTGTATTGAAATTTAAAGGGTAACTCCACTTTCACGGGGAAAAAAAATAGCAAATACATTTTTGATATAATATAGCATATACAATTGCGACAAGTAATATTGTAATTGAATGTTAATGTTAAAAATGACCTTTCCATTTCAATCTGTAGCAGGGACACTGCTCTATGCCTTCCACTAGTACAAGCACCTCCCCCAGTACAGTAAAACACCAGATAAGCACACCGTTAACGCTTTGATTGACCCTGATGTTAACCCGTTCCCAGCCAGTGTCATTTAGTACAGTGAGAGTGCATATTTTTTAGCAATGATAACTGTATAAGGCCACGTACACACGATCAGACCGGTCCGATGAAACTGGTCTGACGGACCGTTTTCATCGGACCAGGCTGAAGTGGTCTGATGGTCTGATGTGCCTACACACCATCGGACCAAAAATCCGACCAGACCAGAACGCGGTGATGTAGAACACAACGACGTGCTGAAAAAACGAAGTTCAATGCTTCCAAGCATGCGTCGACTTGATTCTGAGCATGCGCAGGTTTTTTGTCCGATGCTTTTGCGTACTAACCATCGAATCTGTCCGACGGATAGGTGTCCGTCGGAGAGATTTTAAAACAAGTTTTAAAACTTTGGCCCGACGGACAACGGTCCAATAGGCCGTACACACCATCTAATTGGTCCGATGAAACAGGTCTGCAGACCAGTTTCATCGGACCGGTCTGATCGTGTGTACGCGGCCTTAGTGTCACTGGTCCCCAAAAAAGTGTCATTATCCAATATGCCTGCTGCAATATCACAGTCGCTGATCGCCGCCATTACTAGTAAACAAATAAATAAAGATTCCATAACTACGCTTATTGGGATTTTTACCATCAAAAGAAAGCTCTATTTGTATAAAAAAAAAAAAAAAAAATATTTGGGTACAACGTCGCACGGCCTCGCAATTGTCAGTAACGCGGTGCCCTATAGCATAATTTTTTTTAAAGCTTTATTCTCCTTTTTTTTAGCTGCTGTTTCTGCCATTACACACTACCTGTCCTAGGGTGACGTTTACCATTTTGGTATCGGGACAACAGACACAAGATAGGATTATGGAGCCCCTCCCCTCTCCCATTTTCCATAAAAGCGAGGGACATTTCTGTAGTGCTCAAAGCACAATATAATTAATAACAGCATAGGCCATGAACAAAGGAAGTTATCAGCTCACATTTGTGGCAAGATCAACAGGTATTTTTTTTAAATTATAAAACAGATAGAAAATAGAAAAAGGCTTTCAATGGTACATTCAACAGATCTAAGTGGGGAATAAGAAAGGTTTATTACACATGGGACAGAATCTAGTCAGGAAATTTTTGTTGTTTTTCCCGACGAGAATCTTGGCAAGAATCTCTTGCCGCCCAAGTGTACAGACACTCCTTTCAAAAGAACCACGGTTCTTTTGAAAGGCAAGAACGCGGTGACGTCATCACGTATGACGAGCATGCACTCGTCACATTCAATGCCGTCGCCGCCATCTTGCTGCACCCTACCTATGCCTAGGAAGCTTTTGCGCATGCGTCAAAGTTAATTAGAGCATGCGTGGGTTTCCATGGCGACAGGTGAGTATACACACTATCGGGTTTCTCGGCAGGAAAACACTGCCGAGAATCATGACGAGAAAATAGAGAACTTGTTCTCTATTTTTCTCGTCGAGATTTTAGGCAGTTTTCTTGACGAGAAACCTGTTAAGCCTCTTAGGACCCGTACACACGACCGAGCTTCTCGGCAGAATCCAGCGAGAAGCTCGCTGGGAGACATATTCTGCCGAGAAAATCGGTCATGTGTACACTTGGGACGCTCGTCAAGCCAAAATAGAGAGCATGCTCTCTTTTTCCTCGTTGTTCAATGAGGAAATTTGGCTCGACGACCTTTTCGACCGCTCATCGGGAACCTCGTCGGATGATGGGTTTAGCCCGACGAGGTTCTCGGACGTGTGTACGCGGCCTGACACACGCTCGGTATACTCGGCAGTGTTCTTGCTGGTTCTTGCCGAGAAAACCGTGCATGTGTACGAGGCTTTAGAGCTTTCAGCCGATATTGGGCGGCTTTTAACCCCAAAGAAGGGGTTAAAAGCACCCATGTTGCGTTTTGTAAGTTCTGCCCATTCATTTCAATAGGCAGGGCGTCTTGGGAGTGCTAAATACAGCGCCCCCAAACCACCCCAAAGATGCTGCTTGCAGGACTTTTCCTAAAGTCCCGCAAGCGCACCACCCCAATGTGAAAAGTCACACTGGGATATATGGGAGGCGGTTTTTAGGCGCTATTTCTAGCGCCAAAGAGCACGAAAACCGCCTCAGTGTGAAAGAGGTCTAACTCTGTTCTCTGTTAACACCCATTTCAAAGGAAGGGGCAATGTGATGACCTCCGCTCTGTACTGATGGACATTATTAGGCCAGTCCCAATGCAGGTTGGTTACCAAGCGGTATTGTTTAACCGTAAAGAAAAGTGAGGTCACTGATCTAGCTATGCAGGGGTGGCAGGATGTCTGGCCGAACAGAGTTACATAGATTACAGGATTTTATGGCAGGTAAACCAGTATGTGTGTGTGTGTATATATATATACTGTATTTATTAGCATATAACACTCACTTTCTTACCCTGAAAATAGAGAGTAAACGGTGTCTGCGTGTTATACACAGAGGGCTTCCCTCTGAGGCCGCGCGTCGAGGTTCCCGATGAGCGGTCGAAAAGGTCGTCGAGCCAAATTTCCTCATTGAACAACGAGGAAAAAGAGAGCATGCTCTCTATTTTGGCTCGACAAGCTTCCCGATCTAGATTGCCTCTTTATTACAGAAAGCTGGCTTACAGCCCACTGTAACACCATTCTAGGAGAACTGGTGCCAGAAAACTATCGTATCATAATGGAAAACAGAATAGGGCAAAGAGGAGGAGGACTGGCGGTGATCCACAAGACGCACCTTGCGATCACTAAACCAGCCCTTCAAAACCCTCTTCCTTTCATGGAAACCCTTACTCTGCAATTTCAAACAAATTCCAAGGAGACCGTCCACATTCTTCTCTGCTATAGGCCACCCGGCCCAAAATCGCAGCTGCTATCATCATTGACGGAGTTTGTCTCCACTTACACCCTCAACAGCAAACATGTTTTGCTGCTCGGGGACTTCAATCTCTGGGCCAACTCCGCACAAGACCCCGTTGCCGACGCCTGTATCGACCACCTGGAAGGTTTAGGGCTACAGCAACTAGTATGTGGACCCACACATGCTTCAGGCCACACACTCGATCTTATTTTCAGACAAGATCTGGAAATAAAAATATTGGAAAATGAACCATTGCCATGGACTGATCACCATGCAATTAAATTCATTATTTCCAAAATCCCCCCTCAGCAAAAACATCTAGACCAGTGACTACACACTGGACTAGATGTCAGAAGAAGCTCCATTCGGAACTCTTCAAAACCACTTTAAGGAAAAAAATAAAAACAATCCAGCCACGTCAAACGACCGTAGAAACACTGGATGCCATAAACTCAGCCCTATTACAGTCAGCCGACTTAGTAGCGCCGAAGCGTAAAACTCACATCCGGAGAAACAACGGTAGCTGGTTTAACAACCAGCTGTCGTTACTGAAGCAAGAACATAGAAGGGCGGAAGCCGCCTGGAAAATAAGTTCTTCAGAGGCAAACCTCTCCATCTACAAAACAACAACAAGAAAATACCACAAAGAAATTTTCCAAGCCAAGAATTTTTTTTTTTCTGAGGCTATCAATAGCGCCTTAAACCGCCCTCGAGAACTCTTCAAGATGGTCACCCAGACCATGAAACCAGGATGTCTTGAAGCCCCCAATTCGGACTCAAGAATTTTTGCAATGATTTGTCGGATTACTTCATTAATAAAATCGAGGGAATCCGTGAAAGCATTCAGCAAAACAATTCCCCCCTTAGCCCCCCCCCCGCAACCTTTCACACAACACCCACAGTAATTCACCTCTATCAGGTATGTTTACCCTGAAACCCATCTCCATCGATGCGACATATGAAATCATTGGGGCTCTGCGTAATGGCACAGCACCTAATGATATCATCCCCACAAAACTGCTGAAGGAATGCGCTGACATTTTGGCGCCCCCCATCACGCAGCTTATCAACCAGTCCTTCAAGGAGGGCATAGTGCCCTCACAGTTGAAAGAGGGCGTAATCCAACCCATCCTGAAGAAACCCACCCTAGATCCCAAGGATCCACTACACCGCCGTCCCATAACAGCCTTAAATGTACTTTCAAAGGTAATGGAAAAAGTAGTGGTACAACAGCTGCAACAGCATCTAGATACCCACAATCTACTTGATCCATATCAATCGGGTTTCCGTCCAGGACACGGGACAGAAACCGCATTGCTCAAAATATGGGACGACGCTCTCGAGGCCGCAGACGAAGGAGAATCTTGTCTTCTGGTTCTGTTGGACCTAAGCGCAGCTTTTGACACTGTAGACCACAAACTTTTAATGACACGGCTAGCTGAAGTAGCCAGAGTCGCAGAAGGCGTTTTATCATGGTTCTCCTCTTTTCTGGAAAACCGATCGCAAACAGTGAATTTAGGACCCTTCACATCTAAGAAACGCACAGTAACATGCGGAGTCCCTCAAGGATCGCCTCTGTCACCAGTGCTGTTTAACATCTATCTTCGTCCTCTTTTTGAGATTATCAGCAGCCAAAAACTGCTCTATCACTCATACGCCGACGACACGCAACTGTACTTCCGCATTTGCAATAAAAAGGATCACCGCCTCAATCTGGAGACATGCCTCTCTTTGATAGAGGACTGGATGACAAAGAGTTATCTTAAACTCAATGGAGCGAAAACAGAACTTCTCCTGTTTCACGCCAAGCAAAGGAGTCAACCTGCAACAACCTGGACACCCCCGCCCATTTTGGGCAAAATCATCACCCCTAGCGCCAAAGTCAAAAGTCTTGGGGTCTTATTTGACTTCTACATGACAATGGACGCACAAATAGGGTCAGTAGTCAGCGGATCCCACCATCTGTTGCGCCTACTACGCAGACTTACCCCTTTCATCCCCAAAAAAGATTTAGCGGTCGTGGTGGGAGCAATTGTTAACTCCAGACTGGATTATGCAAATGCCCTTTACCTCGGACTCCCCAAATACCAAATCGCTCGTCTGCAAGTCGTTCAGAACACGGCGGCCAGACTGGTGACAGGGAAAAAACCCTGGGAATCCATCTCCCCTTCACTGAGAGCCCTCCACTGGCTACCAGTGAAAGACAGGATTGCTTTTAAAGCACTCTGTCTAACGCATAGATGTATCCATGGGAATGTCCCCCAATATCTATGCGAAAAAATAAAAGCCCACAACCCCAATCGCGTTCTGCAATCCACCAATCAAAACCTACTACAGATCCCGAAAGCCAACTATAAGTCCAAAGGAGAAAGAAGATTCGCCGTCCAAGGTCCCAGACTATGGAACGCTTTACCAACCAGCATTCGGTTGGAGGAGAATCACTTAGCCTTCAGGAGGAAGATCAAGACTCATCTCTTTTGATATCAAAGGAGACGGAACAACAAGCGCCCAGAGGCGATTCAGTTTGCATGTGCCGCGCTATATACGTTTTCATTCATTCATTCATTCAGAATATGTCTCCCAGCAAGCTTCTCGCTGGATTCTGCCGAGAAGCTTGGTCGTGTGTACGGGGCCTTAAAGTTAGGGTGCGTGTTATATGCCTGTGCGTGTTTTACGCCGATAAATACGGTATATAGTCTGTATTTTAACTGTGTATTTTGGCTTTTTTGCCTGAAGTTCAGCTTCACAAAGTTAGTGTAATTTAAAAATGCATCAAACCCCAACAGGTTTGGTTTAAACAAATATAGTAAGTGAAATATGGGATTAATTATAATAATGCAAATATAAAAAGCTCCGTCTCTGTTATAATTCAAATTGGAAAGATAGAAAAGTTCTGCTTTTCTAATACATGAGAATGTGTGGAAATGGGGTCACGGCACAGAGGCAGATCAATAATGTGACCTTCTAACATGTGAATACCCAATGGGATATAAGGCCACAGAAGCCTTTGGTATAACCTTTAAATAAACTTGCTTAAGGAATAATGTTACATTTTGGTCTGTGTCCGTATGGCCACTGGAGAGTTACCTGGAAGAATGTGTTTTCTGTGCCTTTGAAGAGTCCACTTGAAACAGAATTAGCCTGAAGATCTCAGGTTAACCATTAAGGCCCGATTCCAGCCAATACCCCTTTGGGGAGGGAGAAGAGTTAGAATATCCATCAACCTTTTTTTTTGCGATCTATGTCACCATTAAATGCAGTAAATGCAACCCCCACTTAAAGTGGTTCTAAAGCTTAAAGTTTTTTTTTAATGCATGCCCTTATATTTACTTTGAATTTGAACCCAAACTCGAACCACCGACCTGCTTAAAATTTGTGGGGTAGATTCATATAGAGATACGAAGGTGTATCTACTGATACACCGTCGTATCTCTGAGGCCGCGTACACACGAGGGGATATGTCCGCTGAAAACGGTCCGATGGACCGTTTCAGCAGACATCTCCGCTCGTGTGTATGGGCTAGCGGACAGATTTCTCCACCCGACAGATTTCAAAGCAAGCTTTGAAATCTATCCGGTGGGAATCTGTCCGCCCGACATGTCTGCTGGTTAGTACACTTACCAGCAGACATGTCGGCCCCCACCGCCGCCGCCGAATGGATTCGGCGCATGCGCGGAAGTGTTTTACTTCCTGGTGCGGTGACGTGGCGGTGACGCGGCGGCGTCAACGTCACCGCCGCGTCACCGCGCCGTCCGGCGGCGGGGAATTTGATCCGATGGTGTGTACACGCCATCGGATCAAACTCCCGATCGGACATATCCGATGGAAATGGTCCGCGGACCGTTTTCATCGGATATGTCCGATCGTGTGTATGGGGCCTGAGATCCGACGCTCGGATCTATGCGGCTGATTCCTCGAATCAGGTTCCGCATAGATCTCCCTTAGAGCCGACAGGTGTAAGTGACTTACACCGTCGGATCTTAGGCTGCAATCTCCTGCCGGCCGCTAGGTGGCGCTTCCGTTATTATACGCGACAAACATGCAAATGAGGAGAACCGCCGATTCAGAAACGAACGCCCGGCCGTCGCTTTTTTTTTACGTCGTTTGCGTTCGGCTTTTTCCGGCAGATGGTTACCCCTGTTATATGAGGGGTAAGTGCGGCGTATCCTATGTTAAGTATGGCCGTCGTTCCCGCGTCGAGTTTTGAATTTTTTACGTGGTTTACGTAAGTCGTTCTCGAATACGCTCATACGTAATTTGCGTTAACATCGAAACCAATGACGTCCTTGCGACGTCATTTGGAGCAGTGCACGCTGGGAAATTTAGCCGGCGGGGTATGCGCAGTACGATCGGTGCAGGACGCGCCTGATTTAAATAGTAAACTCCCCCTAGCCGTGGAATTTGCATTCCGCCGGGGGATTTACGATCCGCCAGGGCAACTTACGAGGCAAGTGCTTTCTGAATACAGCACTTGCCTCAAAAACTGGCGCAGGCGGATCGTAAATAAGATAGATCACGCGGATCTAAAGATTCGCTGATCTATGTGAATCTACCCCCGTGTCTCTATCTGTTCTCTTTCTCTCAATGGACAGATAGGCAGCAGCAGGAGCCATTGGCCAATGAGGAGGAAGCGGGGGCGGAGCAGAGCGTCTCTAGACACACTGAGCTGACCTGGGAGTGAGCACACGTGTGCCCCCATAACATGTAGTTTGCTATGGGAGCATTCATCACTTTGCTATGGGAGCACTCATCACTTTGCTATGGGAGCATTCATCACTTTGCTATGGGAGCACTCATCACTTTGCTTTGGGAGCACTCATCACTTTGCTAAGGGAGCACTCATCACTTTGCTATGGGAGCACTCATCACTTTGCTAAGGGAGCACTCATCACTTTGCTATGGGAGCATTCATCACTTTGCTATGGGAGCACTCATCACTTTGCTATGGGAGCACTCATCACTTTGCTATGGGAGCACTCATCACTTTGCTATGGGAGCACTCATCATTTTGCTATGGGAGCACTCATCACTTTGCTATGGGAGCACTCATCACTTTGCTAAGGGAGCACTCATCACTTTGCTATGGGAGCACTCATCACTTTGCTAAGGGAGCACTCATCACTTTGCTATGGGAGCATTCATCACTTTGCTATGGGAGCACTCATCACTTTGCTATGGGAGCACTCATCACTTTGCTATGGGAGCACTCATCACTTTGCTATGGGAGCATTCATCATTTTGCTATGGGAGCACTCATCACTTTGCTATGGGAGCACTCATCACTTTGCTATGGGAGCATTCATCACTTTGCTATGGGAGCACTCATCACTTTGCTATGGGAGCACTCATCACTTTGCTATGGGAGCACTCATCACTTTGCTATGGGAGCATTCATCACTTTGCTATGGGAGCACTCATCATTTTGCTATGGGAGCACTCATCACTTTGCTAAGGGAGCACTCATCACTTTGCTATGGGAGCACTCATCACTTTGCTATGGGAGCACTCATCACTTTGCTATGGGAGCACTCATCACTTTGCTATGGGAGCACTCATCACTTTGCTATGGGAGCACTCATCACTTTGCTATGGGAGCACTCATCACTTTGCTAAGGGAGCATTCATCACTTTGCTATGGGAGCACTCATCACTTTGCTATGGGAGCACTCATCACTTTGCTAAGGGAGCACTCATCACTTTGCTATGGGAGTGCTATCTAGTTCGTAGAGTGTGTAGGTGCTAGAGCAAGGGTGTCAAACTGGCGGCCCTCTAACTGTTGCAAAACTACAAGTCCCATGAGGCATTGCAATGCTAATAGTTATGGGCCGTACACATCTGAAAATCGAAAAAAAAAAAATACTGCTTTCAAATCGATCGTACGATTATCGGGTTGTTAATACAGAACTTTTGAGAGCCGATCACAACAGTTGACTCGATATTATGCGACTGGACAAACACAAACATTTTTCACGTACGATACCGGATTGTACGACTTTCGTTTAATCAGTACAGTTGTCATTGGAAAATGAAATAGAAATACACTACAACACATGACATCACTTCCATTTTGTTTTAGTCGTATGAGAATTTGTCACTTTTGTAACCTCTCCATTTTCGATATGCGACTAGTATGCAAAACAAACAGAGATTTGTCATCCGATTTTCGGATCGTGTGTATGGGCCATTACAAGCATGACTCTCACAGGCAGAGGCTTGATGGGACTTGTAGTTTCGTTGGAGGGCCACCAGTTTGAGACCCCTGCGCTAGAGTGTGTCAGATTTTTTGCTTCTTGGGTCTCGATGTCCCGGTAGTCCCTGCTCCTTCTCTCATGCCGGTGTCACTTGAACAGGATATGAGGGGTAATCTCCCCAATGAATGCACAGACAGCAATAACTACCTGGCAGAAGTTGGGATTTAAAGGATAACTGAGCTTTCACAGAACGTAAAACTATTCTTTTGTTCCCCATGACACAGGCTAACCTTTTCTTCGTTGCCCCAGATGAATACCTACCTGAATCGGATGACTAGGACCACAGGAATTAATTTTTCCCGAACCCCATCGGGCTGTCATCCGGTATAGGAGCCACTTGGGAGACGGCCATTTATATTGCACAGGAGAGACCAGGGAATGAAGATTTTGGTCAGAGGTGCTAAAAATTCCTGCTGGTTGTAGTTGTCTGATTTAGATATGTATACATCTGTGGTGGGGATTGATTTTGGGTCAGGGGATGGAGGGCACTAGGATATTTTTTTTTTTTTTATAAAAGTACAGTTATCTCTTAGTTATTTTCACACTATACTCCAATTGTATTTTGAACTCTGTCTTATGCAATCCAAACCCTGATAAGATTGTAAATACTGTTGTGTATGGGTACACCCAAAAACTGCAGATTTGATTTTTACTGTCGTTCTCAGGAACCAATGTAGGCATTTCAACAGTTTTTCGAGCTACAACCTGCAATTTCATGCAGAATATGATAGATGAATTCTATTTAGTAAACTATAGGGACTTTTCCTGGGTGAGGTGCAGTTGGAGATTTTCTCTTCCTGTGCCTTCTCTTGGTAAAAGGTGACATTGATGCGTAACCAGAGAATAGAATAGTTCACTACGAAAACCATGGCATTCAATGGACAGTCAAGTAATGTAAACAAACACACATCATTGTTGTTTGCATTGGGGCTGATAAAGTGGTTAATTCTTTGTTGTACTACATCGAGAGGTCAAAGTTCTGGGGATTTCCATCTTTCAGAAGGCCCACAGTGTATATGGGACTTTTCATTTCATTTGGTCCTTCAGGCTCAGACTCCATAGGGGCTTTGGGCTTGGTGCACCCGAACACTTTAGCGGCACACAGCAATGTTTTTTTTTTTTTAAAGGGGAACACTGTGGACTCTGGTGTAAAGAGAACTCTGATGTAAGGCGGTTTCTGCTCACCAAAGCCCTCACATGCATCATAATTTCCAGCATTCCCCCTTTAATCATGGTTTCCAAAGCCACCATTATAGCAGAGTCCACAGAGCACCCCTTACATCTGAGCCCCCCTTACCTTAGTGTACTAATTTGCTCTGAGGCAGGAGTGAGAGACGGGGACAGAGGGTGCCTATGCACTTGGCAGTTGTGGTACTTGGTTAGTTGGGGAGCATAGGTGTGTGCAACCTAGGCAGCAGGGGGGATCTGTGTGGCACTGGGTGGTTAGGGCATGCCCAGGCATTCCTAAGTTGAGGGATGGGGGGGGGTGTCACAGTTCGGTCTGAATAATGTGTCTGGGTTTTAGACACATGATTCAAAACCTGGAGAGTCCGGGTGAATTTTGGACAGCTGGAGGGCCACAGGTTGAACAACCATGCATTAGCACAAACATTTACATAGTTAAAGCTAGGGTTGTACCGATACTAGTATCGGTATCGGGACTGATACTGAGCATTTGCGCGAGTACTTGTACTCGCGCAAATGCTCGCGATGCTTCACCGATACTTTTTTTTTAGAGAGCTGGTGGAGAGTGGGCGAAGAGTGGGCGGTGAGCGGAGCAAAGCAGTCCTCGGGTATGTCACTAATGGAGGAGAGCTGCTTCCACTTCCGCCGTCTGGTCCCCAAAGAGAAAGCCAAGTCCTCCGCTCCCCCGCCGCCTAGTTGATCAGCGTGGGGAACATTACAGCTTTCATTTAAATAGCTGTGTGTTCCCCGCCGCACCCCGTCATATATAGCCCCTCCCCCTTGTCCGGCACTTTGATAGACAGATCACCCATCCTAGGATTGGATGGGTGATCTGTCTATCAAAGTGCCCGGACAAGGGGGAGGGGCTATATATGACGAGGCACGGCGGGGAACACGGAGCTATTCAAAAGAAAGCTGTAATGTTCCCCGCGCTGATCAACTAGGCGGCGGGGGTGGGGGGGGGTGAATGCTTGGCTTTCTCTTTGTGACATGGCTGCATTTGTGGACATGGCTGCATTTGTGGACAAGGCTGCATTTGTGGACAAGGCTGCATTTGTGGACATGGCTGCATTTGTGGACAAGGCTGCATTTGTGGATAAGGCTGCATTTGTGGACATGGCTGCATTTGTGGACAAGGCTGCATTTGTGGACATGGCTGCATTTGTGGACATGGCTGCATTTGTGGACATGGCTGCATTTGTGGACATGGCTGCATTTGTGGACAAGGCTGCATTTGTGGAAAAGGCTGCATTTGTGGATAAGGCTGCATTTGTGGATAAGGCTGCATTTGTGGACATGGCTGCATTTGTGGACATGGCTGCATTTGTGGACAAGGCTGCATTTGGGGACATGGCTGCATTTGGGGACATGGCTGCATTTGTGGACATGGCTGCATTTGTGGACATGGCTGCATTTGTGGACATGGCTGCATTTGTGGACATGGCTGCATTTGTGGACAAGGCTGCATTTGTGGACAAGGCTGCATTTGGGGACATGGCTGCATTTGGGGACATGGCTGCATTTGTGGACATGGCTGCATTTGTGGACATGGCTGCATTTGTGGACATGGCTGCATTTGTGGACAAGGCTGCATTTGTGGACAAGGCTGCATTTGTGGACAAGGCTGCATTTGTGGACATGGCTGCATTAGGGGACATGGCTGCATTTGTGGACAAGGCTGCATTAGGGGACATGGCTGCATTTGGGGACATGGCTGCATTTGGGGACATGGCTGCATTTGGGGATAAGGCTGCATTTGTGGACACATGGCTGCATTTGGGGACACATTTAAAAAAAAGTATCGGTAAGCGGTATGAGCGAGTACATGAAAAAAAGTATCGGTACTTGTACTCGGTCCTAAAAAAGTGGTATCAGGGAAAACCTCATCATTAAAGAATTTTTATTGAAATTTCCAAACAAATAACAGAAATATTAAAGGCAGCTGGTTCTGGTATATAAGTTTAGATTAATGTAGTTTAGTGCTATGAATGAGTGTATATGAACCTGTGGCGTTTACATCCCTTTATACTATGGATGCAGAATATTGTATGTGCGTGTGTGTGTGCGTGAGCACTTAGATTAATGCACTTAGACACATTTCTACGTTAATAGATCTGTGTTTTGTCTTTTTTTTTTTATGTTAATGTCAAAGCACAAATAAGTTTACTGTTATGACTTGTGCAATGCTCATTTCACATGTTGGAGACATGCATTAGGAAACACTGAAATGATATTCAATTACAAGTACACTCGGGAAGGAGTTTGCTCCGCTCTGTAGTGTTATGCAACAGACTTCTGGATTCGTAGAATCGAGTCCTCTTGTGTTATAGAAGAACATTACAGAACTGCCAACCCTTATTCAGAGTGGAAGAGGAAACGTATCTGGGAGAGCGCGGGCTGTACTGACAGCAATGGGTCATATCAATAGAAAACTAACTCACACCCTGTGCTCGGGGCGGGGGGGTGTGGCCTTATGAGACTTTGAAATACACAGAGAGAAGAACGATTTGGTATTTTCAGCTGAAAGGGGCGGCAATCTGTGAAAACATTACAGGCAATAGCAGTGTACGCCTATGTTGTTATACAATCTCTATACTGAAAGTCAGTAGCTGAAGAGCAGGATACTGTCATAGAGGAAGCAGGGTCCTAACATAGCTGAAACTTTACTTAGATAAATAGGAGTATATTGTAAACTGAGGATCAGTGAGACACAACCATGTCTGTATGTTGATGTAATAGGACAGATTATCTTCTACAATATCGAGAATTGGACAGATTTCTGCACCCAGTCCTGTTCATCATAACTGATTTATTGCACAGTTCATGCAGAGTATGGTGGTCCTGAGAGCCTTGTATATTTCCGTGTGATGCAGACCTACCCGCTTTTATTATTTGGTCAGTAGGAGACAGGGAAACTAATTTGACCCTTTAGGGTCCATATACATCAGTGGGCTGCATTATGGTTTGTGTGATGCATGCCCGTTGGTAGGCCTTGAGTAGGGAGGGCACGATGTGTTGTAACAACACATGGTACTGCTTACATTTTTTTCTTTGTATTGTCACAAAATGTTGTTTTAAATAACACTATGCACAACAGCATGTTGTGATGTGCTGCAGTGGTCTCCATACTGAGGCCTGGATGCAGCCCTTTGCTTGCCTTTATCTGGTCCTTGGAGCACTATTCCTGCTACTATTAATTATATTACCCCCACTGACACCCATGAGGAGGCACCATTTCTTCCACTGACACCAACAGTATCATAATTTGTCCCACTGACACCAATAGCGGAGCACAATTCCTCCCACTGACACCAGCAGTGGAGCACAATTCCTCCCACTGACACCAGCAGTGGAGCACAATTCCTCCCACTGACACCAGCAGTGGAGCACAATTCCTCCCACTGACACCAGCAGTGGAGCACAATTCCTCCCACTGACACCAGCAGTGGAGCACAATTCCTCCCACTGACACCAGCAGTGGAGCACAATTCCTTCCACTGACACCAGCAGTGGAGCACAATTCCTCCCACTGACACCAGCAGTGGAGCACAATTCCTCCCACTGACACCAGCAGTGGAGCACAATTCCTCCCACTGACACTAGCAGTGGAGCACAATTCCTCCCACTGACACCAGCAGTGGAGCACAATTCCTCCCACTGACACCAACCGTGGAATATCAGTGGGACACCAGTGATGGGGCGCTATTCTTCCCACTGACACCAGTGATGGGGCACCATTCTTCCCACTGACATCAGTGATGGGGCAGTATTTCTCACACTGACACCAGTGATGTCATTTTTTTACTCTCACTGACCACCAAGCCTGAGATTTTGTTTACTTCCACCGATGCTACCACAGTCCTCCCTCTAAAGTCTGAAGGACAGTAAACTGACTGTTTGTTTAGAAAGTTTGGAGACCCCTGGTGTAGTGTGTCTAAATGAGTTAAAATGCAACCTCTTCTGCTTTTCTTTTCAGAACACACCAAGTCAATTCATTGCCGTGAACTTAAACGTGTTGGGGTGGAGGAACTTGAGGTCCTGACCTCAACCCGATAGAACACCTTTGAGCTAAATTAGAGTGGAGACTGCGAGCCAGGCCTTCTCGTACAACATCAGTGCCTGACCTCACAAATTTTGCTTCCGGAAGAATGATCAAACATTCCCATAGACACACTCCTAAACCTTGTGGACTGTCTTCCCAGAAAAGTTGAAGCTGTTTATAGCTGAAAAGGGTGGGCCAACTCAATATTGAACCCTACGGACTAAGACTGGGAGTCCATTAAAGTTCATGTGCGTGTAAAGGCAGGCGCCCCAATACTGTTTTTAAGTACATTTAGGGGAGCATTAGGATTTCCGCTTGTTATCAGTAGCAAAATTCCCCACTCTGAGAACTACTCTGCTGTGCTCCTAAAAATGAGAGCTAAAATACCTCCTGTAGCACTATCCATGGTCTGCTTTCTTTGTAATTAAATTGAACTCCTAGAGCTTATACCAGTGGTCTCCAAACTGTGGCCCGGGGGCCGCATGTGGCCCTTTGCTTGCCTTTATCTGGCCCTTGGGCAATATTCCACCAACTGACACCAATGACGGGGCACCATTTCTCCTCATTGATATCAACTAGGGATGCACCGAAATGGAAATTTCAGAACCGAAACGAAACCGAAATAAAAAAAAAATTCAGTCCGAAACCGAAACCGAAAATGACGTTTCTTTTTTTTCCCCCTACTTCATTTTTTTTCAATAATTGTATGTATTACATAAGACATTTTAATTATCTTCATTAATTTAAAATAACCAGAATTTTAAAAGCTCCAAGTCAATATAATAAAATCCAAACTTTTATTTAAAAATTGGACACAAATCGTATATATTAATATATAAAACTTATTGTTGCAAAACAAGAACAACAAATCAAGTAATAAACTCAAACAGCAGCTCTAGACTTAAATTTGTTTCAGTGTAAATAAATGGGCAAGAATACCATTGTGTATTTCCACTTTAAAGGGACATGCATCCCTTCTAAACACCAACTGAAACAATTGTCTCATTCAGTAGTTTAATAACTGAATGAGAAAGTTTTTTTAAAACAAAAATAAATCCTTTATTTTTATTTTTGCTTATATTTACCAACCACTGGGTCCACCTTCATCTTGGTCGCATTTTAGGGAAATTGGAATCCCAAAAGTGTGCATAAGAAGAACCATCAGAGGGCAAATCTTCTTGTATCAGGGGGGTGCTGTTTTTTTGCATTCCTATTTCCTTGGAATGTGACTAAGATGTGGGGGAAAAGACCAATGGCTGGTAAGTACAAGCCAAAAAAAAAGTGGTTTCATTGTGTTTGAAAAATTAGACAGCTGTCTCATTAAGTTAGAAACTAGTTTAAGAAAACATTATAGTGCAAAATAGTAATAAAAGAACTGAAATCAACATGAAAGTGTAAACACCACATGTAGCCTAAAGTAACATGGCTACATAATTTTAAGCAAATTGGAATGCGTTCTTTTTTTACTTCAGTAAAAGTGTCATATTTCTCTTCAAGAACAACGGTTTCTCTTCTCAGCTGCGTTTGATGGCACAGTGTCTGCGTTTGATGGGCACAGTGGCGGCGTGTGTTGGCACAGTGGCTGTATGTGATGGCACAGTGAGGCTGCAATTAATGTTTTTTTTGGTAGTAAGATAAGGCAATCATGGCTCAATAACACACAAACGTTTTTTAAAAAAAAAACATTTGTGTGTTATTGAGCCATGCTTGCCTTATCTGACTACCAAAACAAATATCAATTGCAGCCTCACTGTGAAAAAATGGCAGATTTTTTTTTTTTTACATAGTCACCTCAGTTAACCATGTGCCTGTGCCTCCGCCTGCGTCCCCGTCCCCCCCCATTAAGCCATTTAACAGATTGCTCCTAACAGGTTTTGTTCACAACTTAAGTTAGTACTGCTTTGCTTACTTTTTAAGTGGAGGTTCCTCCTAGGCAGGCAGTGTGATGTCTGATGATCCGACACAGCTCCCTGCGCGCTCCGAGTCCTCCCTCGCCTCAGGCCGTGACGTCACGCGGCTCACGCCGCTGGACTTAACCAAAACAACATGTAATAGGTCTTGCTAGGAACCGGAGGACAAGGTGGAGCGCGAGCAGCAGTCGGCACACAGTTAGTACAGTGCCACTGCCGCTGCTCGCGCTATGTGCAGGTCTGGCGGACAGCATATATTGTCTACATATATTGATATGAACATTGCCTCCCCCCTCCTAGTAAAAAATGGTATCACCCATTCACCCAGCTTTATTATCGGCATTTTATCTTTATTTCTGCAGGGACTCAAACGCTATTTTCGGCCGATATGTATCGGCCACCGATAATCGGTGCATCCCTAATATCAACAATGGGTCACTATTTCCCTCATTAAAACCAATGATGGGGCACTGATGCCGGGGCATTTTCTAGTCTCACTGGGCACAGTCCGGCCCCCCTAAAGCCGGAAGGACAGTAAACTGGTCCTTTGCTTAAAAAGTTTGGAGCCCCCTGGCTTATACTATATAGGGTGAATACCAAAGCCTGACCAATATATTGTATGTTGTATCAGGAATTTTTACTCTATTGTTGTTACATTGCAGTCAAGGATGAAACAGCCAAGGCCAGACCCTTTAAGCAAGATATTATGCAGATAATGGTGTAACCAACTCCACTTACCCGACAACGATCTCTAGGTTATCCCATTAGAACTCTCATCTTTCTCTTGCCATATTCTATTAACACTTGTTAAGATTATTTGTGGCAAGGCAATCACATTCATTTGTGATAATGGTAAAGTGAAAATCGCAAGAGAATGCAGATTCCTCTGAAATACAGAGCTGTATTTTCCTGTAGTTAGAAGAACAGTCTTGCCTATCCATATCAATTCATTTACATTCACTTGAGTTTCATGAAAAATTGGGGAAAAGCAGTTAAAAGATTTCGACAGTTTTTCAGTAAACTCTAGTTTTGTGAAATTAAAATGATGTTTTTCCTTCCTCTGTTCATTCCTCATAAGACCACTTCACTAGCTGCAAATGTAACATTCATGGCTAGGACTTTCATACATATGGTTATAATAATTATAAGGCTATGCTGCATAATTCATTATAGGAAAAACCTAACTCTTTCGGAAAAGAGCGCTCTGTGCCACGTAGGAATATCTGCTGTGTAATTATAATAATATTTCTTAATAGCAGAGACATACGAGAAGCTGTCTTTACGCTGTTAAGTCCGTTAAACACCCGACAGTATTACTTTACGGATCATTTGCATTAATCTCTGATATGTCGGTCTGGGTTTTTCGGCACTGGCACTTTGGTGTATTGCGTGTTGGCTTCAAAATTTGAATTGTTGATACGTTTCCTCATAAATTAGTTTTTTATGTGTGATATTTTTGTTATGGCTCGTACACACGATCGGAAATTCCGACAGCAAAAGTCCAATGTGAGCTTTTGAACGTAAATTCCGACCGTGTGTATGCTCCATTGGACTTTTGCTGTCGGAATTTCCGCCAATAAAAGATTGAGAGCTGTATCTCAAATTTTCTGACAGAAAAAGATCGGAAAATCCAATCGTCTGTAGCAATTCCGATGTGCAAAATTTCCGATGCATGTTAGGAAACAATTCGACGCGTGCTCGGAGGCATCAAACTTAATTTTCTCGGCTCGTCGTAGTGTTGTACATCACCACGTTCTTGACAGACGAAAGTTCAGAGAACTTTTGTGTGACCGTGTGTATGCAAGCCAAGCTTGAGCGGAATTCCATTGGAGAAAACATCCAAGGTTTTTCTGACGAAAAAAGCTGATCGTGTGTACGCAGCATAAGGATAGTTATATGGACCTGGCTTGTTGTTGCATTATCTGGTCTTACACATAGGGCTGGCTTCATTGGAGTCCACCTGCTCAGCAAGGAATTTGCTCTATGGACACAGAGCAGATTCCTTGCTGAGCAGGTGGACTCCAATGAAGCCTGCCCTGTGTGTAAGAGCCCAAAATGCAACAGCACAAATAATACCGCCCGTGTTAAAGGGGCTAAAAGCATATAAATATTTTTGACATAATATCAGCACTACAACTTTGGTTGAGTTTCTAATGCGTGGTTAGGTGTAGGTGTCAGGTTGGGCTGAGGGCAAGAGCCAGGGACCAGCAGGTTGTGTTTTTTGGTTTTCCATAGACCTCATGGATCAAAAAATCAAAATGCACCTGGAATACGCAAACTGCAACCTGCATAGGTGTGAACCAGGCCTTAGTGGAGCACAGGGGAGACATGCAGGGTCTTTTAGACCCTGCATATCTCAATAAAGAGAACCCGTCACCAAAAAAAACATCACATAGGGGACTTTTTTGTCTTTTTGTTTTTGCAAAAAAATATAGTTACACCCAAGCATATAAAATCCCCCCCCCCAATTTTTTTGGAGGCCCCCCGCCCCTACATATACACACGCACAAACATAAATGCATGTGGCTGGGCCCCTGAGCGCGAAAACGTTGATTGCGATATACTTATAATTTTAACACAAGACCACCTCCGTAACACTAAACTTCTACCTAAAGTGTTGCATATAGAAAATATAGGGTACTGAAGTAAGATGGAATTTCACGTATGCACAAAAAATTAAGGTTTGGGATATTGGGTATCTATTTACTCGGTGCAACCTAGTCTTTTATATTTTACCAAAAATGTTGGTAATTTATTGCATTTGTTTCCCCAAAAATTCACGTTAGTGTTTTCTTTACTGCAGATTTTTTATTTCCTAGATCTTTGCGGTAATATTGTGTGACGTAAAAAATTGGAACTACCGCTATTTTATTCTATAGGGTATCTGCTTTCAGAAAAAATATATTTGTGGGTTTGTGTAATCTTCAGGCCTAAAATAATTTTTTTAAACATGTGTGCAAAGTAAAAAAAACACACAAAAACCGCTTTGGCAGCGAAAGGGTTAAAGAGACTTTGAAGCGACTTTGAAGCAACTTTCAGGAAATGCCTGGGTAATCTCCCTGTAATGGCAGATCCAAATCACAACAATATAGATCAGGGGTCTCCAAACTGCGGCCCGAGAGCCAGATGTGGCGCTTTGCTAGTCTTTATTCGGCCCTTGGGGCACAATGCCTCCCACTGATATAACACACTATTTGGCCCACTGACACCAACAATGGGGCACTTTATTTTCACCCGATCCCAATGATGGGATACTATACCTTCTACTAATAGGGTGAATACACCTCCTCCTATTGGCTACCAACCCTAAGGCCATATTTATTCTCACTGATGCTGGGCCCGTGACATTTTCTGCCCCTGCTGGCCACAGTTTGGAGACCCCTGATATAGATGATGATCCGACTTGGAGGCGACTTCCATGAAGGCTGCATTCACACCTGAGTGTATCATTTTCAGGCGTTTTTTCAGGCGTTTTTGAAGAGTTTTTGTATAGTCGTTTTGAGGTCCAAAAGTCACCTATGTAAAAAAAAGCAGTAAAAAGCCTGTAATCTGCCTAAAAGAAGCTCATGTTCTTTTTTGAGCTTCAGGCATTTTTCTTCAGACGACAGAACGCTCAGATGTGAACAGAACAGGGGCCATTGAAATAAATAGGATTTTGCTCGTTGGGCGTTTCGGAACTTTTGAGATGAGCGTTTTACGAGCTGAAAATGCTCAGGTGTGAATGCAGCCTTCAGGCCCCATTCACACCTGAGCGTTTTGTAGCTTGAGGCCTCAAGTTACAAAACGCTGGGTGGGGGGTGGCAAATCTATTATTCTCTATGGAGATGGTTCACATCTCCACTCCAAAACGCCTGAAGCCAGAAGCTCCAAAACGCCTGATTCTGGAACATTTTTTTAGGCAGATTACAGGCGTTTTTCTGCTTTTTACATTGGTGACCTTTTGACCTGTACAAGATCGCAGCAAAAACGCGTGAAATTATCTTTCTACCTAAAAGCACTACGCTCAGGTGTGGATGCAGCCTTTAGTCTATGGGCACAAATCGGATAGAAGTCGCCTTGAAGTGTTACAGGCATCTTTTCTAAGGTCGGAGCGACTTCAGTAGTGCTAATTAAGACAACTGTCATTGACTAACATGGGATTTCACATGTCACGCGGCTCGGGGTCTCACAAGTCGGATCCCAAGTCGCGGGAGTGTGAACCGAGCCAAACTGTAATTTGTAAATAACTTGTATGAAAAGCAGTGAGTAGGAAATTACTTTGCTGAGGCAGTTCTGTATGCCAACATATTACAAAACAGCCTATGTACCAGTCCTATTTGTTATATACATCTTTCCAAAAACAACATTTAGTCTGAAGTTCTTGTGGCCGCTGATAGTCCTTGCTTTGTCTGACAGAAGGAAAACATATCCGGCATAGGCCATTTAAACAGTTTCCTCAGAGGAAACAAGGCAATAAGGGGCTCTGGCAGATTTAGTAAGCTCAATTGGTGATCTATGGCTGAGGTGTGCAGTAGACGTAAAGCTTTCCTTCTGGTGTTGTGTGTGTACAGGGCTGATTTATAGAGCTCCATTGCTGTATTGTACACTGGGTTGTTGAACACACCATTTCTCTATCAGAGATTTCTCAGATAATACCCCAAAGGTACCCAGAGACATAAGATATAGCCATCCAGCTGCTGTGACTGACAGGAATTATCAGGGCCATATTTCCTCCTGTGCTCGTCACTCAGGAACGATGCTGGACTTTCATAGACACCATTTCTTCCTCCCTCACGTCAGAACAATAACATCTAAAACCAATATGCGCTGCTAGGGAGATAATACCACTTATTTGATGAACGGCCCATTCACACAATTACTTCATGTAATGCACAAAACGCAGTGTGGTGTATCAAGTCGTCATTTATTATATAAGGCACCCAGCAAATCTAGTCAGTGCAGCTTTATCACACTGCGACCCACTGATGTAACTAATCTGTGCATTGTGGTGTGCTATGTTGCGGTGGGAAAAATGCTGCATGTTTATTAAAATGTGTTCTGGTGTATTAGTGGCACATTCAAAATGAATGGACTGCCTTAACACAACTCACTTGACATATATGTGTTAGGCCTTGTTCACACAGGGCATACTATATAGCAGTGATGGCGAACCTTGGCACCCCAGATGTTTTTAAACTGCATTTCCCGTGATGCTCAACTACACTGCAGTGTGCATGAGCATCATGGGAAATGTAGTTCCAAAACATATGGGGTGCCAAGGTTCACCATCACTGCTATATAGCATATGTCTGTGCAAGGGCAGGCATGGTCCCCCTCACAGGGATGCACAGGTGTTCTATACATTATGCCATCCCATGCAGGCAGTCCTATTCATGTCAATTGGGCTGCAGTGGAAGCACGGACACAGCCGCTGTTTTCAATTTGACATCCATGTGGGTGCAGTTCTGCGTCCCCAAACTCATACTGTGTGTGTTTAGGATCACGCACCTGCACCAAATTGGAAACAAGGGCTGTGTCCTCGGGGGCCGATTGACATCAATGGGACTACCTGCAGGGGCATGCACGGAACACCTGTGCATCCTTATGGGGCTAAACATGGCCTTTGCATGGGTGTACACTATAGTGCACCCCGTGTGAATGAGACCTAAACGCAGTTCAGTGCACTGCCCTGAATGACCCTAAAGTTTTAGGCCCCGCTCACACCTGGTCATTTGCAATCGCCGCGATTCTGCCTGCGATCCCAAAATGCTCTGCAAAACTGACAAATCCCCTCAGGCTTGTTCAGGTGCCATTATTTTCAATGGCACCTAATTGGGGGTGGGGTTCTGCCACAATTGATAAATTGCAGAAAACTGCATCAAGCGAAGCTTGTCTCTCAAAAAAGGAGCAGGAGCTTCTTTTGGGCGACAAGCTTTGCGGGATACGCTCTGCTGCGATTTATCACGGCACAGTCGTGACAGAACTACGCAATAGTTTAGGTGACATTGAAAATGAATGGCACCTGAACAAGGTTATTTGTCAGTTTTGCAGAGAGTTTTGGGATCATAGGCAGAATCACAGCGAATTGCAAATGCCCAGGTGTGAGCCTAAAACTTTAGGGTCATTCAGCCAGGGCACCTCAACAAACGTGGGGTTCTTTGTCAGTTTTGCAGAGCGTTTTGGGATTGCAGGCAGAATCACTGCCCGCAATTGCAAACGCCCTAGTGTGAATGAGGCCTTATGCCGCGTACACACGGTTGAAATTTCCGAAGAAAAAAAAAAGTTCGATGTGCAGGCTCCATCTGACTTTTTCTGGCTCAAAATTTTCCGATGGGAAAAGTCCTTGTCGGAAATTCCGATCATCTGTATGCAATTCCGACGGAGACAAATCCTACGCATGCTCGGAATCAAGTCGACGCATGCTCGGAAGCATTGAACTTCATTTTTCCGTTCTTGACGGTCGGAATTTGGTATGACCGTGTGTATGCAATACAAGTTTGTGCTGGAGAGTTATGCTGGCTGTATACAACTTTTATACCCCTGTTGGCACCATCAGGCTTGTCAAAAAGTTGAGGGAGTCAGGTGGAAAATTATCGGCTGAACAATGTCTGCATTTAATTAGATGCAATAAATGTATGGGTATCCTGAAAGCCACTGGAGCAGCAGCTGGTAGGGAAGATTCCTTCATCTATGCTGTGTAGCTTGGATGGGGGAATTAAATGGTTTCTCTCATTTGTACAGTATATAAAAATGTACCTGTGCTAAAGCACCCTACAATGCACAGGTGGGCATACTTTGCGTTGTGCATATAAAAAAAAGTTTAAATTTGTGCCACCGATTGCATCCACTGCTGCAACACAGGAAATTTCCACCCTGAAAACATTTTTTTTTTTTTGCATTTTATGTTTTAGTAACAATAAATAAAATTAATATTCTCTTTTTTAAAAAGACTGGATATTCCCTTTAAAAAGGGGATAGGTTTACATCAGTGTCTTTACAGCAGATCTATTGAATTTATGGACATCACAGGTAAAGGCTACACATGCACGCTGTACGTACAAGGGCATATGCCTTTGATATACTATTTGTATGTTCTCTGTCTTTTTACAGCTATTCTTCCCGGGATTGGGTTTACATTTCACAGAGCGATAGCCTGCTATACCTGAGGTTCTACTAGACTGCATCACATACTAATTACTGTTATTTCAAAGGCTCCTTTATATACCTGAAGACACAAGCATTCTTGTCTGACATCAAGGGATGTCAGTGCGTCCTTTGTAAAGCCATATAATTAACCAAAGAGAGGTTCTTGTACCAAGTAGTTTTTTTTTTTTATAGCAGGTAATTAAATGGGTTGTTATGAAGATTACTTGACCTTAAAATGTCCATATTGCTTATTAATTGTTTATCAGGATTGGTCTTTGTGTTGGCAAAGGTAACGCAATGATAAAACGCACATATGTTAAAACCTGCGCATGTGCAGTGTGCTCTCGCTCCCCTTGTGGGGGCAGTGATGAGCCCAGGGAAGAGCACATTGAGCGTGTGCGGGATTTGAGCGGGTGAGAGCACTCAACATATGATATGTTCTAGGCAAGATGCAGCTGATCATTGACAATGGGAGTTATTCAACCAGGCTTTGGGCTGCCATGCCAGTATGGCATTCAAACTAAGCACTTTTTTCTAAGCTGCATAGTGTTTTTTTTAGCCTACAAGGGCCCCTTGACTGCATTGTCCATTTAATTCAAAAGGCAAACTTTAAATCACACAGCGGCGCTGGTACCCTGTGAACAGGTTAGTCTTAGATGGAAGTATAATTTTAGAAATTACTTTGAGACCCCTCTCACACTGAGCCGCGGCCACGTTAGTGCTGAAGCGCTGCTCGTTTTACTGACGCTTTAGCTCTGTTTAAGCGGCGCTTTTCGGACACTAACTCTGAAAAGTGATTTGGAAGTAAATGTAAACGATAAATTAAAACTGTAGCTTATAGTTTTGTAAGGTATATTGGTTTGTAAGGTATACTTGTTAAATGCTTGTTAGCTTATACTTTTGTAAGGTATGCGGGTTAAATGCTTGTTAGCTTATACTTTTGTAAGGTATGCGGGTTAAATGCTTGTTAGCTTATACTTTTGTAAGGTATACGGGTTAAATGCTTGTTTTACGAGGAGGTATTGGAATAGGTTACCTAATGGAGAAGTATAGCCAAAGCTTGTTGAAGTACTTTCTGAAATAGCTGTTTCTGACAACATTCCTCATTGGACGAAACGCGTAGGTTAGAGCCTGGGATCTGATCCCATGACACTTCACGCACTGACTGCAGTCATTTCATGGGTTGGAAACATCTGCTCGTTTTATTCCTTATGACATGCTCGTTTTTTTTATCATTATAAATGTAAGAGTACTCTTTTTGGAATAAATTATAGATTAACTGCACCATGAGAAGTCGTTTTCTCTTTTTTCAATGCATGAACCTGTCGATTCACCACAAATATACAAGATCTAGTTGCTTGTTGTCTAGTTTGACTGTTGTCTTAGTGGGTCACAGGAGTGCAGTTCGCTTTGCACTCCGATGACCTGTTTTTAGCAGAGAGCGGGCTGAAGTACTTTCTGAACTTGCTCTTTCTGACGACGTTTCTCATTGGACAAAACGCTTAGGATGGAGCCTGGGATCTGATCTCACGACCCTACATGCGCTGACCATGGCCAACTTGTGGGTTGGAAACATCTGCTTGTTTTATACCTTATGACATGCTCGTTTTTATCGTTTTAAATGCGAGTACTCTTTATGGAATAAATGATACACTTATATAAATGTACAGCTTGATATACTACACCATGAGAAGTTGTTTTCTCTTTTTTCAATGCATGAACCTGTGGATTCACCACCCGTGAGGGTTTTACATTATCTAGTTGTTTGTTGTCTTAGTGGAGACATAACCAGCCTGTGGATATACTCTGTAGGCTCTGTAGCTTACACATGCATTTGCAAATGCGTGCAGACTAATGCCACGTACACACGATCCGAAAATCGGACAACAGATCGTCCGACTTTTTCCGTTTACTAGTCGCAAGTAGAAATTGAATAGGTTACTAAAGTCACGAAAATTCTCGTACGACAGAAAAAAAAATCGGAAGTGATGTCTTGTGTTGTATTTGCGGGACGACAACTGTACTGATCAAACGAAAATCGTACGATCTGGTATCATACGACGAACATTTTTGTGCATGTCCGATAAAATAATATCGGATGAACTGTCATGATCGGCTCACGGAAGCCCTGTACTACAATCTGATTATCAGACGATTTCCTTAGACGACATTTTTGGTACAATATTCGGATCGTGTGTACGTGGCATTAACCCCTGCTTTTAACACATACTGTTAGGTTGATTTGGTTGTCTGCGAGCTGGATGGTAAATAAGCTATTTTTTTTCCTTGGATTTATCCTTGACCCTGTTTATACCTTATGTTGCCCTCCAATGCTGCTTACTGCGATGGGCAGTTATAGGTGGGCGCAGTGGTGCTTTTTTTGTATCACTCGATATACGCTATGCCTGTTTGACAACCTATAACCTAGTGGTCCACTATTTGTGGTAAGAGGCCCGGTGTGTTGATGTTCGATGGAGGATTTTATTCACTGTAGTCTGTCTGTTTACACCTTGGGTGATTCCATAAAAGAAACATGGACTTTTGTGTCTGCGTTTGTGGACATTTATAAATGTACATATTTTTTCAGCACTGCATATACCCCTTTTATCTGCGTTATATTGTTACCAACAATTCTATGCTAACTGCTCCTTATAACCCAAAATTCTTTATTTTTATTGAAATTGCTCTTTGCCTGGCTGTGACTTTTTTATTAATTCACTAACTAAGAACAGGTATTCAGACCTTTCCAATATTCTCTGATTCTTGATTTGCACATTAGTGGATACATAACCAGCCTGTGGTTATACTCTGTAGTAGGGGTGCAACGGATCAAAAAACTCACGGATTGGATCGATCCTCGGATCAGGAGTCACGGATCGGATCATTTTCGGATCAGCAAAAAAACAAAAACAAATCTTGTTACACCCACCAGAGTTTTAGATATAACAGTTATTCTCAACACAAAACTGAGCTTTTGTGCTTAAATACAGTGTTTGGAAATCCGACGGACTGTTTATTGCTAATGTGACAGAACACCTCTTATTTTCACATTAAATTTAACATTTAAACAGTCCGTCGGATTTACAAATACTGTATTTAAGCGTATATGCTCCGTTTTGTGATGAAAATAACTGAATCTAAAACTCTGTTGGGTGTAATAAAAGATGTCCACTTGCCCCCTAATCACTATCATTACTCCGGTGTCACCCCCCATCCACTCTGGTGTCACCCCCTCCTCTGGTGTACAGACAGCCATGCTCCCCGGGTGATGGTGTCTCCTACCTGCAGGTGCAGAGCTCACAGATGCTGTCTCCACTCTCCACATGTCTGCAGTCCCGGGTCTGTAGTGAGAGCACTGAGGCAGGGAGGCATGTCACGCTGTGCACTGGGCTCTGGCAAGCACATGGGGGTGGAGCAAGATGGCCGCAGCTCCGGAGCTGAGCCGAAGCCGGGGACTTTCCTACGGCCGAGGCTCGGGAACGCTCCGCGGAATGCTTGGTGTGCCGATCCGAACGGGGACGATCCGTTGCACCCCTACTCTGTAGGCTCTGTAGCTTACACATGCATTTGCAAATGCGTGCAGGCTAAACCCCTGCTTTTAACACATACTGTTAGGTTGATTTGGATGTCTGCGAGCTGGACGTTAAGTAAGCTAGTTTTTTTCCTCGGATTTATCCTTGACCCTGTTTATACCTTATGTCGCCCTCCAATGCTGCTTACTGCGATGGGCAGTTATGGGTGGGGGCAGTGTTTTTTGTATCACTGGATATACACTATGCCTGTTTAACCACCTATAACCTAGTGGTCCACTGATTGTGGTAAGAGGCCCGGTGTGTTGATGTTTTTTGTATCACTGGATATACACTATGCCTGTTTAACCACCTATAACCTAGTGGTCAACTGATTGTGGTAAGAGGCCCGGTGTGTTAATGTTTTTTGTATCACTGGATATACACTATGCCTGTTTAACCACCTATAACCTAGTGGTCCACTGATTGTGGTAAGAGGCCCGGCGTGTTGATGTTTTTTGTATCACTGGATATACACTATGCCTGTTTAACCACCTATAACCTAGTGGTCCACTGATTGTGGTAAGAGGCCTGGTGTGTTGATGTTCGGTGGAGGATTTTATTTACTCTAGTCTGTCTGTTTACACTTTGGGTGATTCCATAAAAGAAACATGGACTTTTGTGTCAGCGTTTGTGGACATTTACTGTATAAATGTACATATTTTTTCAGCGCTGCATATACCCCTTTTTTTTTTGTGTTATTATTGTTACCAACAATTCTATGCTAGCTGCTCCTTATAACCCAAGTGCAGTGAACACTCTCTATTTTTATTGAAATTGCTGTTTGCCTGGCTGTGACTTTATTATTAATTCACGGACCAAGAACAGGTATTCAGACCTTTCCAATATTCTCTGACTCTGATTCTTAAGGTACTGAAGCGATGGGATCAGCTTACCAGTCAGAAAAGGTAGAATTGTCACAGCGAGGTCAACCTCCTTTATCTCTCTTGTGACAGGTTTACTTTAAGCATATTTGTATCCATTTAAAAATAACCATTGCTGTGCTTTTGATTTGGCAGTTGTCCTGGTGAACACGCATGTTTTGTGGCTCTCGAGCCACCGAGAGATGCTGACGGATGTAATTATGATGCATGTTCAATTCCAGGTAGAGGAGAAAACCGTCACCTTGTGAACCGCATCTCCGCGCAGACAGCAGCTGCAAATCTTCCATTTCTTCCTATTTCCAGAGAGGTTCTACCAGAGCAAGGTCCATTAGCATAATGCGAGGCCTCCCAATCTTATAGATTTTCACTGGCGGCTCGGAGATGTCGATGATAATGAGATGACTACACATTTGCTCAGGACCACGGCGATTATTACAGTGGGTTTTGTTTTCTTCTTGCCGAGCGGATCTATTTGTACACAAATAAGTCTTATTAAGAGCATGGTTAGGGACATGTAAATGAATGTATGGGATCCGTCCTTTATGTGTATTACAGTTTTTACAATCTCATCTGCCACAACTGACCCCGTTTTGATTGAATTGACAGACTATTAACTTGTTCAGTGGGGGGAGTGAGAACGGCGGGCGGCTCACCTGCGTTATTAGCGCTGTGAAAGTCACACAAGGTTCTCTATCGGTAAGCGTGCAGTACGATATTTCACAGGCCTGCTGTACAGTACAGTATATTACCTTGTTTAAATTCAGATGGAAATCTCAACTGTCTTTAAAGCCGCGTACACACGATCAGACATGTCCGATAAAACAGGTCCGACTAACCGTTTTTATCGGACCACGCTGAAGTAGTCTGTTGATCTGATGTGCATACACACCATCTGACCAAAATCCCCTCGGACCAGAACGCGGTGACGTAGAACACACCGATGTGCTGAAAAAAGGAAGTTCAATGCTTCCAAGCATGCGTCAAATCAATTTGACGCATGCACGGGATTTTGGTGCAATGGACTAACCATCGAACATGTCCGAAGGACAGGTTTCCAGCGGACAATTTTTTAAACATGTTTAGAAACTTTTGTCCGCTGGAAAACTGTCCGATAGCCCGTACACACATTTGAACATGTCCGCTGAAACTGGTCTGCGGACCAGTTTCAGCGGACATGTTCGATCGCGTGTACGCGGCCTAAGATTTTTGGGGTATGACGGAAAAGAAGTCCATCTTTTATTCTGCAGTTGAAAAAAAAGCAAAAAAAAAAATACATTTGCTGGGATTGTTTCGATATGTAATGCCGCGTACACACGACTGTTTTTTGGGTTTAAAAAAAAAATGAAGTTTTTTTTTTTAATGTCATTAAAAACGATTGTGTGTGGGCTTCAGAGCATTTTTCACGATCTAAAAAATTGGGAAGTTTTTTTCCTGGACGTGATCTATTTTTTTCACAACGTTTTTAACGTCGCTTTTAAGGTTGTAAAAAATGGTCATGTGTGGGCTTTAATGATGTGAAAAGAACACGCATGCTCAGAAGCAAGTTATGAGACAGGAGCGCTCGTTCTGGTAAAACTAGCATTCGTAATGGAGTAAGCATATTCATCAGGCTGTAACAGGCAGAAAAGTGCAAATCGTCTTTTACGAACACAAATTCAGCTAAAAGCAGCCCAAAGGGTGGCGTCATCCGCATTGAACTTCCCCTTTATAGTGCCGTCGTACGTGTTGCACGTCACCACGCTTTGCTAGAGCATTTTTTTTTCACGATCGTGTGTAGGCAACGTCGTTTTAATGATCGGGTTGAAAAAACATTGTTTTTTCTAGACCCTTAAAAACTTCATTTTTTAGAACCCGAAAAATGAAGTTCAATGCTTCAAGCATGCGTCAACTTGATTCTGAGCATGTGCGGCTTTTTAAGCGATGCTTTTGCATAGTAACGATCGATTTTGACCTATCAGTTAGGCGTCCATCGGTTAAATTTTAAAGCAAGTTCTCTTTTTTTTGACCGAAGGATGACTGACCGATGGGGCCCACACACGAGCGGTTTGGACCGATGAAACGGACCTTCAGTCCGTTTTCATCGTTTTTGACCGATCGTGTGTACGCGGCCTTAGACCCTTTTCACACTGGGGCATTTTTCAGGCGCTTTAGTCTGAAAGCACTCGGGCTTTCACATTGGGACTACAGATGCAGCTTCTTTCAGGTGCTTTACAGGCGCTTTTTTTAATGCTAAAGCGCCTGAAAAACGCCCCAGTGTGAATGGGGTCTTAGGGAGGGGGTTGTTACCATGTGCTGAAATGCATCAAAACATATGTTACATGCATCTTCATGTGCTGCCATCACCATCAATAGGACACTTTTTCGGCCAACACACGTTGGGGGCGAAGTATAAAACAATGGCAAAGCTGGAAGCAGGTTTTATGGTCACAGATGAAATACATGAACTGTTTTACTTGTCCAAAAATGTGTTCAGCCAGTCTTGTGATTCGCACACCTTTGGCGCACTGCATTGATTAAGCGTTGTAGCTTTCCATGTCACCTCCCCATTTTCAGCCTGCCTTTTGGAAACCCACTTCTGAGAACCATTAAGTTGGGTAATAATGACAACCATTATCATCGCTTAGACGCAGCGGCTTCGCTGCAATTGGCGCTATATAAGTGTAAACATTATTATTATTAGGGTTGTCCCGATACCACTTTTTTAGGACCGAGTACAAGTACCGATACTTTTTTCCATGTACTCGCCGATACCGAATACCGATACTTTTTTTTAAAGGTGTCCCCAAATGCAGCCATGTCCCCCCACAAATGCAGCCATGTCCCCAAACATATGCAGCCATGTCCCCAAACATATGCAGCCATGTCCCCCCACATATGCAGCCATGTCCCCAAACTTATGCAGCCATGTCCCCAAACTTATGCAGCCATGTCCCCAAACTTATGCAGCCATGTCCCCAAACATATGCAGCCATGTCCCCAAACATATGCAGCCATGTCCCCCAACATATGCAGCCATGTCCCCCAACATATGCAGCCATGTCCCAAAACATATGCAGCCATGTCTCCAAACTTATGCAGCCATGTCCCCAAACATATGCAGCCATGTCCCCAAACATATGCAGCCATGTCCCCAAACATATGCAGCCATGTCCCCCAACATATGCAGCCATGCCCCCCATACCTAATGATGATGCCGCCGCTGCCGCATTAATCACCGTGTGGCGAACATTACAGGCAGCTTTCGTTTGAATAGCTGTTTTCCCTGCCACGCTGTGTAAAGGACACTCCCCCTTGCTCGGGATTGGACAGAGCCGTCCAATCCCAAGCAAGGGGGAGTGTCTATACATGGCGCGGTGGGGAAAACAGCTATTCAAACTAAAGGTGCCTGTAATGTTCGCCACACGGTGATTAACGCGGCAGCGGCAGCTTTGCGATATACGGCGGCGCGGGGGGGGGGCGCAAGTATTCTATTCAGACATCAGGGGCATTTGCGGGAGTACAAGTACTCCCGCAAATACTCGTATCGATACCGATACTGGTATCGGTATCGGGACAACCCTAATTATTATTATTATTATTATTCTGTCAAATGACCAAGCAGCTATCATTGCAATCTATGAATCTGAACCAGGAAAACAAGTAGTCATGTTCTTGGGCTGTGGCAAAAGTGTGTGAACCATAGGATGAGTTTAACCTTAGGTATATGAAGGGTGTACACTGTGTATTTAGCCTTTTGTCCAGAGATTTTATAGTAATTATCCTAATTATGCTGGTTCTTTATGTCACTAGACCTGCGGAAGATAAGGCTTGTTGAGGAAGTGAAAGTGTACATTTATTGTAGGAATTATCTCCCAACATTTGCTTGTTTTAACTTGTACTCCTTTTACTGTCTAGAAAAGCAAATATTTGCTCGGAGCACTAGAGGTAGAATTTGCACAGTTCTTTTTTTACTCCTATTAAATAAGATACTTTAGGTTAACTGATTACTGCATTACCATAGCCGTCATCTTTTTTTTTTTTTTTAACATCACTCTTTATTTGCACTAGAGCTACTAGAAAGGATCAAGCAAAGGCCTCCATTTTTCTAAGGCCCACTTGAACTTTAAAGAGAATATATCATCTTTTTCAATAAACATGCTGTATACACTAAATGGGGGAGATTTATTAAAACATTACTCAGAATCTGGTGCAGCTGTGCTTAGTAACCAATCATCTTCTAACTTCAGTAAGGATGAGCTCAGGCGTGTTCATAACTCCACGTGCCCGCGCCCGCCAGGAAGCTGACACTCCGCAGTGCTAATCACAAGTAGTGAGACATTTCCCAACCTGTGCAGCCGTGGATCGGGAAATGTCTCACTGTTGATGATTAGCGGAGTGTCAGCTTCCTGGTGGGGGGCGTGGGCACGTGGAGTTGGAACACGCCTGAGCTCATCCTTAAACTTCAGCTTGTTCAATTAAAGGGGTTGTAAAGGAATTTTTTATTTTTTCATAATAAGCATTCTTTACCTGCAAACATTCCTCTTTTCACTTCCTCATTGTTCGTTTTTTGCTCAGAAGTTGCTCTATTTCTTCTCTGTTCTGTTCACTTCCTGTTTGTCTGATTGTTACTCACCACCGTGAAGGGAGACATTACTGCGGTGGTCAGTGACGTGCTCCCTCCTCCTGGGAACTACATCTGTGTGGCAGGACGCTCTCTACGTGTTAGGCCGCGTACACACGATCGAACATGACCAGTTTCAGTGGACATGTACGATCGTGTGTGCGGCCTATCGGACCGTTTTCCAGCGGACAAAAGTTTCCAAACATGCTTAGAAACCTGTCCGCTGGAAACCTGTCCGTCGGACATGTTCGATGGTTAGTACACAAAATCATCGGACCAAAATCCGCGCATTCTCAGAATCAAGTCGACGCATGCTTGGAAGCATTGAACTTCGTTTTTTCATCACGTCGTTGTGTTCTACATCACCGCGTTCTGGTCCGAGGGGATCTTGGTCCGATGGTGTGTACGCACATCAGACCAACAGACCACTTCAGCCTGGTTCGATGAAAACAGTCCGTCGGACATGTTTCCTCGGACATGTCTGATCGTGTCTACGCGGCCTTAGAGACTTCAAGGAGGTGTGAATTACTGGGCGTGCTGCAATTCATACTGGGAAATGTAGTTCTTGCATGAACGAGCGCCTCAAACCAGGATGTGAATGAGAGAACAGAAACTAGAATGCCGGAGGTGATATAGATGAAGGAATTTAATAGGTATTTACTCGTTTTTTAACAGAATCATTACACTATTCTGTCTGTCTACCTTGCAGACAATAATTTTAGGCAAGAATTGTTTTCCTTTACAACTCCTTTAAGCTTTGACAATAAAACCTGGAAGCTGATTGGTTACTATGCACCAGTTTTAGTAAATCTCGCCCATAATGTGTTAATTTTTTTAAAACCTTGTGTTATTTGTAATCGTACTTGTCCATGGAGGCAGCCATATTGGCGCATTACATGTGCAGGTTCTGCTTCATGCTTTGCAAGCGGTACACAATGGTTGCACAATGGTTGCGCTTCATCCCTTCTCCAGACAACACAAATCTATAAATCAGTCTCATAAAAAAAAAGCACTCTTTAGCCTTGTACACACGGTTTTCCAGTCAGAAAAACTGCCATGGGAACTTTAGGCCGGGAAAACCGCCCGTGTGTATGCTCCATCGTAGTTTTTCCGGCTCTCTTTTTTCCCAGCCGGAATTCCTATGGGAAACACTGCAATGGAGCATACACACGGCCGGGATTCCCGACCAAATCTCTGATGGCAGTTTTCCTGTCGGGAAACACGGTCATGTGTAGGGGGAAAAAATTACAAGCAGGTCCTCGGTTTACCCCTCAGGTTTCCCGGCGGACTTTTTATCGCCGGTAATCCCGTACGTGTCTACGAGGCTATGGCTGATATCTCAACAGTTTATAAGCAGGCTGAGCGATTGCAAAAGAAGTGTTTGCTTTATTTTATGGCTGTATGGCTGTATGAATTGTTATGTTTCATAAAATAAAAGCAACACGGAAAAGCAACAAAAAAAAACCTCTGCTTTGCCCCCTTCCTATATACTTACCTTCTCTTCAGTCTTCCATTTGGCTGCAGAGTGCAAAGAAAAAAACCTAGTACTTCAAGGTACGGCCAACCATGCAAACTGCAACCTGTATAGATGTGAATCAGGCATTATGGACCTTGCTTTGTGCACTGGTGCGCGGTCATGTTAGAACAGGAAAGGGCAATCGCCAAACTGTTCCCCCAAAGTTGGGAGCATGAAATGGTCCAAAATGTCTTGGTATGTTGACGCCTTAAAGCGGAGTTCCACCCAAAATTGGAACTTCCGCTTATCCCACTCCTCACCCCCTTACATGCCACGTTTGGCATGTAATTTTTTTTGGGGGGGGGGAGTGGGGGCTTCAGGAGGAGTGGGACTTCCTGTCCCACTTCCTCCTTCCGCCAAAGGGGCTGGTTAGGCGATTAAGCTTAATCGCCTACAGCAGCCCCTCCCTGTAGGCGTTCGTCTAGGACACTGGCAGGTCCTAGGCGATCGCCTGTCCAATGGGACGGCTCAGCGCAGTGCCGTTTGGCCGTGAAACCGAAAGCTGTCACGGCTGGGTGCCCACAGTATCAATGAGGATGCCGGCCGGGGAGGGGGGAGAGGAGAGGAGCCCCAGCCGGCGCGTCACTGGAACGCTGGAGCAGGTGAGTGTCTGTTTATTAAAAGCCAGCAGCTACACTTTTTGTAGCTGCTGACTTTTAATAAACATACATTTTGGCTGGAACACCCCTTTAAGAGTTCTCTTTACTGGAAGTAAGGAGCTAAGCCCAGCCCCTGAAAAATAACCCAATATCATAATCCCCCCCTCCACCAAATGGTTTGGACCAGTGTACAAAGCAAGGTCCATAAAGACATGGATGAGTGAGTTTGGGGTGAAAGAACTTGACTGGCCTTCACAGAATCCTGACCTCAACCCCATAGAACAGCATTGGGATGAATTTGAAGCCAGGTCTTCTCGCCCACATCAGTGCCTGACCTCACAAATGTGCTTCTGGAAGAGTGTTCAAACATTATTATAGACACACTCCTAAACCTTGTTGAACCCAGAAGAGTTGAAGCTGTTATAGCTGTAAAGGGTGGGCCAACTCAATATTGAACCCTACGGACTAAGACTGGGATGCTATTAAAATTCATGTGCGTGTAAAGGCGGCGTCCCAATGCTTATGGTAATATAAGGTACTGTGGAACCTTGGATTACAAGTATAATCCATTCCAGGAGAATGCTCGTAATCCAAAGTACTCGCATATCAAAGGGAGTTTCCCCATCGAAGTCAATGAAAATTAAAATAATTTGTTCTGCATTGACTTCAATGGCATGCAATACCGCATACGGCAAGAGGCGAGGGGGGGGGGGGGGGTGGAGAGCCTCGGAAATGGCCAGAGGACACTGCAATTGTCGGAAAGACTTTGTTCCTGAGATTTACCGAGGTCAGCCGAGCTGTCTTCGGGGGTTCCTGTGCATATCTGAATGTCGCCTTTCGGTGACGTTTGGCTCTGGTGCCCCCCCACACCTCAGGCCAAACGTGATACTGCACACTGCTTTGGCCTGAATCGTGCTCGTTTTGCGGGACAACACTCGCAAACCGAGTTACGATTTAAAAAAAATACAGTGCTCGTTTTGCAGAACGCTCGTTTATTGCATTACTCGCAATTGTGATTTTCTGGCTACTTCATATGGTTCTGCCTGATTGGACTGATGTACTTATTGGTTAATGTAGAATTTTCAGGTACAATTTATGTCGAGTATTAGTCGCCCCATCCATGCACTCCAAGCTGATTTGAGTGAACTATATGCATCATTAATAGCGCGCTGCTCCAGTTCTCTGTGTGCTGAGGGTGAAGTGAGAGGCAGGTCATGCCTATCTATAGAATATCACAGAACTCCACTTTATATAAAGATAGCGAGATGTCACAATCTCTTAGGTTTTCAGACTGTCCAAAAACTCCCAATATTTCCTAGCAGGTGAGGCACAAGCATTCATCTCTCATTGTTCTTCATTTCATGAAGTGTAATTTCACGCTTCACGCTCTGCGCAATGGGGAGAACGCTGTTCAGCAGTTTTTGGTAGTGAGCGCTCACACTTTTACTGCCTAATGGCGAGCCTGTTTAAACTTCTCTATAAATTTTCCCCGTCTCAAAAGTTTGTTATTGAACTGTTACACAAACCGATCGTTTTCTTTTTATATAGAATTTTACAGAACAACTTCGCTATTGTCATGGGTGCTGGGAATTCGTCATTGTAGAAAATCGGATCTGATTGCAGGATGTAAGGGAAAGGATTTTTTATTAATGTGAAATTACACATTGGTTAGTGTAGTAATTGTATATTATGCCTTAGCAAAGGTAGAGTTCTTCTTTGACAAATGTCAATAGTCCCAAAAATGTGTCAAATGTCTGATCTGTCTTTCGCAATATTGCAGTCCTGCAAAAAAATTGCAGATCGCCGCCATTACTAGTAAATGCTATGTCTTATGCCGCACAGATGTTTTTCGGGTTGAAAAAATGAAGTTTTTATTTAATGTCATTATAAATTATAACATTTTGAACATGTTCTAATTTTTCTCGTAGTTTTTAACGTTGTTGTTTTTTATGTCGTAAAAAATGGTCGTGTGGCTTTAACGACGTGAAAAATCTGCACATGCTCAGAAGCAAGTTATGAGACTGGAGAGCTCATTGTGGTAAAACTAGCGTTCATAATGGAGTAAGCACATTCATCACGCTGTAACAGACAGAAAAGCGCAAATAGTCTTTTCTTAACACAAAATCAGCAAAAGTAGCCCAAAGGGTGGCGCCATCCGCATGGAACTTTCCCTTTATAGTGCCGTCGTATGTGTTGTACGTCACCGCACTTTGCTAGAGCATTTTTTTTTCACGATCGTGTGTAGGCAAGCCCGTTTTAATGATCGTTTTAAAAAAAAAAAAATTTCTAGACCCTTAAAACGTCATTTTTTACCACCCGAACAATGGTCGTGTGTACGCGGCATTAGTTTAGACTTGTGTCTAAACCTCTGCACCTCTAAAAAGCAATCCATGTTCAGATCGTTTTTCAGAGACATTTGATAGGTGGCGAGACGCGATGTGACACTCCTGTTTTAACCCCCTAATTGCCACACCAACATGCTACAACTACGTTCATTGCAAGTAGTTGCAACACTTCCCTATTTACTTGAATGGGTTGCATTCCGAATGTCCTCTGCATCAGGAGTGATCGTTTTTTGCCACATGCTGTAGATCGGCGGTCTCCAAACTGTGGCTCGGGGGCCAGATATGGCCCTTTGCTTGCCTTTATCTGGCCCTTGGGCTGCCGTTTATTTATTGGCACCGCCACCAATGAAGGGCACGATTCCTCTCAATGACACCAATGATACCAATGATGGGGCAGAATTCCTCCTAATGACACCAATGGTGAGGCACAATTCCTCCCACTGTCACCAGTGATGGGGGATTTTGTACTCCTGATGGCTACAGTCTGGCCCCCTTAAAGTCTAAAGGATAGTAAACTGGCCCTTTTGTTTAGAAAGTTTGGAGACCCCTGCTGTAGATGATTAAAGGGTAGTGGTTGGGGGGTGTGGGAGTTCACCGCTCAAAGGTACCATATTTATCCGCCTATATCACACGCCGGCGTATAACACGCATGCCAAGTTTAGGAAGGAATTTTAAGGGAAATAACTTTTTGGAGGGAAGTTTAAGGATAAAAACTTACATTTAAATGCCCATCAATGCAGCCTTATCAGTGTCCATCTGCAGCCTTGTCCATCGTTGCAGAATGATCAGTGTCCATCTGCAGCCCTGCCCAGTGTCCATGCAGCCTTACCAGTGTCCATGCAGCCTTGCCCAGTGTCCATGCAGCCTTGCCCAGTGTCCATGCAGCCTTGCCCAGTGTCCATACAGCCTTGCCCAGTGTCCATGCAGCCTTGCCCAGTGTCCATGCAGCCTTGCCCAGTGTCCTTGCAGCCTTGCCCAGTGTCCTTGCAGCCTTGCTCAGTGTCCTTGCACCTTGAATGTTTAAAATTACCGCCGCGGCGCAGAGATAGACAAAACCGGATGTCATGTGTACTCGACTGTACTCTGCTCCTCTCGGAGTCCCGCCCCTTACCCAGGTTACTATGATGGACATAACACAGGTCCAATGGCTGGACTGGGCGTGACTGCGAGCGGAGCGGAGCCGAGCCTAGCCAAGTACACAGTACACTCGGCTATGTGTATATCAGTGGCGCTCACTCTTCTCCCCCTCACAGACAACGGGGATTGGCGTATAACATGCAACCAGGATTTCCCCCTGATTTTAAAGGGAAAAAAATAAATACGGTAATTACTGTCTCTGCAGTTAAAAAGGGGGCCGGCTCTGTTTGCAACAGAGATGATTGAAAAAGAAAATAGCCGGATAACCGCACACCAAATAACCTTTATTATAAAGTTAAAATCAAGGCATCAAAAATTGGTACAGACTAACAGCACTGCCGCTGACATGTTTCACACCAGACACGGTGGTTAGTCATAGCTGGATGGTTGTAGTGTTTGGGGGGTGCTAAAATCACAGCTCACCCATGTGTTTTCAACATGCCCCCCCCCCCCCCAAATTCAAGTCTAAATGAGCTATAAAGCTATAAAATGTGTTACTAAACCCAGGACCATGCATTCACTATATCTGGTCGCCCACAGTACACAGAACATGGAAATGCAGTGATTTTAGTAAATATAAGCTGCTAAATACCTTTTTTCATCAGCAGTATGTAGCAGTCTTGTGACTTCTATCAGTTTCCAGCCAAGCACTCGTTAAAGCTTGTAGGAGGAGTTTTCTGACTGTCCCATGGGACAGCATTACTCCTGACCTTCTGTCTGGACAGTTCTAATTGGCCCTGTGCTGATCACATGCACCCTCCTAAGAAAAAAAAAAAGCTCTCTAGCAATACACACCAAACTGAGCATGTGCGACCTGACTCCATAGGCTCTGAGTTATCAGCAAATTATTAGGTGAGAGTGGAAGAAGGGGAGGATAAGAGAATGCAGAATCAAACAGCCTTTTTACACAATGTGGAGGATTAACCCCTTAGATTCCACAGTGAGTTCCGGGTTCAGCTGTGAGGGGGCCCTCTACTTCTAAATAAATTACTAGAGGCCTCCTGGATATGTGATGTGCATATCTCAGGAGGCCCAGAGAGTACGGTAGCACATGTAATTCGTTTAGGCGAATGACAAGCATTGGGGGCGGGGCTGCGCTGTTTCTTAAAATTCATTGAGGGGCTGGGCTCCACTGTTTAAAAAAAACAAAACAAAAGTAGATAAAAAAAAAAAATAGCAAAAAACTGATATAGAATTATATTACATACCCAATGTTGTAGAGGAGGGGTGGAGATGGGGAAAGTTACTATAGAGGGTGAAGGTCCACCAGTTTAGTTAAATATTATTTTTTAGTAAATAATCACCAGGGACTGTACTTACTTTTACTGAAAAGTGTCCTTGAAATCCTCTTTCCTCTGCTCCCCATGGATACCCCCACAGCTGTGATCTTCCAGTGCTGAGGGGGTTATAATACGAGCCACTGGACCTGTCATAGGCACTCATCAAAAGTGTCAACTATGCCGCCCTTTCTGCCCCCCCCCCCACACTCCAATTATTATAGTCATACTATGCCTTTCTGCAATTAAAAGTACCCTATGAATGGAAGACCAGTAGATGAAGGAAAGGTCCACATCTGCCATTTATAAATCGTAGATATAACAGTTTCTATGAATGGAAGTGGGGGGAGGAAAAGGGTCCAGCGGTTTGTATTAACCCCCCACAGTATCGGAAGATCACAGCTGCAAGGTGTATTTTCTGGGACTGAAGAAAGGAGATTTCAATAAAAATAAGTGCGGAAGAAAAAAAAATATATGTAATGGGTTGGCCCGTGATACTCAGAGACTTTTGAAGGATGTGGTGTACTCCTGTGCCAGCTTCACCAATGACTCTTGGGTCTAGGGTCATCCTATGTCCGATAGGGGCATAGGATGACTTAGGAATAATATCATGAATTACATGAGATGGGACAGTAACGATAATTCATGTATTGCAGGATATCTTGAAATATTACAAGTTGTTCCTTATGAACAGGTCAATAGACTGTTGAGGTGTTAATTGAGTTCAGGCTCCTAAGATATTTCATTGTCCATTGTGTGATGCTAATACTGTTTTGTGTCTATTGTACTAATTAAGTCTGTAAAGATCAGATGTCTAACTTTGAGGTGTTAATTGAGTCTGGCTTCTGAAAGACCTTTCATTGTGGATGCTAATGACACTGTATGGTGTGAAAATACTATTGATGATAGATATGTGTTGGCAGTCTGACTTCTCAGGTGTAGTAATTAGTTCATGTTAATTATGTCAGAACGGTGCCGAAAAGTCTGTGGGATGTGTATTGGAGACTCGTTAGCCCCCCATTGTGTGATGTGTGGGTGGAGTGTGTCTTTGTCCCTATGATTACTGCAGCATGCTTTTTGGTGTATAAAAGACTGAGTTTTACCATTAAAAGTATTCATTCATTTTGGAACCAGAACCAGAGCTTGTGTCTCGGTTATTCTGGGAAATGGAATGGGTCGTGTCTGCCGGATTGTGGAGCGTTGGATAAGCTGTCTTGGGTTGGTGGAATGGAAAATCGTGACCGTTACAATATATAAATATATATTTCCCCAAACAAAGTTTTTTTTTTTACCCCAACACTTCATATTCCTGATATATACCTGCTGTACCATGTACTTGTTCGAGAAAGTATCCTGTTCTCTTTGTATTTCTTCCTTTATGCGAGATCCCTGGTCTTCCTGCCAGTTCCTCTACTTTCCTGTTATAAACTGACCACACTAAGCAGAAGAGCATGGTGGTCAGTTCTCTAGCTATGCTGGGAACTCAGTGTACTCTCCTCCAATAATCAGACTTGTCTTTACACCCCACCCCCTCTGCATAGCCATTTACTGGGAAGATCAGTGTGCTGCTGTATCTCCTCCTCCACCTTATGCAGCTGAGAACAGAGGGAATGCAATCACTATATATATAAAAAAAAAAAACCATTATAAATACCTTTTTTTCTCTTTTCTATTTCTATACAATCATGTTGTGTGTTTCATTTCTATTTTAAACTGAATGGATTGTTTTACAAGGTAATCGTTTACAATCACTTTAAGCTTTAAGCAGATGAGAGTGGATGTGGAGAGAAAAGCATAGGGCAAAGCAGAAGGACATAAAATATATTGTTGATTGTTCTGGGGCCTGTAGCTGTATGACAAATGACACCTGCTCTAAGCTTCATGCTATCGTGTTTGACAAACATCATTATTCCCCGTCCAGAGAACACAAGATTTTCTAAAATTAGAAATCACAAACGGAAAGATACTTTATTTATGGGAGGTTGATTTCCATATTGTTCTTTTGTAACGGGTTTCAAAAACATATGCACCTTCTTTAGTCTGGAGAACCGATGTAGCGTGATTAAAGAACAGCTGCAGATACATCGATCTCTGGTTTATCATTCAATGGGTATAGAAAACAATCACATTTTGTTGCTTTGCAGCCTAAAACGAAGACAGACACTGTTTTTGTTTTATCCAGATCTATTTACTTAGTACAATTTATAACATCTAAGTTAAAGAACACCAATATGTCAGAAAAAAATATTCAAAAACAGAATCATTGAGTTGGAAAAACGATCACACCCCCTCCTAGAAGCGGCAACATTTTTTTTTTTTACAAACTTTATTTGCTATAAAGTAGTACAAAAAAACATAATCACACATTAAGAGAAATGCAACTTAGAAAATGTTATACAGTACAGAACTAAAGTACAATTTAAGTAAAGGAAATACTGCGCTAGGAGCTTACTGTAATAATAATATTAACCACTTAAGGACTGGAAGGATTTGCCCCCTTAATAACCAGTCCATTTTTTGCGATACGACACTGCGTCGATTTAACTGACAATTGCGCGGTTGTGCGACGCTGTACCCAAACAAAATTGACGTCCTGTTTTCCCCCACAAATAGAGCTTTCTTTTGGTGCTACCGTGTTTCCCTGACACCGTCTTATATTTTTTTTTCCTCAAGAAATCACACTATGGCTTATTTTCTGGGGCTGTCTTATTTTTATTACAGAAAATAAAGGTTGCCTACCTGAACCACACTTGCGCTTCTTAGCATTTCCTCTGTCCACCTGTAGACTGAGATTATCGTATTCTGCACGCCATTTTTGGACCATTCGGATATCCAACTTCTTCTTTTTGCACTCATCTTGTCTGGCTGTACAGAAAGATAGGCCAGCAAAGCTGATGTGGAGCACAGTGGAGCTGGGGTGATCTCTTTGGGCTCAGTACGGTAGCAGCTTTTCCCCCTATCCCCTGGTGTTTGTGTGGGGTGAGAGAGGGGTTTGCTGGTCAGTGCTGGGAGACGCTTTACAGCTTTACGTTCTTCTCCTCACTTCAGCTCCAGTACAGTACCGTACGCCTATCACGCGTTGTTTCCCGCTCTGCGCCGTGCCGTTACGCATACGACACGCCCATCACTACGTCTTATTTTCGGAGATTCGCCACGCCATCGCTACGTCTTATTTTCTGAGATTCGCCACGCCATCACTACGTCTTATTTTCGGAGATTCGACATGCCATCGCTACGTCTTATTTTCGGAGGGATGTCTTATATTTCGATCTTGTGTCGAAATCCCGCTACGGATTATTTTCGGAGTACGTCTTATTTTCGGGGAAACACAGTATTTGATCACCTCTGCGGTTTTTTTTTTGCACTATAAACAAAAAAAGAGCGACAATTTTGAAAACAAAATCCAATATTTTTTACTTTTTACTATAATAAATATCCCCAAAATTAGAAAAAAATAAATTAATTTCTTCATCATTTTACGCTGATATATATTCTACATATTTTTGGTAAAAAAAAAAAAAAAAAGACGCAATAACGCGTATATTGATTGGTTTGCACAAAAGTTAGAGCATCTTAGAAATAGGGGGGAGATTAATTGCATTTTTAATTTATTATTTTTTTTACCAGTAATGGCAGTGATCAGCAATTTTTAACACGACTGAGACATTGCGGCGCACAGATCGGACACTTTTGACACTTTTTTGGAACCATTGATATTTATACAGCGTTCAGAGCTAGAAATAGCCACTGATTACTGTAAAAATGGCCCCAGCAGGGAAGGGATTAACACCAGGGGGCCGATCAAGGGGTTAAATGTATTTCCTCATGTGTGTTCTAACTGTGGGGGGATAGGACTGCCTGGTGGAGAAGACCAATTGCTGTTCCTAATCTTTAGGAACAGCAGATCTGTCTCTCCTCCCCTGAGGCGGCGTACACACGGCCGAGGTTCTCGGCAGAAACCAGCGAGAAGCTCGCTGGGATCCTCATTCTGCCGAGAACCTCGGCCGTGTGTACACTCTCGGCGAGCATCCCGTCGGGAAAGCCGCCGAGAGAAAATAGAGAGCAGAATGGTCGCCGATTCTGACGGCCGGCCAAGAACCTCGACGGGCGGAACGATGTGTTCCGCCCGTCGAGGTTCTCGTACGTGTGTACGCCGCCTGACAGAATGGAGATCTGTCTGTGTACATTGACAGATCTACATTATGGGCCAGATTCTCAAAAGAGATACGACGGTGTATCTCCAGATACACCGTCGTATCTCTGTATCTGTTACGCATAGATTTTGCTTAGATCCGACTTGCGTAAGTCACTTACACCGTCGGATCTAAGTTGTAATGTTACGCTGGCCGCTAGGTGGCGTTCCCGTCGATTTTAGTGTCGAATATGCAAATGAGCCTGATACGCCGATTCCCGAACGAAGTTGCACGCCGTCGACGTAGTTTGCGTACGTGTAAGGTTACCCCTGCTATATGAGGGCTAACCTTGCGTAGGTTCGGCGTAAGCCATGTTAAGTATGGACGTCGGGACAGCGTCGTGTTTTTCCGTTGTTTACGTCACACGTCGCGAATAGGGGTGTACGTTAATTCCGTTGCCGTCAAAATCAATGTATTTGCGGCGTACTATGGAGCATGCGCAGTGGGCTACGTTTAGGGCCGGCGCATGCGCAGTTCGTTCGGTGCGGCGGCGCGCTTAATTAATAAAGCACGCCCCCCTCCTTCCCTATTTGAATTGAATTTGCCTGTAAAAAGTGCAGCGGCGTAGCGTAAATGGGTTACACTACGCTCCGCACAAAAAGCGGAGATTTACGAGAATCTGGCCCTCTGTTTCTTTCATGAGCGATCGCTGATGCGCACGCTCCAGTCGGCATGCCTGCACCCCCTTTAGCTCTTAAAGCGGCCGATGTACCATGGCCGCGATTCGCCCAGGGTACATAAACTGCACCCTGCTCCTACTTGGTCCCTGGCACCGTGGCGCCAGAAGGAAGATCACCTCTCTCCCCTCCCTGCAATCTTCTGGGACACGTCACTTGTCCCAGAAAAATGCCGGCCATTCACAGCGCGCAGCGTGGCTCCCGCATGCGCACCCTGCTGTGAAGCCATAGCTGGACGCCCACAGTTACAATGCCAACACAGTGAAGAGGAGCCAGGCTTTTTGTAGCTGCTGACTGTTAAATGGGTGGATCCCCACTTTAAGTTCTGCCTCCCATGATATAAAGCGAATAAGAGTGGCAGCAGGGTGGGATATCTGGCCTTTACTGTTGCGAAGAAACTTCAGCTAGTCCAAGTGTGAATGGTTCTCTTTACAAATACCGCAGTAATCCCCACTATGACTTACTATAGGAATCCTATACTCACTGCATCCTTTATTTTACTACTATCTGCACGCTTCTAGAGATCTGGAATCTTTTTTTTTTTCTGTCAAATCTTAACATTTCTTGACCTTCCCAGCAGCTTGAAATATCTATTGTTATATTTCACTACAATGGGAGTACTTAGATTGTAAAAGCTATTATTTATATACTGCTATGGACACTGTTATCTTGATTATTTAGGACTTGGGGGTTTTACCACCAAGCCGCATCCTTTTTTTTTTCCTTTCCATCTTGAAACAGATGAGAACTGTCTACAGTTATATAACAGTTGTGGCTGTTTTGTGTCTGGCTGCCTAAAGAGGAACATGATTGAAGTGCTATTAAACCCAAAAACATATTAGCGTACCAATCCTTAGATGTGATGGCTGTATTCGTTTTTTAAACTGGTTCTAAAGCCTTAACCACTTAAGACCCGGACCAATACGCTGGTAAATGACCCAAGGTGTTTTTGCGATTCGGCACTGCGTCGCTTTAACAGACAATTGCGCGGTCGTGCGACGTGGCTCCCAAACAAAATTTGCGTCCTTTTCTTCCCACAAATAGAGATTTCTTTTGGTGGTATTTGATCACCTCTGCGATTTTTTATTTTTTGCGCTATATACAAAAATAGAGCGACTTTTTTGAAAAAAAACCACTATTTTTTACTTTTTGTTAAAAAAAAATCAAATACACTAAATTTTAGTCAAACATTTAGGCCAAAATGTATTTAGCCACATGTCTTTAGTAAAAAAAAAAATCGCAATAAAAAAAAATAGCTACCTAGCGGGAACAGCGACACTAATACAGCGATCGGAAAAATGATCGCTTAGTGACATTGGCAATAGGGAGTGAAAGGGTTAACTAGGGCGGTGATCAGGGGGTTAAAACTTTATTAGGGGGGGTGGGGGGGCTATCCTGAACCTAACACTAACTGATTTTACACTGCCTGTCACACTGACACTAAATGCAGTGATTAGATCACTGCATTCAGTGACACTGTGACAGGGGGGTGGGGGGGCAGATCGCAAGGGGTTAAGTATGCCTATGTGAGTGTATGTCAGTGTAGTGCTGGTGCAGGACTTACTGTGAGGTGTTTCTCCCATCGCAGCGGTTGGAAATACCGCTGCGATGGGAGATTACATCACTTCCCCCTTCCTGTGTTTACACAGGAGGAGGAAGTGACAGAAGGGGGAGCGTGCGCATTGGCTGGGAGCGATCGCGCGGGGGGGGGGCGGGTAAACACCGACATCCGCCCGCTCATCCCGGAACGCTCCCGGAGCCAGGGGGACCCCCGCACGCCGCGGAGGGGGTCCCGATGGGACCCCCGAACCGCACGAAGGCGGGGACGTAAATTTACACCCTTGTGCCTGTACGAGCCATTCTGTGGCCGTATATGTGCGTGCGGGGGTCCTTAAGTGGTTAAAGAAGTTGTAAATGTTAGTTTTTTTTATTTTCTTAAATAGGTTCCTTTAAGCTAGTGCATTGTTGGTTCGCTTACCTCTTCCTTCGATTTCCCTTTTAAATGGGGGCAAGCTTACTAAGGAGAAACAGGAAGTGAGAAATTCAGAAAGAAAAAAAACATTTAGAAGGGAAATAGAAGGAAAAGGTAAGTGAACGAACAATGCACTAGCTTAAAGGAACCTATTTAGAAAATAAAAAACAAACCTTTACAACACCTTTAGCCCTGGTTCACACTGGTGCGTTTTGACATGCGATTTGGCATGTCAAATCTCATGTCAAAATGGCGGATTTTGCCGCAAATTGCCGGCAATGGCACTGTCCTAATCGGCACGACGCTGCATCTGCGGCGCTGCACCGATTTCAAAAAGTAGTCTCTGCACTACTTTTTGCGATTTCAGCCCGCGATTTACATTGACATCTGTGCAGAAACCTGCACAGATGTCTCTTAAATCGCGGCCGAAATCGGGACTGCCAGCGGGAGTACAATCGTGCGAGTTCAGCTGAACTCGCACGGCTTCACTCCCGCAGCCCAGTGTGAACCTGGGCTTAAAGTTTTTTTAAACCCAGAACCTGCATTCACTATATCTGGTCTCCCACGGTACACAGAACATGGAAATTCATTTTTTTTTACTAAATATAAACTGCTAACTCATTGGCAGGATATATGTATTGTGACTTCTATCAGTTCCTAGTAAAGCTTTTTCGGATGAGTTTGTTGGACCTTCCTGTAATAAAGACCAGTCACCGCTGCTCTCTCTCATTGTGCAGAGTGATTTGTCTTATATCCGCCCCCCTCCTGTTTTTATGCAGGCAGCCTGTAGTAAGCGGCCCTCCCACAGCTCTGCTCTCTGCATGGACTATTTGCAGGGCACTGATGATGTCACCGTTTTTTTTTAAAGGCAAAAGCTGGGTTTGCAAAGGCATTTAACCACTTAACGCCCGCCGCATGCCTATGTACATCCACAGAATGGCACGTAGAGGCAGATAGGCGTATATATATGTCCCTGCCTTCTAGTGGGTCGGGGGTCCGATTGGGACCCCGTCCGCTGCGTGCGGCGAGCGGCTTACCTCCGGGAGCGATCCGTCTTGAGGGGGCGGCGGTTCGTTTCTGTCCGCCCCCTCGTGATCGCTCCCAGCCAATCCCGTCGTGTCCCGCCGTGTCACTTCCTCTGCCTGTAAAATGTAAACGCTGTAAACGATGCAGCTCTCCTCTCGGTGGTATTTTCAATCCCCCGAGAGGAGAGAAGAGTCACTGTAAGTCACACCAACACTACACTGACACCAGTACACATAGGCAGTGGCACATTAACCCCTTGCGATCACTCCCCTGTCACACTGTCACTAAATGCAGTGATCATATATGTACTGATCACTGCATTTAGTGTCAGTGTGACAGTTAGTGTGACAGGCAGTTAGTGTTAGGTTCAGGGTAGCCCCGTACCCCCCCTAATAAAGTTTTAACCCCTTAATCACCACCCTAGTTAACCCTTTCACCCCCTATTGCCACCATCACTAAGCGATCATTTTTTCTGATCGCTGTATTAGTGTCGCTGTTGCTGCTAGGTAGCTAATTTTTTTTTATTGAAATTTTTGTTTTACTAAAGACATGTGGCTGAATAAATTTTGGCCTAAATGTTTGACTAAAATGTAGTTTATTCAATTTTTTCTTATAACAAAAAGTAAAAAATATTGTTTTTTTTTCAAAAATGTCGCTCTATTTTTGTTTATAGCGCAAAAAATAAAAATTGCAGGGGGAAATCAAATACCATCAAAAGAAAGCTCTATTTGTGGGAAGAAAAGGACACAAATTTTGTTTGGGAGCCACGTCGCACGACCGCGCAATTGTCTGTTAAAGCAAAGCAGTGCCGAATTATAAAAACGCCTCTGGGCATTTAGCAGCATATTGGTCTGGGGCTTAAGTGGTTAATGTACACAGAGTTGATTTATATCCTTTGTGGCTACTGAGGAATATATTTCAATGACAGTTTTTGTGCCTGGAAATCAGCTATAACAAAAGTGTAATTTTCGGATAAATAAAAGCAAATTGTTGAATTCCCTACCGCTAACAAATGATAAAAAAAACATCTTTGGAAGTACTTATTCGGAGTGACTTGTTTAAAAACATTTTGCTTTCTTGAGTATACTTAGCGGTGGAACTTGTTGTCTAATGCTTCCCACTTTGCATGTTTCATTACAGTTTGAACAAGGATTATTGTTTAGCAATTTCTCAGGGAAGTCGTTTGAAACATTTACTCCTGATTCCCAATTAAATGAGTCCTAGTTAAAAAAAAACGTTCGGCAGCCTCCTCTAAATTCTCACACACTGACGGTTATGAGACATTGTAAAGATATTTCATTTTAAAGACCCATCGCAAGCCTGTAAATATGGTGTTTATTCACAGTTCAATTACTGTACCTTTCCTCCAGGAGATGAGTATGTTTGTGTGCACTGGAGAAAGTGGTTTTATGTCCCCATTAAAGCGGAATTTCACCCTAAATATAAGATCTCCCATGTGATCCAGCATACTGGCGTCAGCGCCAGTATTCTGTTTTTTTTTTTTTTAATCGCACACTTACTGTATTATGCCGGAATTTCTTTTTTTTCCCCCGTGGTGGACGGCGCCAGTATAGCGCGTCACATCTTCCTAAAATACCCGATATGGACTCGGGTAATCTCGGCGAAAATGCGGCGCCTGCGCACAGACCTAGGAGCTGACTGCGCAGGCGCCGTATTTCTCCGAGTCCTACGGCTATGGCCCGTCACGCCCTCCGAAATAGGACTCGGAGAAATACGGCGCCTGCGCAGTCAGCTCCTAGGTCTGTGCGCAGGCGCCGCATTTTCGCCGAGATTACCCGAGTCCATATCGGGTATTTTAGGAAGATGTGACGAGCAATACTAGAGCTGTCCACCGCGGGGGAAAAAAATGAAATTCCGGCATAATACAGTAAGTGTGCGATTAAAAAAAAAAAAAAAACAGCATACTGGCGCTGACGCCAGTATGCTGGATCACATGGGAGATCTTATATTTAGGGTGAACCTCCGCTTTAAGTCGGGTTTTATTTGTGACCACCAAGCCAAGGCCGGCCATAGATGGAGCGATTTTCTTTCCTGCAGCCATGGTCTCTGTTGATGGCGGGATCTCTTTTCCCAAACCATTGTGTTCTCTTGGTGGGGAAAACCGCCCCCATCAGTAGAACACAGTGATTATTGCTAGTGGCTAAGTAACAGTTCTATTCTATTCTATTGGTTGAACGGGGTGGCCTTTTGGTTGAACCTGATGGACTTGTGTCTTTTTTCTTTCTGCTGATCCCAAGAAAAAATAAATAAAACTCTAGCAATACACACCAAACTGAGCATGTGCAGCCCGTCCCCCGGCTCTGTAAATATCAGGTTATTTTTTGGAGACAGTTAAAGAAGAGGAGGATCTGAGAGACGGGATCAAAAATGTGCAATGCAGAGGATTAAAGAACAAATCCAGCCTGAGTTTTTTAAGGCTGGGCTTCTCCTCTGGGTCGCAGGAGTACAATTTGTTTTGCACTCCTGTGACCTGTTTTCAGCACAGAGCGGGCTGAAGTCCACTCTCCACTGATGTTACTGCCATCAGTCGGGGCAGCGCATCATCCCGACTTCCACGTCATGATCCGCCAGCTGCCTTGATTGATGTTAGTCTCAGTGGGTCTTTCCCCGCCCCTCTACAGCTCAGCGCTTCAATGAGCGTGGAGAAGCAGAGAGGAAAGACGCTGACTGATAGTCAGCAGCTTTCCTCTTGGGGATCTGTGAGAACCGAGCCATCAGCGATGTTCGGTGGCTCGGTTCTCAGTGCAGAGACGCCGGGGGACAGATACAGCATCGGTCTGATGCTCCATCCACCGAGGTAAGTATGAAAAAAAAAAACAACAACATACTTCTCTTTTAACCCCTTAGGTTCCACCGTGAGTATAACAAGCATGCTTTTCTGCATATACAGACTGATTATACTGTTGTGGGTTTAGTAACACTTTAACCTCCTTGGCGGTATGATTATGTCAGATTTTTGATACTGAAAGCGGTACAATTATTTTGCATGGAAATTTGGCGTTTTATATTGTAGGCCTGTAATTCTTAGAAATAACTCTGTCCAAACAAGAGTCTAGTAAACATCCCGGGTATGATAAAGTTTGAAACACAAAATCATAAATTATAATATAATAACTATAAATAATTATAAAAAATAACAATATAATAATTATAATGAAATGAACCGCCCTGTCCGCCGTCAGCTCAGCGGGGATTTACGGATGATCCCTGCTGAGCCGATGGACACACACGGAGCGGATCAAAAACGGTCCACTCCGTGTGAAAGCACCCTAAGAGTGATTGCCCACCAGACAGCTATTACTTATGATTAAAGTGGAACATTGCCTCAAAGAGCAAGTTCCACTTTTCGCCTCCTCACCCCCTCCTCTACTACATTTGGACAGTTTTTTTTGGGGGGGTATCTGGTTTTGACAGGTAAGTTGTAATCGCCCCGTTCCGCTCGCAGCCTCCTGGGATACATCACAGGTCCTAGAACCCTACAGAACCATTCACAAAGTGCAGCCTGGCTCACGCAGGCACAACGGGCAGCTGATTGTGAAGCCGCAAGAAGTCAGAGCTCGCTGCCCACAGTTAACATTCTGGCGCTGGGCACTGACTAGGGAAGAACTGCCTCGGGTGAGGACAGCACTTGATCCTTGTTAGGGTTGGAGACCATGTTGGATTGACTTGATCAGTCACTGGTCATGAGTGGTTGATAACGCGGTTGAGTAGGAAAAAATCCCTTCCACTGGTTTGTGCCCAATTTAAGGATTGTGTTGGTGAGCCCTCTTGGGGTTTGGGCTCCGTCCTTTGGGTCTGGCCTTCGGGTTGTTCTGCATATTGACTTGGAAAGGTCAGTAGAAAGGAGCTCCTGGTGTCCAATCATAAGAGGCCAAGACATTCCCCAACTTGCAGTCGCACGTATACATGACCCTTGTATACATGTGGGGTGGGGAATGCCCTGGCCGCAATGATTGGCCCAGTACAGGTGACTGCTTCCAGGTTGGCTCGCTTAGGTGGGTTCAGACTAGGATTAAAACGCACCTGAGCTCATCTCTACTCAATGTCTTTTGCAGACTTCTGCTTTATTTTAGTTTCAAGTCGCTTTAATTTGGAGCTAAGCCTAAAGAGGAAAAAAATTTACTTTTTTTTTTTTTTTCAGATACGTCACAAATTTATTGCCAAGTAACGTATTCATTTGCTAGAAATAGCAGCCTCATCGCAAATCCAGTGCAGTGTTTACAGCTACGTAGTAACTATTTAAAGCTGGTCATAAAACGTGACACAGTTCTTATAATTTACATCAGAGGCAGCCAGAGCCACGTATTCCCGGAGTGTTTCCACGCTCCGATTCACAATGATTCATATTCATTAATAAAATATGGTATTAATATTTCATATCACGTCATAGAAATACTCATTATTACTAGTTACAAAGTGGGATTAAATTGACACGGGAGATTCCCTTTACTCTGCGCTCTGTCCTCTCCAGCAGTTCATAAATGGCATCTTCAGTAAATGTTAGTTTTTAATGTTTCGCCCTGGCGGTAATTAAGAATTATGGATGTATTGATATACGATGCAAAGCACGAGTCGCGGCTTGTATACGACTGATTGAAATGTGTTTGTATTGCAGCGTGGTGAATTGTAGACTTTAAATGAGAACCTAAGGCAAATTTAAAGCATTTTCAAGTTAGCTTGTTAAAAAATACTGTAAAATGCTTATGATACCTAGAGTTTCTTATTACATTTGTATCCCACGATAGCGTGGACATAAAAAGTATTGACACATAAGACAACTAATGTTTCTCTCTTCCTCTTTATTGGCTAAAAAAAAAAACCCAGCTAATCACAGCCAGTGAGGATGGAGAAGGGGGCGGGCCTGCGCCGCTCTCTGTATGTCCATTTAGCAAGCTTGTTAGCGAGCACGTACAAGTGCGCCATAGAAAGTGGTTTGCTCTAGGGCAGGGGGCCAGTTTGACGTCCTTCAGGTTTAAGGGGGGCCGGACTGTGGCCAGTAGGAGTAGACAATGCCTCAACATTAGTGCCCCATCATTGGTTTTAATGAGAGAGATAGTGTCCCAATGTTAGTATCAATAAAATAGTGCCTTATTGATGATGTCAGCCTGCAGTTTGGAGACCACTGGTCTATACCTTTACCCATCCTAATGTTTGTTTGTCTCAACCACTTTTCTAAAATAAGGTTCCATTCTTTTGCAACTGTTCTGTAGAACATCCCTGTGTAATGGAATTATTTAGATCAGGGGGTCTCCAAACATTCTAAACAAAGGGCCGGTTTATTGTCCTTCAGACTCTTGGAGGGCTGGATTTTAGCCAGCGGGAGTGAAAATGTTGCTGGCATCAGTGGGAGTAAACATCTGGTATTAGGGGAGGAATACTGCCCCATTGCTGGAATCATAGGGAGGAATAGTGTCCCATTAGTGATGTCAGTGAGAGAAATGGTGCTCCATTGTCAGTGTCAGATGGCAGAATAGTGTCTCGTATCATTGAGAGGGATAGTTCTCCAAGGGCCGGATAAAGATAAGTAAAGGGCCGCAGTTTGGAGACCACTGCTCTAGGGCAAGGGTGTCAAACTCAATTTTATCATGGGTCGCATCAGCATGATTGCCCTCAAAAGGGCCGGTTGTATATGTAAGATTAGATGTCGAGCGCATCCCCTCCTCTTACATTAGATGTCAAGAGCCACCCCACCATCAGAAGTTGAGTCCCCCACTCTCCCTCACATCACAGTGCACCCCCCTTTCCCTATGCTGCTGCTGGGAAGAAGCTGGATGTATTGCTTAAAAGCAGAAAGTAAGGATCTGGAGGAGGACCAGAGGAGGGCTGGAGCTCCTGCAGCTGCATGAGAGGTGCGAGGGCCACATTAAATGGCATGGAAGGCTGGATTCGGCCCGCGGGTCATGTGTTTGACACCTGTGCTCTAGGGGGAACTCAGCAGGGGGGAGGAGCCAAGAGCATCATCAGGAGACCCGAGACAATAAGGTTCGAGGCTGCTCTGTGCAAAACTATTGTGAAGGGAGATCTTCAAATGGGGACACCTCTTCCCTGTCACAGGAAAAGGTGTCACCATTGGAAGATCTTCCCTCATACCTTGTCACAGGAAAAGGTGTCCCCATTGGAAGATCTTCCCTCATACCTTGTCACAGGAAAAGTTGTCCCCATTGGAAGATCTCCCCTCATACCTTGTAACAGGAAGAGGTGTCCCCATTGGAAGATCTTCCCTCATACCTTGTCACGGGAAAAGGTGTCCCCATTGGAAGAACTTCCCTCATACCTTGTCACGGGAAAAGGTGTCCCCATTGGAAGATCTTCCCTCATACCTTATGACAGGAAAAGGTGTCCCCATTGGAAGATCTTCCCTCATACCTTGTCACAGGAAAAGGTGTCCCCATTGGAAGATCTTCCCTCATACCTTGTCACGGGGAAAAGGTGTCCCCATTGGAAGATCTTCCCTCATACCTTGTCACGGGAAAAGGTGTCCCCATTGGAAGAACTTCCCTCATACCTTGTCACGGGAAAAGGTGTCCCCATTGGAAGATCTTCCCTCATACCTTGTCACGGGAAAAGGTGTCCCCATTGGAAGATCTTCCCTCATACCTTGTAACAGAAAGAGGTGTCCCCATTGGAAGATCTTCCCTCATACCTTGTCACAGGAAAAGGTGTCCCCATTGGAAGATCTCCCCTCATGCTCTCTTGCTGTGGCAACTGTCAACTTTCGTAACCCTAGAGGAAATACAGACAACAATAGAAACCTGACAGAGGTTTTAATCCATTACCTACTCTATCAAAAATAATAATAGTAATAATGTTTTAGGGCATAGATACACTTTAATTTACGGTTGAATAAGTCAATCTGTTATACTTTTGAAATATGTTAAAAGTGTATCTTGGATGTGACTAAAAACGCAATACCTTTCTTCTAATTCTGCATACAGAAATCTATATTTTCCTTTTTTTGATCTTTGAAAAGACACAGCATTTCTTAAAGCAGTATAAATAACGTAAATAAGTAATGACAGTCAGTGGGGAATAAGCGTTCAGCGATCGGTTGCTAAGCAGGGATATTCCACAGGAAACAATGATAGGACTGCACTGCATCGTAATGGGTACCATTGCAATACCAGCTAAAGCCAGCTAACTCTGCTGCTGAAAATGTGTTACATAGGATGGAAATAATCTGCTATGTGAAGCATATCATATACCAGCACACTGGAAGTCTGCTGTGTTCTGACAGAAACCAAATCACAGTGCACTGCGTCAGACTGCGGGAACACTGTGATATGCCAGCCAGTCAGATCTCAGATTACAGTTTTCTGCTGCAATTTAAAAAAAAAAAAGCTTTCATCTGACTGGTCACTGTACGCCTACCAAACCTGTACTGCAGCTTACCAAACCTTTAATATGGTGGATAAAATTAGTTTTCTTCTGTACATTTTTTCCCTCTGTTTTCATCTCCTAATCTGGCCAGTAACACACTTCCTGTCTTACGGTGTCTCCTTTATGGATGGAGGAGCAACGGAGACACCATAAGGGTAGTGTCAGGCCGGTGTTCCATCAGAATACCGCTACCCATCAGAATGGGTAACGGACGTGACGTTGTTGCCGCCATCTTGGTACACCCTGCTCTCGGCCGCAGTTAGCCTGCAGTCAGAAGACAGGAGCGGACATCTTTTTACACCAACCCAAGTCTTGCATTTCACACTTGTTTTTACTATTAAACTGAGCTAAGATAGTGAATTTGAGTATTTTGAAATCCGTCAGACTCTTTTGATGTTGAATTAGAAAAAAAAGCAGTGTTCTGTCAGATTATAAGACCTGTGAGATCAGCAGGCTTGCCGCTGCTTTTAAAATTCAACATCAAAACTGTCACAGATTTCAAAACACAGTATTTTATTATATAAACTTAGTTTACTGGCAAAAATAAGTGTAAAATGCAAGACTTAACTTGGTGTAAAAAGATGTCCGGTGCCGCCTTCTGACTGCAGGCTTACTGCGGCCGAGTCTACGTTGTACCAAGATGGCCGCGATGGAACGTCACTTCCGTTACCTATTTTGATAGAACACCGGCCATACACGGTTTAATTTAAACATTGCAAAAATAGAAGAATACTACCCTAAGTGATGAGGAAATAATATAAAAAGCAGCAGCTCAAAGTGAGATGCACCCAAAGAAGAAAATAATTAAAAGGAGCTGCGCTAGCGGCTCCTTTAAAGTGGATGTAAACCCAAATTTATTTATTTTCTGATGTCACAATGTAGAGTATAAGATTTCCTATCATCTGTGCCCAGTCTTGCCACACAGAGTTAATCCAGCTCTGAGCAATCCTCTTTTATTGTTCAGTGAAAATGAACAGAATTCCAGATAAAAACCTGTCTAAATAAAAAGTCTGTTTCTCTCTTCTTGCTTTGAGTGAGAGGTTATTTACATATCTAGCTCGGACATGTTTATCATATGTTATGTTATGTTTATCATAATATGAGGTGATCCAAAGTTCATTGTATATTACCAGGATGTGTTATGTGGGGGAGGGGTGGATTTCTCACTTTTTATACTGTGAATCACCTCATGTTATGATAAACATAATATAACATATGATAAACATGTCCAAGCTAGATATGTAAATAACCTGTCACTCAAAGCAAGGAGAGAGAAACTGACTTTTTATTTAGACAGGTTTTTATCTGGAATTCTGTTAATTTTCACTGAACAATAAAAGAGGATTGCTGAGAGTTGGATTAACTCTGTGTGGCAAGACTGGGCACAGATGATAGGAAATCTTATACTCTACATTGTGACATAAACTTTACATCCACTTTATCAATTTGAATAATTAATGGGCAGGCTGGATGTACTAAGTTGATTGATCGATCGATCAACTTGGTTACAACCAGCCTGTCGAATTCTCTTACGATTACCGCAAGCTGCTGCTATAGCTGCTTAGTTTCACAGGTTCACACATACTCGATTCGGGAACCGGTGCAATTCTCGTGCGGGTTCCCACATCGCATCTTTCCCGCAGGCAGTTCACACAGCTCTCTGAGAACCACTGCGGGTGTCAATACAATGTTAATGACTAGGGTTGTCCCGATACCAGTATCGGTATCGGGACCGATACCGAGTATTTGCGGGAGTACTTGTACTCCCGCAAATACCCCCGATGCCTGAATAGAATACTTGTCCCCCCCCCCCCCCCCGCTGCTGCCGCCGCAATGAAATCCGCCGCCGCATCGAAAGCCGCCGCCGCATGGGTTAAACAGCGCGCGGGAACATCACAGCTTTCATTTGAATAGCTGTAGGGTTCCCGCCGCGTATAGACACTCCCCATTGCTCGGGATTGGATGGGTGATCGTGATCTGTCCAATCCCGAGCAAGGGGGAGTGTCTATACGCGCAGGGAAAACAGCTATTCAAATGAAAGCTGTGATGTTCCCCGTGCGGCGGCGGCGGCTTTCGGCGGCAAGGTATGGGGGACATGGCTGGAGGGACATGGCTGCGGGGACATGGCTGCGAGGACATTGCTGCATATGTGGGGGACATGGCTGCATATGTGGGGGACATGGCTGGGGGGACATGGCTGCATATGTGGGAGACATGGCTGCATTTGGGGACACATTTAAAAAAAGTATCGGTATTCGGTATCGGCGAATACTTGAAAAAAAAGTATCGGTACTTGTACTCGGTCCTAAAAAAGTGGTATCGGGACAACCCTATTAATGACACCCCCAGATCGGTTCAAAGATCGCGGTGCGAACTGTCAACTCACACAGGAACACCCATGGGATCTGATTGCGGTGCGGGGAAAAAAATCCCTGCACTATTTTCCTACAAATCTAGTGTGGGTTCAGCCATACAACTGCATGGCTGAACTTGCATTGCACAGACATTGCATACAATGTCTGTCTTCGCACAAGTGTGAGAAGAGGGTAAAAGTGACTCAAAGCTGTAAAAAAAAAAAAATATATATATATATATATATATATATATTTCTGCATATTGTTGCACAAGGCCCTCTATATCGGTGGGTTTTCTGTATTCTGTCAATGGAAATAACATTGTGGTTGTGTATGTGTGCGTCAGTTTGTACTCTTTCTATGAAGACTGATGCTGAGGTAAACAGACACTGTGAATCTGACACTTAATTGCTCAGACAGGCAGCATGTTGCCACTGCCGAGGGGCTTTCACTGTCACTGCTTCCTACTTTTGGTTTCATAACTGCTGTAGAATGTAACGGTCACTTCCTGAGGAGATCATTTTGCCGATCTCAGCTTGTTTTCATGAGTAAATCTTCTTCCTCAAAATGCAATCAGAAAATACCGACTATGTCAAAAACACCAAGTACCAAGGACCCCATGTTATATAAATGTTCATATGAATATTCTTGTTTTAAAACCTACTAGTGTATGGCCAGGATTAGACTGGAGTGCAACAACTTCAGTAGCTCAAGAAACTTATAGAAACTATAAATGGGGTCATTCAATTCAATTTAAAATTAAAGAAGGCTGAGGGAGACAGAGGAATCTCCAGCACTGTAACAGGGAGGGAAGAAACCATGACATTGTTATTTTTTTTGATGAAACACACTTTCAAAATAGAAGAAACAAATTGTGACCCCAGCTCCACTGGTAATATAAAAGTCCACGAACTGTGAATCGGCGCACTAGCCAGGACGTTCAGGCCCCACAGATACGATACTTGAATCAGGAAGGCTGCCAACTCGGATGCTCTTGAACAAAATTACTTTATTGGCTTCATTGGTACAGGCTATATGTTGACGCGTTTCGGCTAAGGAGCCTTCTTCAAAGCACTTTCAAAATACACTAAAACCTTGGTTTGTGAGCATAATTCGTACCAGAAACATGCTTGTAATCCAAAGCACTTGTATATCAAAGCATTTTTTTTACAGGGTATAAAAGAGAAGAGAGGCACCTCTAAGTGTAGCAGTAAGTTGCTAAACGTTGTACCTTCATTAACCACTTTAGCCCCGGACCATATTGCTGCCCAATGACCAGAGCACTTTTTGTGATTCGGCACTGCGTCGCTTTAACTGACAATTGCGCGGTCGTGCGACGTGGCTCCCAAACAAAATTGACGTCCTTTTTTTTCCCACAAATAGAGCTTTCTTTTGGTGGTATTTGATCATCTCTGCGGTTTTTATTTTTTGCGCTATAAACAAAAATAAAGTGACAATTTTGAAAAAAATGCAATATTTTTTACTTTTTGCTGTAATAAATATCCCCCAAAAATATATAAAAAAACATTTTTTTCCTCAGTTTAGGCCGATACGTATTCTACATATTTTTCGTAAAAAGAAATCATAATAAGCGTCTATTGATTAGTTTGCGCAAAAGTTATAGCGTTTACAAAATAGGGGGTAGTTTTATGGCATTTTAATTAATATTTTTTTTTTTACTAGTAATGGCGGCGATCAGCGTTTTTTTTCGGTACTGCGATATTATGGCGGACACTTCGGACACTTTTGACACATTTTTGGGACCATTGGCATTTTTTTAGCGATCAATGCTATAAAAAATGCATTGGATTACTATAAAAATGCCATTGGCAGTGAAGGGGTTAACACTAGGGGGCGGGGAAGGGGTTAAGTGTGTTCCTGGGTGTGTTCTAACTTTATGAAAGAAAAGAAAAAAAATTCCATAATTCTATTTCCTATTTTGTAGACGCTAGAACTTTTGCGCAAACCGATGAAATACGCTTATTGTGATTTTTTTTTTACCAAAAAATATGTAGAAGAATACGTATCGGTCTAAACTGAGGGAAAAAACGCTTAAAAAAAAAAAAAATTTTTTTCAAAATTGAGGTGATCAAATACCACCAAAAGAAAGCTCTATTTGTGAGAAAAAAAGGACGCCAATTTTGTTTGGGAGCCACGTCGCACGACCGCGCAATTGTCATTCAAAGTGCGACACTAAACTAAAAATTGGTCTGGGCAGGAAGGGGGTGAAAATGCCCTGTATGGAAGGGGTTAAGGAACCTATTTAGAAAATAAAAAACAAACCTTTACAACTCCTTTCAGCTTGTAGAGCCGTGTGAACATCAAGCTTTGACAAAGCATTTGCAGAGCTTTTAGCAAGCTTTGTTGAACCTTTTAAAGCATGGTCGTAGCATAAGGGGTTACAGGGGTCACAGAGTTCCATTCGTTTGGTGACACCCTTTGGGCTGATTATGCAAATTTCCCTTTTCATAACCTGCTTCTGAGCATGCACGTTTTTTCCCCCCCGTTGTTAAAGCATATACACCACCATTTTTTACAACGTGAAAAACTACAGCATTTTTAATGCCCATTTTTCACGTTGAGAAAAATTCCCTGGAGCCTACACGCGATCGTTTTTAAAGGGACACTAAAGTCAGGGCTTTTTAAAAAAATAAAATAACAAACATGTGATACTTACCTCCACTGTGCAGTTCGTTTTGCACAGAGTGGCCCGAAAAGCTGTCTTCTGGGGTCCCTCGGCGGCTGTCTGGGCTCCTCCTCGCAAAAGCTTTCCCTCTTCATGCGAGGGCGCTCGCACGGAGGAAAGCTTTTGCGAGCGCGCTCCCGTGATACAGCGGCGGCCATAGCCGCCGACTGTAGCACTCGGCTCCGCCCCCCGGCACGCCGCGTCATCCGCTCTGATTGACAGCAGCGCTAGCCAATGGCTGCGCTGCTATCAATCCGCCCAGCCTAGCCAATCAACGGCCAGGCTGGGAACCAAAGAGGACGACGTGGACGTGCCCGGGAGATTCGAACGGTCAGGTAAGTACAACGGGGGCTCGGGGGGGGGGGGGGGCGGTGCTGTGAGATGTTTTTTTACCTTAATGCATAGGATGCATTAAGGTAAAAAAACTTGTACCTTTACAACCCCTTTAATGACCAATTTAAAAAATTGCATTTTTCACCTCGTGAAAAAAGGTTGTGTGTACGCGGCATTGGAGAAGATCAAAATGATACCGATTGGCTAAAGCAGTTACATTCCAGAATCACTCTGTCCAGGCTTCTCTAAGGATAGAAGGGGCAGATGATTGCAGCTTTCATATATATACCTGTTGATCTGACAGAAATCCAGTGTGTTACTACCTTCCTGTTTGGGCGGAAAGCACATCATTTGTGCTCTGAACTCCCAGTTAGTGTGATCAGCCCTGCTACTAGAATACAAGCCTTGTGATGATGTCAGAGGGAGTGATTAATAGTTGTTTCTTCTACAGCAGTGGTCTCCAAACTCTGGTGCTTTGCTTGCCTTTATCCGGCCCTTGAGGCATTATTCCTGCCACTGGCACCAACAATGGGAAATAATTCCTGCCACTGACACCAACAATCGGGCATAATTTCTGCCACTGACACCAACAATGGGGCATAATGCCTGCCACTGACACAAACAATGGGGCATAATTCCTGCCACTGGCACCAACAATGAAGCATAACCATTGCCACTGACACCAAAAATGGAGCATAATTCCTGCCACTGACATCAACAATGGGATATAATTCCTGCCACTGACACCAACAATGGAGCATAATTCCTGTCACTGACACCAACAATGGGTCACTATTCCTTCCACTGACCAACGATGAGGCATAGTTCTCTCCACTGGCAGCAAAAATTGGGCACTCTTCTACCCAGTGACACCAACTTTTTCTCCCCCTAATGCCAAAGATTGGGCATCATTTGCTCCCACTGGTCACAGTCCGACCCACCTAAAGTCTGAGGCTGGGTTTACACTATTGCGAATTGGATGCGGGATCCCCACATCTTATACGCAATAGCAGGAGAATGTGAATGATTCTCTATGGAGCCGGTTCACATATCTCCAATGCGGCTCCGGTGCGAATTTGCATAGGAGCGCTGTTCGTCTTTAGGTCTGAATTTAGCCAAAAATTCGGGCTGAAATCGGACCTGAAACGGTGAACCAGGACGCACTGGACCTCTGCTGGGAGCCGAATCGGGATTAGGTATGAATTAGGGCCCATTCACACCAGATGCAGTGAGAAGCATTTTTTACCGCACTCCAACCGCATAGACCAGGGGTAGGCAATCTGGGGCCCTGCAGCTGTTGCAGAACTACATGTCCCATCATGCCTCTGGGAGTAATTGTAACTGCCAGCCTTGCAATGCCTCATGGGAAATGTAGTTCCACAACAACTGGAGGGCCCCAGGTTGCCTAACCCTGGCATAGACAGTCCAAAATCCAGGTTGTTCTTATGAACAGTTCACACTTTTGCAGTGCATCATGCTGCATTTTCCTGCACTGCAAATGCACAGTGCACATATAATCCCAAAGATGACAGAAGACAAAAGTGACCACAAAGAAAATACAAGCTAAGGAAAAACGCACATAAAAAATGGGCATCAAAATGTGCAGTAAATGCGCAGTTTCTGGCGTGAAAGGGCCCTTAGACGGGCTAGTAGGAGGTTTTGGGGTGAATTTGGGTCACACCTGTACAATGGCGTTCAGCCCACGGCTCAATACATAGATTAGAATAATTTAGCGCATAATTGTATTTATGTCTAACAAGTAATTTAGGAGCAAATTGGCATCAATATTCTCCTTTTGTCCATGTGTAGTCTGCTGGCATCAAAGTATATTGATCATCTCTGTGAATAAATCATCATTTGTGTGCTTGGCTGTCGGCATGGAATTGGCTGATAAAAAACACTTTGTCAATGAGCCTAATTCAAAGGGTTTAGAAAGGATGCCTGCTAAAAATGTTGGTCGTTTTCATTCATTAAAGGCTTTCTCTGTAACAGTTGCAGGTTTCTCTTTCAGCAAATGTGCTCTTAAAACAGACACAAGTCATCCCTTGGTAGCTTTTTTTTCCGAGGTGTTGTCATCAGGAATTGCTTTCTTCTCACTCTTTTTGTAATGACTGCTACCTAATGAGTGTCAGCCAATCAGGGTGTCAGGCAGATAGGTAATAAGGAGGACAATGCTTTTAAAATGGAGCATATCAGGATTTGTCAAGGGAGAAATTGCACCTGTTATGAGAGCCAGCTTGGGATGGAAGAGGGATGGAAACAGGAAAGATTTGAAAATGGACTTCTCAAAAATGATATTCTAGTTCTTGTAGGGCTAAACTGGGAGCTACGTATCAGTATGGCTTGTGGAATTCATACAGTGGGGATCGAAAGTTTGGGCACCCCAGGTAAAAATTTGTATTAATGTGCATAACGAAGCCAAGGAAAGATGGAAAATTTCCAAAAGGCATCAAATTACAGATTAGACATTCTTATAATATGTCAAAAAAGTTAGATTTTATTTCCATCATTTACACTTTCAAAATTACAGAAAACAAAAAAATGGCGTCTGCAAAAGTTTGGGCATTTTGCAGAGTTAATATCTTGTACTGCCCCCTTTGGCAAGTATCACAGCTTGTAAACGCTTTTTGTAGCCAGCCAAGAGTCTTTCGATTCTTGTTCTTCCTTACAAAAGTCTTCCAGTTCTTTAAGATTTTTGGGCTGTCTGTCACACACTGCTCTTTTAAGGTCTATCCATAGATTTTCAATTATGTTGAGGTCAGGAGATTGTGAAGGCCATGGCAAAACCTTCAGTTTACGCCTCTTGATGTAATCCCCCGTGGATTTTGAGGTGTGTTTAGGATCATTATCCATTTGTAGAAGCCATCCTCTCTTTAACTTCAGCTTTTTCACAGATGGCATCAAGTTACCATCCAAAATTTGCTGAAATTTTATTGAATCCATTTTATCTTCTACTTGTTCCCCGTGCCACTGGCTGCAATACAACCCCAAAGCATGATTGATTCACCCCCATGCTTAACAGTTGGACAGAGGTTCTTTTCATTAAATTCTGAAAAAGATTTGGCTCATGTATAGAGGCATGTTGTTGCCAACATCCCAAAATTAAGTAGAAAGAATGAATACCTCTGGAGAGGTGGGACTTTCTGGGCAACCATAAATAGTGATGACAACTAGGTCATAAAAAATATAAATTTATTACAAAATATCACAAGACTATAAAAAATTCATTCACAATGACGTATTAGTATACAGATCAGATTAGAAACAATAATACTGCTCAAGATCATCGTAGACCCCAGGACAAGGCTAAGGGTATGGATGGTCGACCATCCATACCCTTAGCCTTGTCCTGGGGTCTACGATGATCTTGAGCAGTATTATTGTTTCTAATCTGATCTGTATACTAATACGTCATTGTGAATGAATTTTTTATAGTCTTGTGATATTTTGTAATAAATTTATATTTTTTATGACCTAGTTGTCATCACTATTTATGGTTGCCCAGAAAGTCCCACCTCTCCAGAGGTATTCATTCTTTCATTAAATTCTGTGCCCTTTCTTCTCCAAACGTACCTTTGCTCATTCCGGCCAAAAAGTTTTATTTTAACCTCATCGGTCCACAGAACTGGTTTCCAAAATGCATCAGGCTTGTCTATATGATAAAGAAAGGGAAGGGATGGACAGCCACACTCCGAGAAATTTGTAGAGATGTCTTTATTTGTAAAAACAGCAACCAAATGCACCACAAAATCCACAGCAAGCAAAACAATTAGGAACAGCCGACGGCGTTTCGCACTAATTCAGTGCTTATTCATGGCTTGTCTATATGTTCATTTGCACAGTTCAAACGCTGATTTGTGTGGTGAGGACGTAGAAGAGGTTTTCTTCTGATGACTCTTCCATAAAGACCATATTTGTACAAGTATCTGTTTATAGTGGAATAGTGTACCACAACTCCAGTGTCTGCCAGATCTTTCTGGAGGGATCGTGCAGTCAAACGTGGGTTTTGAATTGCATTTCTCACAATCCTGCAGCTGTTCTGTCTGATATTGTTCTTGATCTTCCAGATCTTGCTTTAACTTCTACTGTTCCTGATGACTGCCATTTCTTAATTACATTTCGAACAGAGGATATTGACATCTGAAAACGCTTTGCTATCTTCTTATAGCCTTCTCCAGCTTTGTGAGCGTCAACTATTTTCAGTTTCAGTTTTCTAGACAACTGCTTAGTAGAACCCATGGTGCTGATTGTTGGGGCAAGGTCAGATGAGTCTGGGCATTTAAAACCTTTGAGATTGACATCACCTGGTCTTTGATGCCCTCTGGAGATTTTTCCATCTATCCTTGGCTTCATTATGCACATTAATACAAATTTTTACCTTTGCCCCCTTGTCATCTGTGATGACCTAAAGTGAATAAATCAACACCAAGTTCACTATATGAACCACTTATGTATTTGTACATGTTGATCATATCATGAGAGAATAAGTTCAGTGCCTCTAATCTTACCTCATAGCTGAGTTCCTCCATGCCTTTTATCAGTTTGGTTGCCCTTCTCTGCACTTTCTCCAGTTCCCTGATATCCTATTTGAGAACTGGGGCCCAAAACTAAACTGCATATTGCAGATGAAATCTTACTAATGATTTGTACAGGGGCGAAATGATGTCTCTCTTTCTCTCTCTCTCTCACCCATAACTAAATACAAGAAAGGACTTTGCTCGCTTTTGAAAACGCAGCTTGGCATTGCATGTTATTATTGAGCTTATGATCTACCAAAACCCCCAGATCCTTCTCCACTATGGATTTCCACAGTTGTTCTCCCCCTAGTATGTATGACGCATGCATATTCTTAGCTACCAAGTGCATAACTTTACATTTATCAACATTAAACCTAATTTGAAACAACATAGTTGCCCAATTTGTCCTGGTGACCACTGGCACTGGTAATCCTGAAAGAAAAAGTGCCCAAACATTGCTCCTCTGTGTGGGCATACAAGAAATAATAGCTTTGTACTTTGAAACACGCTTGTTGGTGTGCTGGCAACATATTTCATCCTTGGAGCACAGTAACGCATCAGTTGTATGTTGCTGTGCGTTGTTCGTTGGCATGAGAGCAATAATTCTAGCACAAGACCTCCTCTAAACTGGTAACCTATAGATATTTTTAAAATGTTGCCTATGGAGATGTTTAATTACTGTTGTTTTTAATGAACAATTAAAAAAGTGTAATTTTTCTCGTCATGAAAAACGGTCGTGTGTACGCGGCATTAGGCGTGAAGGTGTTAAAATGAAGTAAATTATGCTTTTCTGTTCTGGTGCTGCGATACAGTGAAGATCCGCTTTAATAAGGATTTTCTTTTGCGTCGAATGCATTAAGTTGAAAAACCTTGAGGCTTTATAAGCACTTTAAAGTAGTTGTAAACCCACAGGGAAAAAAACAAAACAAAAAACCTGCAAGACAAAAAGGCATAATGAGCTTGTATGCATAGTATACAAGTTTATTATGATCTACTTTAGATCGAAGCCCCACAGCAGTACCGGCACGCCGCTTTTGGCTGGCGACATGTCTCCTGCAGTTATTTCTGGGTATCGCGGGCTCCGGCGCTGTGATTGGCCGGAGCCTTGATGATGTCACTCCAACGCATGTGAGAGCCATCTCTTTGGTGCGCATGTGCCGATGCCGTTGGCATATATATTGAATATCTCCTTCAGGAGAAATTCACGGCAACTACACTTATTATAGGCTTACCTGTAGGCAAAAGTGGTTGTAAAGGGTTTATAACCACTTTAAAGTCACGTACACACGTACGGGTTTCCCGTCGGAAAAAATGCCATGAAAGCGTCTGGCCGGGAAAACCGGCCGCGTGTATGCTCCATCGCAGTTTTCCCGACAGGAAAACTGCAGGGGAAAAGAGAACCAGCTCCCTTTTTTCCCGCCGGGATTCCCGGCCGTTTTTATCCCAGCAGTTTTCCTATGGGAAACACTGCGGTGGAGCATACAAACGGCTGGGATTCCCGACCAAAGCTCTCATGGCGGTTTTCCTGTCGGGAAACCCAGTCGTGTGTAGGGGGAAAAAGTTACCGAGCAGGTTCTTGGTTTTCCCCTCGGGTTTACTGCCGGTAAACTCATACGTATGTACAAGGCTAAAGAGTCAGGTGCGTTGTTGACTGTGTTGATGAACATATGCGCCCAATAAAAATGGATGGAATGACCCCCCAAATGCATGTACAAAACATACCAGTGTGCATTCAAATGCACATCAATGTGAGTTGTAATGTATTGTACACATACAGTTGTGAGTCTTTCCTAAATCTTTAAAAAAATGTCTATTTACATTTTGAGCAGTGACCCTTTAACTGTCACTTCTTGCAGTTTTTGTAACTTACTCTGTAGACCGCCGACATGCAAAATGTTAAAACTGATTCTAGATTTCTGATTTCTAGAAATGTGTCAAGCCTCATACACACGACCTGTTTTCCCGGCAGGAAAACTGCCAGAAGAGCATTTGGCCGGGAATCCCGGTCGTGTGTATGCTCCCTAGCAGTTTTCCCATCAGGAAAACAGCCGGCAATCCCGACGGGAAAATAGAGAACCTGGCACTTTATTTTCTCGTCGGGATTCCCGGCAGAGTGTTTCCTGCCGAGAAAACCGGTCGTCTGTATGCTTACCTGTCCGAAGGTAAACCCGCGCATGCAGGATAAGTCTTCGACGGATACGCGGTAGCATACAAGATATAGTGTAAGGCAGAGTTATGCAATTAGTGGACCTCCAGCTGTTGCAGAACTACAATTCCCATGAGGCATAGTAAGCAGGGCTGTCTTAATGAGAGGGCGCACCCGGGCACTGCCCAGGGGCCCCAGCTGCATGGGGGGCCCCTGCACGTTCCCGAAAGCCCTTGAGCTCACGCTGCCCCGAAATTGGGGGTTCCATGATGGCACTGAGAGTGATAGATACACAGGGGAGGCAGTCTGCCTCCTACCTACTTGATGTCTGTTTACCTGCACTGTAATCATTGTAGGGGCCCCAGAGCATTACTTTGCCCAGGGGCCCATGATGCTATTTAGACGGCCCTGATAGCAAGGCTCTGACCGCCACAAGCATGACACCCAGAGGCATGATGGGACTTGTAGTTTTGCAACAGCTGGAGGTCCGCTAATTGCATATCCCTGGCGTAAGGTGTAACAAGATGGCAGAGACGGCATCGAATGTGACGAGCGCCTGCTCGCTGTAGTCAATGACGTCACTGCGTTCTTGCCATTCAAAAGAACGGCGGTTTTTTTGAATGACCGTCTGTATGCACGGCTTGGCAAGCCCAGCTTGTCAGGAATCGCATCAGGAAAACCAAAGTTTTTTTCCTGACGGCATTCCCGGCCGTGTGTACGGGGCTTCAGTCAATCTTTAGAAATGTATGGCAGCGCCTACTGAAATGAGCCCTTAGATTTCTGCTGGAAGGACCAGATAACCCTTGCAGGAGGACATCAGCTTAGGAACCAAAGGAAATGACTGCACTGGTGTATAATGGACTATTCCTTTTATTCATCTGTATTTACTTTCTCTGTTTTCCTTGCATGTGATGGAATAGTCTGTGTGTGTGCACATGAAACAGCTCGTCCTGCAGCGCTGCACGTTACTGTCAAGCAAACAGTCCCAGCAGGTGTTTAAACACAATATCACTCGCGATGTTGCTGTGTTTTGTGAGTTATTCTTAGTATCCTGCATCCAACTGTTTGTGCTGTTTTATTATTTGATCAGATTTTTTAGCTTAAGTGTTGAAGATGAGCGCACATTACTCATAATATGAAAGAAGTCTCGGAGCAACCCAGCATTTTATGGCTGAGAAAAGAGAATCTAGAGTAGCTTTTATTGTTCTGTTTTATGTTGGTTTGGCTTACATTGTAATCTGTAAGGCATTGCATGCAAAAATATCCTTAGTATAGCGGATCTTCACTGTATCTGAGCACCACAACACAAAAACACAATTTCATTCATGTTTAACACCTTCACGACTAAGCCTTTTCTGGCACTTGTTGTTTACAAGTCAAAATCAGTATTTTTTTTTGCTAGAAAATTACTTAGAACCCCCAAACGTTATATAATTTTAGCAGAGATCCTAGAGAATAAAATGACAATTGTTGCAATATATTATGTATTTGCACAGCAGCCTTTCAAATGCAACTCAAATAACTAAAAGTAAATGGATACCTAACATGTCATGCTTTAAAATTGCGCACACTCGTGGTATGGCGAGAAACTATGGTACTTAAAAATTTCCATGGGCCACGCTTTAAAAAGTTCTACAACTGAACTGTTTAGAGTTACTTGGGAGGTGGCGGGGATACCTCACATGTGCGGTTTTAACACAGTTTACATTTGTAGGCGTGACTTGCGTTTGCTTCTGCGTGTGAGCTCGGAGGGAAGGGGCGATTTAAAAACATTATTTTTTTCACACTGACCTTTTTTTTATCACTTTTATTGCTGTCAGTCATAGGCAGTGACAGGTACTCTTTAAGGAGGGATCTGGGGTCTATAAGACCCCAAATCCCTTTTTGTACTTAAAGCGGAGTTCCGCCGTTTTTTTTTTTTTTCAAAGTCAGCAGCTACAAATTCTGCAGCTGCTGACTTTTAATATATGTACACTTACCTGTCCTGGGCGCCCGCGATGTCGGCACCCGAAGCCGATCTGTCCTTTGGCTCTCAGGAGGAGGCGCCGCCATCTTCGGTAAGAGAAACAGGAAGTAAAGCCTTGCGTCTTCACTTCCTGGTTCCCTACTGCGCATGCTCAAGTCGCGAGGGGGGGCAGAGGAGGGGCTGAACGTGACGTAGGTTGCCACGGCGACCTATGCCCAGAAGTGGGAGCAAATACCTGGATTACACAGGTATCTGCTCCCCCCCTCCCCCTGAAAGGTACCAAATGTGACACCGGAGAGGGGATTCCAAAAAGCGGAAGTTCAAATTTGGGTGGAACTCCGCTTTAAAAGCATTCAAAATGCTGTTTGGCTGTTTTGAATGCTGCCATTATTTTAAATCTGGAGCCTTTAAGTCTTCAGTAAACCGGAAGTGATGTCATGACATTTCTTCTGGGTTACTAGATACGCAACCTTACCTGATCAAAGCCGTTTCTGGCATTGTTTGGGTGTCCGACCAGCTGGCGGACGTGTCGGCTGGCGCAGGGCCTCTCGGTGGCACAGGAGAGCCCAGGCAAGCTGCGGAAGGTGGCAGGAAGGGAGGGACGTCCCCTCCCGCTGCTTGTAATAACAGCGAGTGGTTGTTTAGCTGCTTTGGTTGTTATTACAAGAAAACAGTACCGGGGTGATGCATGCAGCTTCATGGCGCAGGGCCCCGCTAGCATCCGAAAAGCGCAGATATAAAAGCGGTAAAGCGCAGTGTAAAAATAGCCTAAAGTGGAGTTCCAGGCAAAACAATTGACCACCACACCCCGTTTTTGGATATTTTTCTTTGGTACCTTTTTTGTATTTTTTTCTACAGTGAGGTGCGTTACTTCTGCGGTTGCATCCGGCCCTCCTCCTTCCCCCCCTACCTTCTGGGACCTGTGTGTGTCCCAGATGACAGGACCATTCATGCCACGCATGTGCATTAGGAAACCTTGCAGTGCCGGCGCCTGCACTCCGAAGCTGATGGATGGATCGGCCTGGGGTGCCAACATCCCTGGCAGGCAAGTGTCTTGATATTAAAATTTCCCCAGGCTGGAATTTCGATTTAATAAATGAATAAACTGTCAGAATAAGAAGAAATATAAGATCCTGAATAGAATAAAGATGTTTTTTGAGAGACTGCGCTCTGTCATTTCTGCAGCGCCATGACTTATGCTGAAGATGTCTACACTATTAGTGCTGATAGAGAGCTCATTATTAATGCAATAATAATTCTATTAGCCATTAAAGAGACATTATGGCGAAGCATGATCACTGTGGCGTTCCTCAGTCAGTAAGATTGATGCATGTCTGTACTCCCTGACTTATATTCACTATCTCCTCTATATATCAATGGCACGTACATTTTTTTATTTGACTTCCGGGGTATATTTATAACAGTTCTCCAAACATTCACTCTAGATCAGGGGTGTCAAACTGCAGACTACAAGTCCCATGATGCCTCTGCCTATAGGAGTCATGCTTGTAACTGTCAGCCTGGCAATGCTATAATGGGACTTGTAGTTCCTCAACAGACAGTGGAGCCTAAACATTACAGAAAATGTGCACATTAACCCCTTTGTGCCTAGTATGGGGGGCAAAAATGACTTTCTGATCACGTGACCACTGTAATTGGCTCTCACAATGGTCACATAATTTGAAGCCCGTCTCACGAATCCTGCAGGGACTAAGAGCTGTCCATGACAGTCCGGTCACTGTGCCGGGAGTGTCAGCACTTAGAATGTCTGTGTCTATAAGCAATTTAACTGTTTATCTAGAGTTCAGCTTTAACCACCTCCATACCGCCGAACGTTATATGACGTCCTCGGCTTTCAGTGGTGATATCTGAATGATGCCTGCAGCATCAGCCGGCGATTCCCTACACCATAAGAACAATCATAGCCGCCATTCCGCTGCTTTATCATTCACACATCAGCGACGCCCCCTTCCCGCCACCCTTCGGTGCTTCTCCGGGATTTCACCAGGGATGGGGGACCCGGAGAAGGAATCCACCAGGTGTCGGAAGAAAGCCATAGAGAAAAACGAGGTACAGATGGTCCCCGGCAATCTCTATGACTCTCAGAGGCCTGGGCAAGACGTTATGACATCACGTCCTGGCCGCCAGAAGTAAACAATGCCGGGGACGCAGCTGGAAAGCATTCGATAATTTTATTTTTTATTTTTTTATCTGATGCTTTCCAGCCTTGATGAAAGATGTGGGGTCTAATAGACCCCACATGTCTCCATAAAGAGGACCTATAATGCGCTATTCCTATTACAAGGGATAGTTACATTCCTTGTAATAGGAATAAAAGTGATACAAATTAAAAATAAATAAAAGGATAGTATAAAAATATATTTCTTTAACTCAAATAAACAATAATTTTTTATTTTTTTTTAAAAGCGCACCCGTCCCCGTGAGCTCGCATGCAGAAGCACACGCATACGTAGGTCGCACCCGCACATGTTAAACAACATTCAAACCACAAATGTGAGGTATCACTGTGAACTTTAGAGCGAGAGCAATAATTCTAGCCCAAGTGCTCCTCTGTAACTTAGAATATGTAACCTGTAATTTTTTTTTTTAAAGCATATGGAGATTTTTAAGTACAGAAGTTAGGCGCCATACCACAAATGTGCGTGACATGTGAGGTATCTATTTACTCAGCGTAATATCATCTGTCACAAAAAAATTAGGCTAACTTTACTGTTCATTTTTTTTTATTCATAAAAACGTATTTAAAAAAAATAAATAAATCACTGCACAAATACCATGTGACATAAAAAGTTGCAATGATCGCCATTTTATTTCCTAGGGTGTCTGCTAAAAATAATATATAATGTTTGGGGGTTCTGGTTAAATTTCTAGCAATAGAAAATTATGATTTTTACTTGTAGGCGAGGAGTGCTGGAATTTGCGCGGTATGGAAGTGGTTAAACTTACAGATGACATCACAGGCATAAGAAATAAATATCCTTAGCTGTCTGCTTTAGGCTCCATTCACACCTAGGCGTTTTTACACCTGAAGCGCGACGCTACAATACGCCGGAGGGTCGAATTTACATTGTTCTCTATGGAGACTGTTCACATCTCCTAACGCAGAACGCCGTACGTTCTGAGAATTTCAAACAAGTCCCGGACCCTTTTTCGACGCGCGTATCGGGCGGCTTCGGCATTCCGCATAGCCGACAATACAATGTAAAAAAAAACGCGGTTAAAAACGACGCATTTTGTCATCGCAAATCGCGGGACAAAACGCCTATTTTTTGTCGCCGCAAAGCGCCTACGCAAAGATGTGAATGCAGCCTTAAGCAACGTGGAGTTTTCCTTTAAAACAAAGTGGCCCGGTATTCTTTCCCAATAAGGAAAGGAAGAATTTCCTTCTGTACGGGAGAAGGGAAGCGTATGCGTTTAGCGTTCTCTATTGAAGAAGCAGCAGGACTCTGCAGTTGGAGGGAGCGGGTGTCAGTGGTAGATCAATCTGCAATATCCGCCGTGTGTCTAGTGCTTTCTTCAGCTTTTTCACAGCCAGATGGGTTTGTGGTAAAATATTGATTGTGTGGATAATTGTACATTTCCATTTGCTGTGTATCTAATACTTTATGTGTGATGTTCGTTAATTTACAGCTCTGTGGTCCCAACCAGCTCAAAAATCACATCGAACGGCGATGCGTGCGAATGTGATTCTGAGAAGGAGATAAGTTCAGGTAGAATATCGAGCGACATCTCGAGGCTTCATACAACACACAATACACAAAACAATTAATTGGCTTGGACCATTTGCCAGCTCTTGTGTCCACAATGTATAGTAGCGTGTCTTTGTAGTGCTTGTTCATTTTCTGTCCAGGTTTTGTTAGGATCATACCTGGACTCGGGTGCTTAGAAGGAAATTCATCTGTCGTAGGCCCCATTCACATAGCCATGAATAAATGCACATTACACAAAGTGGAGTAATGTATTTTCTGCGGGGAGCGCTTACACTTGTGTGCTGTGCTAATGTGTGTTGGGAAAAATAGTACAGGTGCATTTTTTGGTGCATTTTTGCTTTGGGGTCGACCAATGCCGTTTTTTTAGGACCGGTATCGATTTTTCAGCCATCTTTCAGGCCGATGGTTGATTTCAGATGCCAATCTTCTGTACATCAATGTCACTTGCCACCCAGATGCAGTATGTCACTTGCCACTGTCTCCAGCCACCAGATGCAGCGTTTCACCTGCCACACAGATGCAGCATGTCACTTGCCACCGTCTCCAGCCACCAGGTGCAGCGCTTCACTTGCCACTGTCATCTGCCACCCAGAAGCAGTATGTCACATGCCACTGTCACCTGCCACCAAATGCAGCGTATCATTTGCCACTGTCGCCCTCCATCCAGATGCAGCTTGTCACTTGCCACCATCTCCAGCCACCAGATGCAGCGTTTCACTTGCCACTGTCACCTGCCACCCAGATGCAGCATTTCAATATATATATATATATATATATATATATATATATATATATAGAGAGAGAGAGAGAGAGAGAGAGAGAGAGAGAGAGAGAGAGAGAGAGAGAGAGAGAGAGATTTTGGTGTTCCTGTCAAGGGGCCTAGATCTCTATTGCAGCAGCACAGCTTGGTTAAGACCACACCCCCTGCCTATTCATTGGACAGTGCAGCAGCTACACTGCTATGACATTATCCCTTACATTACTCTCTTCCTATCTTGATTGGCTCCTAGTGATGGCCCCTCCCACTCTCCTTATGAGTGCTGCCGTGCAGGGGATGAGTCTGATTTCCGGACAAATTCAGATACTTATGGCCCTGTGCACATGATCTGAATTTCCGATGGGATAAAATCCGATGGTTTTTACCGCCGAAATTCCGTTCAAGATGTCTTGCATACACACTGTCAGACCAAATTCTGACCGTCCAAAACGGAGTGGCGTAAAACTCTACGACGAGCCGAGAAAAATTAAGTTCAATGCTTCCGACCATGCTTTGACTTGATTCTGAGCATGCTTGTTTTTTTCTCCGCCACACAGACGATCGGAATAAAACATGTTCTATTTCTAAACTCCAAAGGAAAAAAGTCCGATGGGGCCCACACACAGTCGGAATATCCGATGAAAAAATTCCGTCTGACTTTTTTTATCGTAAATTCCGATCGTGTGTACAAGGCATTACATTGCAGAATTTTTCTGCTTTTTCACGTGAAACTAGTTTGCCATGTACCTTCCAATTTTCAATAATATGTCAAATCAATTGTGATTGTACATTAACATTTGCAGAAATACAGGTTGTTTAAATCCCTGCAGAGATTATGCTACCCTGTAATTTGGCCAGCAGTGCCCAAACGTTTACATACATCTGCAGGAGTTCTTTACATTAATACTGTCATTTCATAAATTATATTTCATCATTCGGAGGTTTGGAACGATGGATCTTTAAAGCCATCAATTTAACTGTTTGTCAAAAGAGTTCCATTCAAGGCATGCTGTGATGATAACTGTCACAGTTGCTTCATCTCTCAGCCAAACTGTCAGTCAATCAGATGGCTGGTGTCATAACTGATCACATGTGCAGCACCATGGCAACTGCAGATCAAACCGAGGCTAAGGTGACAGCGTCCTTAGCTGTAAAGGATAGGAGGGTTTAGTACCGCTTTAAAATGTATTTTTCTTATTTTTGTTATTTGGTACAAAAACATGTTAAAGGGGTTGTAAAGGTTTGTTTTTTATTTTCTAAATAGGTTCCTTTAGAGCCGGTTCACAGTGGGGCAGCACGACTTGCTGAGCGACTCGGCAAGGCGATCTGCCCACGACTTGCAAAATGACTTCTGTATTGAGGTCAATGCAAGTCGCCCTGAAGTCGTCCCAAACTAGTACAGGAACCTTTTTCTAAGTCGGACTTGAGTCGCTCCTATTAGAACGGTTTCATTGTACTAGGGTTGTCCCGATACCGATACTAGTATCGGTATCGGGACCGATGCCGAGTATTTGCGGGAGTACTTGTACTCCCGCAAATACCCCCGATACTGAAATAGAATACTTCCCCCCCCCATATTGCAGCGATGCGTCCCTCATACCTTTTTAGATATGCTGACGCCGCCGCTGCCGCATACCGCCGTATCCCCCTGCACAATCGCATAGCACACATTACAAGCATTCATTCTGAAAACTTGTAAATGGCCATGTATTGACACTCCCCTTCTCCGGATTGGAGGGATCCCTCCAATCCCGAGCAAGGGGGAGTGTCTATGCACGAATCCGCGTATAGACACTCCCCCTTGCGTGGGATTGGACGGATCCCTCCAATCCGGAGAAGGGGAGTTTTAATACACGGAGCGCGGCCATTTACAAGTTTTTAGAATGAAAGCTTATAATGCGCTACGCGATTGTGCAGGGGATACGGCGGTATGCGGCAGAGGCGGCATCAGCATATCTAAAAGGTATGAGGGACACATCGCTGCAATATGGGGGACATACATGGCTGCAATATGGGGGACATACATGGCTGCAATATGTGGGGGACATACATGACTGCATATGGGGGACATACATGGCTGCATATGGGGGACATACATGACTGCATATGTGGGGGACATACATGGCTGCATATGTGGGGGACATGACATGACTGCATATGTGGGGGACATGACATGACTGCATATGGGGGACATGCATGACTGCATATGGGGGACATACATGACTGCATATGGGGGACATACATGACTGCATATGTGGGGGACATACATGACTGCATATGTGGGGGGACATACATGACTGCATATGTGGGGGACATACATGACTGCATATGTGGGGGACATGACATGGCTGCAATATGTGGGGGACATACATGACTGCAATATGTGGGGGACTTGGCTGCATTTGTGGGGGGACACGGCTGCATTTGGGGACACATTTAAAAAAAGTATCGGTATTTGGTATCGGCGACTACTTGAAAAAAAGTATCCGTACTTGTACTCGGTCCTAAAAAAGAGGCATCGGAACAACCCTACATTGTACAAAGCGGAGCGCGACTTGTCAGGCGGCTAAGTCGCCTGATGAATTGCACCTGTGTGAAACGGCTCTGAAGCTAGTGCATTGTTGGTTCACTTACCCTTTCCTTCGATTTCCCTTCTAAATGTTTTTTTTTCTTTGAATTTCTCACTTCCTGTTTCTCCTCAGTAAGCTTTCCCCCCCATCATCCGAGCTCTCTGGGGGTTAGTTAGTGTACTCGCCCCCTCCCTTGGGACTACATCCCTGCCGGGAGATGCTGTGGACACCTACATTCCTACATTAGAAGCTAACTTTGTCCCTAAACCTAAGGATCTTACCTTGTACAGTTTAGTTTGAACAGTCTAATGCCGCGTACACACGATCATTTTTCGGCAAGAAACTTCATCATTAAAACGGCCTTGCCCACACACCAAAAAATGCTCTAGCAAAGCGCTGTGACGTACAACGGCACTATAAAGGTGAAGTTCCATGCAGATGACGTCATCCTTGGGGCTGCTTTAGCTGATTCTGTGTTAGTAAAAGACGATTTGCGCTTTTCTGTCTGTTACAGCGTGATGAATGTGCTTACTCCATTATGAACGGTAGTTTTACCAGAACGAGCGCTCCCGTCTCATAACTTGCTTCTGAGCATGCACGGATTTTTCCACCATGCGAGCTCGCATGGTGGAAAGCTTTTGCGGGCACGCTCCCGTGATACAGCGGCGGGCATAGCCGTCGACTGTATCACTCGGCCCTGCCCCCTGGAGACTTATGTTTGTCAGCACAGTGCTAAAGTGGACCTTCACCCTGAAAGACAATGTGGGTGTTCTGGGCTTCAGCCCCCTCCCTCTACCACAATTGTATATACAGTATGGTATAAGTATTGGGATTCCTGCCTTTACGCATATATGAACTTTAATGGCACCCCAGTTTTAGTCCGCAGGCAGGGCTAGTGCAAGGATTTTTGACACCCTAGGCGAAAACCTAATTTTACCTCCCCCAATTGGCCCTTACCCCTGACTCCACCCCCTTTGTCATGCCCATGTGACAGAAGACACCGCTATACAGGAAGCATGGGGTCTGCTTCCTCTAGAGCTGGTTCCAGTGCTGCGTGTGCCTCTAATTACACTATCGGTCGGACGGAGCAGCTGCCTGAGACTGAGTTAGTAACATGCTCCAGCCTGCAGAGCATGCAGACACGGAGGGAAGCCAGCGGTCTGGCACCCCTAGGCAGCAGTGCACCCTAGGCGGCTGCCTAGTTTGCCTAGTGGTAGCACCTGCCCTGTCCATAGGCTTTAATATTGAGTTGAGCAGCTGTAACAGCTTCAGCTCTTCTGCGAAGACTGTCCACAAGGTTTAGGAGTGTGTCTATGGGAGTGTTTGACCATTCTTCCAGAAGCACATTTCTGAGGTGAGGCACTGACGTGGACGAAGAGGACTGGCTGCAGTCTCTGCTTTAATTCATCCCAAAGGTGTTCTTTCGGGTTGAGGTCAGGAATCGGTGTAGGCCAGTCAAGTTCCTCCACCCCAAACTCGCTCATCCATGCCTTTATGGACTTTGCTTTGTGCACTGGTGCGCAGTCATGTTGGAACAGGAAAGGGGCCATCCCCAAACTCTTCCCACAAAGTTGGGAGCATAAAATTGGCCAAAATGTCTTAGAATGGTGATACCTTGTGTGTTCCCTTTACTGGAACTAAGGGGCCAAGCCCGACCTCACACCATAATCCACCCTCCACCAAATGATTTGAAGCAAGGCCCATAAAGACATGGATCAGCAAGTTTGGAATGGTTCGCCAATCCGCCAGGTAAGCCCGGAAACCACCAGAAAGTGGCGGCAGGGGGACGACGACCCTCTCCTCATCTCCTTCCTCTTCTATATCAGCTCATTGTGCACAGACAGGGAGCACGGGAAGGTATTGCCTCGCAAAATGTCTGGCAAAATCAACAGATATTTTTTCACTTATCAAACAGATAACATAGATATATTTAGCAGATCAAACAGAAGAAAAGAGAAAAAGAGAAACATCAGACTGTTGCTGCCTCCACCGAGGTATTTTTTAAATTGCCATACAATTGTATAAATTCCCATACTTCTCTTTAAGGTAAAGGTCCACTTTAAAGCCGAGTGTATTCACATATCTTACAGATACAAAATAAAGAGTTTCCTGAATTCTTCCAGAGCCAGAATTGAGAATGTGCACTCAGGTGTATAGAAACCCTCACAGCCTGGCAATTAGCATAATCAGCATGAGGACAAACCACAGAGGCAGAAGGACCATCCGGCATCCTGACACCTCTCCAGCCTTCTGGCTTGTAGAAAACCACATAGAAAAAATAAATTGCTCTACTCCATTAGCCCGATATTGAAGTACATACCTTTGCCTCAAGGCCATTTTGCACCTCAGGAAAAAAAAAAAAGTAAATAAAATGTAACTGCTGACTTTTAATAAATGTACACTAGGGTTGTCCCGATACCGATACCAGTATCGGTATCGGGACCGATACCGAGTATTTGCGGGAGTCCGTCCAATCCCGAGAAGGGGAGTGTCTATACATGGCACAGCGGTCATTACAAGTATTCAAACGAAAGCTTGTAATGCGCGCTGTAATGCAGGGGGATTAACGCGGCGGTATGCGGTGGCATTATATCTACTACTACAGGTATGGGGGACATGGCTGCAATATGGGGGACAGGACATGGCTGCATATGTGGGGGACATACATGGCTGCATCTGTGGGGGACATGGCTGCAATATGTGGGGGACATGGCTGCATATGTGGGGGACATACATGGCTGCAATATGTGGGGGACATGGCTGCATATGTGGGGGACATGGCTGCATTTGGGGACACATTTAAAAAAAGTATCGGTATTCGGTATCAGCGACTACTTGAAAAAAAAGTATCGGTACTTGTACTCGGTCCTAAAAAAGTGGTATCGGGACAACCCTAATGTACACTCACCTATCCAGGGGTCCAGTGCTGTCCTCACCCGGACTAGTTCTTCACTAGCCTTTGGGTTCCCGGCCCTGGCAGCATAACTGTGGCCAGGTTGCGGATTTACAGACAGGCGCCTACTGTGATTTGCGATTGGCCCCACATTCTCCCGGGACCCGTGACGTCTTCCAGAAGATTGTAGAGAGAGAGGGAGTGAAGACAACTTCAAAAACTGGAAGGGGGTACCTTTCAAAACGTGATGCAAGCAGCTTGCTATGGGGGCACCCGAGCCAAGCTTCTGCTCGGTATGTCCATTCAGACACCGAGCCACGACTCGGCCCTGCAGCCTCTCTCTCCACATTGGTTCACTGGCTTTGATTGACAGCAGCGGGAGCCAGTGGCCGATCAGGAGGGAGAGTTTCGGACAACCGAGTCTCTCGCTCAACATCGCTGGATCGTGATGAGCTCAGGCAAGTATTAGGAGGGCTGGGGTTGGGGGGACAACGACTGCTGCACAGAGAAGGTTTTTTACCTTAAAGGGTCACTAAAGGAAAACATTTTTTTAGCTAATTAGCTTCCTTTACCTTACTGCAGTCCTGTTTTCATGTCCTCATTGTTCGTTTTTGCTTTGATGTTGCTGTAATTCCTCTCTGTTCTGGACACTTCCTGGTTGTCTGTTTCCTGATAACCACAGTACTGGGAGCTTTCTCTCTGTGGTCACTAATCAAGGAGGTGTGATTACTGTGTCTAAAACCCCTCAGCACCAATCCAGTTTCGTTTTACAAACCATCACTGCCCTCTATTGGCTCTGTGGCTCTGTACATCAGAGAGACAGGAAACAACAGTGAAAATGAAACTAGAACTGCAGGCATATTATATGATTGATTTTTATCTATTTTTAATCATTTTTAAAAGCAATCAGTTAACTATTATGTCTCTATACCCTGTAAACAGTAATTTCAGCAACATTTTTTTTCCTTTACAACTTTCTGCCTTTACAACCACTTTAAAGCGGACCTTCCCCTTTTGAGTTTTAATTTTCGCTTAAAGTGTACTTTCAGATGGGCAGTTGTACCGCCAGGGATGGCTGTTCACATGCAGCTAAAACATTTTTAACTGGGGATGCAAAGTTTGACAGGCGGCACTCACAGTTACGATACAGTCCTGCAATGCAAATTTGCCGTTTGGCAGTTTAATAACAATAATGAAAAAAAAAATCAACGTGTTTTCAGGAGGCAGCTGTAGCACCTCCAGATCGCTTGTCAGCCTTTGAAATACGGCCTACTGGGCAATGGGAAATCCAAAATTGTACAGTTGTCTTTTTTTTTTTACCAAAGCATTATGTCAAAAATGTATCAAGAATTTTTTCTTATTATTATTTTACAATTTTCATAAAATAAAATAGGAAAATACAATAGTAACAAACACTGAACATTACACAGGGCTGTCAACAGGCAGAAAAAAAAGCAAACAAGTATACAAATTGAGGATACTCAAATAATACAACCATCACAGTAATAGCAGACCCACAGTTCATCATCATAAAGTTTTACTGGGCCATTTAATAACCAAACTATAAACATCTTCAGAAAGATCCGATGAGAAATAAAAACATACTGCAAAAGCAAAGCAATCGTAACCAGTTATTTACGGAGGGCCCTGGTGGGCATTCAACCCTTAGGGTAAAAAGAAAAGAGACATGTGCAGAAGGAAAGAGGTCAAAATTAGATTTTATTTTTATTATTAGATTTGTTTTATAGCAGAAAGTAAAAAAAAATAAAAAAATACTTTCTAAGGTAAGTTTTGTTTTAATGATGGCTGCCTATAACGGGTTTCTTCCTCACTTTGAAAATAGTCCCCTTATGCAACCAGGGCAGTATGTGAAGGGAAATACCTCCAATGGGACCCAGATAAAAACAATACAAAGGGTTCTCTTTCTGTATCCAGAACAAACATCTAAGTTTGGCTTTAGCTATATCTTATAGTGGTTATAAACCCTATTTTTAAACTTTATGCTACAGGTAAGCCTATATTAATATGCTTTGATGAAGCTTCAGTGATGCTCTTTTGAATCTTTGATGAAGCTTGACAGATGTCCTGTGTGTATGGATATCTAATACCTGTAATTTCTCCAAAACAAAGCGAAGCGAAAGCTGAATTAAAGCCTCTCTAAAGCTTTAGGTACTTCAAGTGAGCTTTGCCATAGACTTCTGTGGAGGCTTTGAAGACACTTTGAAGCACCACTAAAGCTACACGGGGTATAATTTTTGAAGCGAAGCAGAAGCAAAGCAAATGCAAGGTGTAAAGGGAACGGTAAGCCAACCATTTGCTTTAGTGACAGGAGCTTTGACTGGTGTTCAGAGAGCTTTAACAAAGTGGGTCCGAAGCCATGTTTTGAAGCAAGTGTAAACTAGCCCATAGTGTTATTGAGTGTTTTGGACATGTTACAGAAGCATTTAAGTCATGTCAGGCAACTCTCCTCAAAGGCCCTGTGAGATGTGCGTTTTTATTTTTTTAACCATTTAAGGACCGCCTCCTGCACATTTACGTCGGCAGAATGGCACGGCTGGGTACAGGCACGTACCTGTACGTTGCCTTTAAGACCCCAGCGCTGGGTCGTGCGCGCGACCCGGTCTGAAGCTCCGTGACTGCGCCTGTGGGACCCCGCGCACCCAAACGCCGCCGGTGTCCCGCGATCGGTCACAGGAGCTGAAGAATGGGGAGAGGTGTGTGTAAACAAACCTTCCCCGTTCTTCACTGTGGCAGTGACACTGATCGTCTGTTCCCTGATATAGGGAGAACGACGATCAGTGACGTCACTCCTACAGCCACACCCCCCTACAGTAAGAATCACTCCCTTAGGGCACGCTTAACCCCTTAGCGCCACCTAGTGGTTAACCCCTTCACTGCCATTGTCATTTTCACAGTAAGCAGTGCATTTTTATAGCACTTTTCACTGTGAAAATGACAATGGTCCCAAAAATGTGTCAAAAGTGTCCGATGTGTCCGCCATAATGTCGCAGTCACAAAAAAAAACGCTGATCGCCGCCATCAGTAGTAAAAAAAAAAAATATATTCATAAAAATGCCATAAAACTATGTCCTATTTTGTAAACACTATGGGCCAGATTCAGGTAGAGTTACGCTGGAGTATCGGTGATTCGCCAGCATAACTCACACTTTGAGCCGGCTTATCTGTTTTCTGTAGTCAGAAAACAAGATACGCCGGGATTGAGTTCAGATACAAGTGGCGTAATTGTATTTTGCCGTCGTATCGGAACTGCAATTTTAAAATGGGCGCTCGGGGTGTTCCCGCTGATTTACGCCAAGAATATGTAAATCAGCGAGAGACGGCAATTCACGATCGTACGCGGGCCCGACGCAGTGACTTTCCGACGTTTCCGTAAGCGATACGCGGCGTAAAGAAACACATGCCCCCTAGGTGGAGTATCCTATGTTAAGTATGGCCGTCATCATCGCGTCAAATTGAAAAAGTTTAACGTTGTTTGCGTAAAACGTCCGTGAATGGGGATTGATGTCATTGATGTTCACTGACAGAATTTGGAGCATGCGCACTGACAGTCGACGCATGCGCAGTACGTTCGCCGAGGGATCGCGCCTAGTTTAAATAATACACGCCCTCTACCCGCCCAATTTGAATTCCGCCGGCTCATTTTCGCTACGCCGCCGCAACTTTAGGAGCAAGTGCTATGTGAATAACAGTACTTGCTTCAAAAGTTTCGGCGGAGTAACGTAAATGACAAACGTTACTCCAGAAGAAAGATCTGCTCTCCTACCTGAATCTAGCCCTATACATTTTGGCAAACCAATCAATAAACGCTTATTGCGATTTTTTTTTTTTTTTTTTTTTACCAAAAATAGGTAGAATAATACGTATCGGCCTAAACTGAGGAAAAAATATGTTTTTTTTTATCTTTTTTTGGGGATATTTATTATAGCAAAAAGTAAAAAATATTGTTGTTGTTTTTTCAAAATTGTCGCTCTATTTTTGATTATAGCGCAAAAAAAAAAAACGCAGAGGTGATCAAATACCACCAAAAGAAAGCTCTATTTGTGGGAAAAAAAGGATGGCAGTTTTGTTTGGGAGCCAAGTCGCACGACCGCGCAATTGTCAGTTAAAGCGACGCGGTGCCGAATCGCAAAAAAGGGGCAAGGTCCTTAACCTGCATTATGGTCGGTGTCTTAAGTGGTTAAAAGGCTAAAATGGGAAATGTTCACTTCTGATGCTTTGACGCAGGTGCGTTAAAAGTGCGCTACAATTGAAGTCAATGGAGGCAGTTGAAAGGCGTCAATGCCTGCCGAACTCCGCAGGCAGCGTTGTTTGTTTCCTCGCCAACACTAATGCTGGAGTGTGTACACCTCCATCTGTTTCCTAATTTATCAATTTCTAAGTTCCCCCAACCACCTATTTTCAATACCTCTGTGAAAGGTTCACCTAAAAGGGACAATTTTCTCAAAATTGATAATGACACTCTACCATAATACGTGTAATTATGGAAAAATATCCTTGGGGAATCATTCATTTTGCTTTTATTGTGTGATACATACTGGAAAAATTAGGAAACTGAAAAAAAAAAAAGCCCGGGGTTCTCCTAGAATTTGATGAGTTCATTATACATTCATATGAGTGCCTCATTTCCATATATTTAATGACGATACCAATCTTCCGTATACGGTTCCTGGAAAACCTTAGTTTGCGTACCTCCTGGCTCTATGTTACCATGTCTATTAAAACCTCATTGTAAGTTCATTTGCTGCTCTGATCTCTGATTAACACGCTTCTTGAAGTAGCGTGGGACCCGACAAACCAACATGCCGGGGGGTCCTAACAAGAGAAAAACAATGACCTGTCCTTGCTATGTTTCTGTAATTGTAAATGTTGGCTGAAGTGTAGGCATCACCTATGAAGATTTGGTGCAACCAGAGGCGTAGCTTGAAGTTTATGGGCCCGATGCCCATAAATATATAATATTTGTGGCTTTTATGTAATCTTCAGGCCTAAAATGACTTTTGAAACGTGTTAAAAAAAACGCAAAAACGGCTCTGGCAGCGAAAAGGGTTAAAAATTTGAATTTAACCGCTTCTCGACGGCCGCACGCACATATACGTCGACACAATGGCACTCCTGGGCAGAAGACGTATATATATGTCCCCTTTAAGGAAGCGCCGTTGTTCGCGTGCGCGCCGCCGGCTGGGCCCACCGCAAGCTCCATGAACCTAACAGCGGGTCCCGCGGACTTGAACGCCGCGTTGATGCCCGCGATCGTCTCACGGAGGGATAGAGTGGGGAGTAGGGTGACCACATTTCCAAACTACAATTCAGGGGCACCCCTCTCCCCAAAAATCAGCTTGTGCTGTAACTAATCACAGCACAGTGATTGGACACAAGAGGCGGGATTTATGATTTCTCCAATCACAAACAGGGAGGCGGGTATTGTGCTCCTCCAGGAATTCCTGACCAGGACAAGTACTGTCAGTGAGTAAAGCGGTGATGTGGTGGCCTTTTTTTGGAGGCATCAGATTGGCCTGGGGGGTGGCTGTGTCAGTTTCATTCTGGGACACTGTATTGTCCCGGAATAAGGGTGCCCGGGACAGACCTGCAAAATGCGGGACTGTCGCGGGCAATCCGGGACACCTGGTCACCCTAGCGGGGAGATGCTAATGTAAACAAGCATCTCCCTGCTCTGCCTAGTGACAATGACACTAATCTCCGCTCCGTGTAATCGGAGCGGAGATCAGTGTCATGTCACACACAGTCCATCCCCCTTACAGAAAGAAACACTCACTAGGGCACACTTAACCCCTACAGTGCCACCTAGTGGTTAATCCCTTCACTGCCAGTGTTTTTTTTTTACAGTTATCAGTGCTTTTTTTAATAGCACTGCTCAATGTAAAAATGACAATGGTCCCAAAAATGTGTCAAAAGTGTCCGATGTGTCCGCCAAAATGTCGCGGTCATGATAAAAATCACTGATCGCCGCCATTACTAGTAAAAAAAAAATGTAGACGCTATAACTTTTGCGAAAACCAATTAATAAACGCGTATTGCGTTTTTCTTTTTAACCAAAAATATGTAGAAGAATACGTATCGGCCTAAACGGAGGAAAAAAAATGTTTTTTTTTATATATTTTTGGGGGATATTTATTATAGCAAAAAGGAAAAAATATTGAATTTTTTTCAAAATTGTCGCTCTATTTTTGTTTATAGCGCAAAAAATAAAAACCGCAGAGATGATCAAATGCCACCAAAAAAAAGCTCTATTTGTGGGAAAAAAAGGACGTAAATTTTGTTTGGGAGCACGACCGCGCAATTGTCAGTTAAAGCAAAGCAGTGCCATTTCACAAAAAGTGGCCCGGTCATTTAGCAACAAAATGGTCTATTAGACCCCACATCTCTCATCAAGGCTGGAAAGCGTCAGATAAAAAAAAAGATGAAAAAAAGGTAAATAATGCCATTTAGGAAAAAAAATGTACCTTTACAACCCCTTTAAGTGGTTAAATCAAGCTTTTTTGCTAGTGATTTAAATTGACTTGGATTTAAATTAAACCCACCCTGGTTTCTATGCAGAGCTGCACCAGAATGACCGTTTTCCGGATTTAGTAAATAACCCCCCCCCCCCATTGTATTCTGACAGCGGAGACTCTCTGCTGCAAATCATTCACTGCAGTCGCTGATCAAGAGTCATTTTCCAAAAAGCCCTTTGGACAGATCGATCGATCCATCTATGGCAAGCTTTATTCTTATATAGGACACACTTAATAATGCAAATCTGTATTGTAACAATTGATGAAATGACGGCGCCATTTCTTGCAGAAGCCGATCAAATGATCGTTTTGATCAACAAACAAATCACCAAGAAGGGGACGTTCTGTTCTGCTGGACTGTCCATCCCAGTTGTTGTTGTTGTTTCTCTTTGGTCTGCTGCGCACTTGTTTTTGAAAGAGAGATTGTTGGAAACGATTGCGTCTGTGATAAATCGTTAATCGTTATGTGTATGGCCTGCATGACAGGGATCTGTAAATCACAGTTTGTGTATTGCGGTTAAGCGAACAACAGTTAATCAGAGGACTAACACCGTGTTTTTTTGTTTTACAGCTGTGTTGGCGTAGAGGAAGATGAAGCACCGGACATCGACATTTATCACTGTCCGAACTGCGAAAAAACTCATGGCAAGTCTACATGTGAGTGTCTATTGATTGTTCTTTGTACAGCAATTCACGGCCGTGAGATTATCCGTGGTCATAGAAAACAACTTTGTATGGCAGACCTTGCATGGAGACACATACTTTGCACACGCTGTATGAAGTAAGGCTGCTTTCACACGGCTCTGTTGCAAAAAAATGCTGTAAAAATGCATGTGTTTTTGCTGCGTTTTTTTATGTGTGTTTTCTGGGTGCCTATTACCCAGCATGCACTTGTGAAACTTGAATATGTGACTCAAAAACGCACCAAAAACACAATGCTGGTGCGTTTTTGATATGTTTTCTATTAATCACTTTAATCGCTTGTTGACCGCTCTATAGCACTTTTACTGCTACAGGGCGGCAGATCACATATATCAGGGCTCAAAATGTAAAGTCCTGAGCTACTAGCCAGGCCTCAAGGGTTACTCGCCACCAGTTGCCTGCCTAACCCCTACCATGCCCCGCCTCTAATCCCATCCCTAAACCCGCCCTCATAAATTTTCTCATGAAATGACACTACTTTTATGTTTTGGTTTGAACAACTTAATTCTGTTTTATGCAGAATTAAGTTATAAAAATATTAACAACTTTATTTGTGCCCACCAATGCCGCCTGCCCGTGTCCACCAATGCAGGTTGTGTCCACCAATGCAGCCTGTGCCCGCCAATGCAGCCTGTGCCCACCAATGCCGCCTGCCCGTGTCCACCAATGCAGCTTGTGCCCGCCAATGCAGCCTGTGCCCACCAATGCAGCTTGTGCCCGCCAATGCAGCCTGTGCTCAGCAATGCATCCCATGTCCAGCAATTCAGCCTGTGCCCGCCAATGCAGCCTGTGTCTGCCAATGCAGCCCGTACTCAGCAATGCAGCCCGTGCCCAGCAATGCAGCCCATGTCCAGCAATGCAGCCCATGTCCAGCAATGCAGCCCTTGTCCAGCAATGCAGCCCGTGTCCAGCACAGTGATTGGACACAAGAGGCGGGATTTATGATTTCTCCAATCACAAACAGGGAGGCGGGTATTGTGCTCCTCCAGGAATTCCTGACCAGGACAAGTACTGTCAGTGAGTAAAGCGGTGATGTGGTGGCCTTTTTTTGGAGGCATCAGATTGGCCTGGGGGGTGGCTGTGTCAGTTTCATTCTGGGACACTGTATTGTCCCGGAATAAGGGTGCCCGGGACAGACCTGCAAAATGCGGGACTGTCGCGGGCAATCCGGGACACCTGGTCACCCTAGCGGGGAGATGCTAATGTAAACAAGCATCTCCCTGCTCTGCCTAGTGACAATGACACTAATCTCCGCTCCGTGTAATCGGAGCGGAGATCAGTGTCATGTCACACACAGTCCATCCCCCCTACAGAAAGAAACACTCACTAGGGCACACTTAACCCCTACAGTGCCACCTAGTGGTTAATCCCTTCACTGCCAGTGTTTTTTTTTTACAGTTATTAGTGCTTTTTTTTTATAGCACTGCTCGCTGTAAAAATGACAATATTATACTCTACATTGTGACATCCACTTTAAGCTTCAAGAAGTGCTGTGAACTGCAAGCAGGTGGTTTAAAGTGACAGTCAGCACCCTATTAGGATCTGTGTTTAACATTTACAAACTGGAGTTGGGTGGTATCTTAAAAACTTTAACAAAGCTTACTGAAATCTCTGCAAATGCTTTGCCATAGCTTGCTGTTCACACTCTTGTACAAGCTGAAAACTGTGTGAAACGAGTCGCACTGTGTTGATTGTCGGCACACTTCGCACAACATTATTCAACTGAAAAATTGAAGAAGCCAGGTGTAAAATTGTTGGTTGAACAGTTTTTGCATCCAATCGGGTATTTCAGACAGCTGCCAGTGTTGGCTATCTGAATACAATAGCCAGAGATTCAGGTTTAGTTCTGTTTAGTGTGTATAGAGGAACCTGTTTGTTTTCTTTTGTTCAGCATGCTTTAGTCCCAGGCTGTACACGGTACATGATTTCTTGGAGATTACACCCCACCCGTCCCATGCTCAGCTCTACAGTGGTCAAATGCTGGAACAATGGTGGGCAATAGAGTATCTGGCATTGATAGCTGAATAACAGGAGTGGGCATAGAACTTAAAGTGGTATTAAAGGTTCAGCTTTAAAAAAACGATAACTAACAAAGATGTCATACCTGTTCTGTGTAGTGATTTTGCACAGAGCAGCCCCGATCCTCCTCTTCTCTGGTCCCCCACCGCTGCTCCTGGCTCCTCCGCTTGACCAGTGCCGCCAATAGCAAGCTGCATGCTATGGGGGTACTGGTGCATGCTCGCTCCCGAGCCCTGCTCTGTGCATTCGTATGACACATAGAACTGCAACTTAGCCCCACCCATCCACTTTCTCCTCATTTGCTCACTGGCTATGTTTGATGGCTCCCACTGCTGTCTCAGCCAATGAGGAGAGGAAGTCCCAGAATAGCTGAGGCTCTTGTTCACATCACTGGATCAAGGGTAGGCTTAGGTGAATATTAGGGGGGCTGCTGCACACAGAAGCTTTATTACATACATACAGTCTTTAGAAACCATTTTATCTTGATTTGGCTTTGTGCATATCTTAGACCAGTGTTTCTCAACTCCAGTCGAAGAGCAGGCAGATGGAAAGTATCACGTATAACTTAAACCGTGTTAATTTTGGCAGCAAATTTCAGTTTTAGTCTTATGACTAAAATGCCAATTTAGTTTTAGTCCCATTTTAGTAGTCTTCAATTGTTTTAGTTAGGGTTGTCCCGGTACCGATACCAGTATCGGTATCGGGACCGATACCGAGTATTTGCGGGAGTACTTTGGGGACATGGCTGCATATGTTTGGGGACATGGCTGCATATGTTTGGGGACATGGCTGCATATGTTTGGGGACATGGCTGCATATGTTTGGGGACATGGCTGCAATGTTTGGGGACATGGCTGCATATGTTTGGGGACATGGCTGCATATGTTTGGGGACATGGCTGCATATGTTTGGGGACATGGCTGCATATGTTTGGGGACATGGCTGCATATGTTTGGGGACATGGCTGCATATGTGGGGGACATGGCTGCATTTATGGGGGGACATGGCTGCAATTATGGGGGGACATGGCTGCATATGTTTGGGGACATGGCTGCATATGTTTGGGGACATGGCTGCATATGTTTGGGGACATGGCTGCATATGTTGGGGGACATGGCTGCATATGTGGGGGACATGGCTGCATTTATGGGGGGACATGGCTGCATTTATGGGGGGACATGTCTGCATTTATGGGGGGATATGGCTGCATATGTGGGGGACATGGCTGCATATGTTTGGGGACATGGCTGCATATGTTTGGGGACATGGCTGCATATGTTGGGGGACATGACTGCATATGTTGGGGGACATGGCTACATTTATGGGGGGACATGGCTGCATATGTGGGGGACATGGCTACATTTATGGGGGGACATGGCTGCATTTATGGGGGGACATGGCTGCATTTATGGGGGGACATGGCTGCATATGGGGGGACACATTTAAAAAAAAAGTATCGGTATTCGGTATCGGCGAGTACATGAAAAAAAGTATCAGTACTTGTACTCTGTCCTAAAAAAGTGGTATCGGGACAACCCTAGTTTTAGTTGTATTTAGTTGACTAAATCTGCAGTGCATTTAATTAGACTAAAATCTAACTGTAACGCATTTAAGCATTTCTCTAGAATTTCCAAATTTATTATATACTCCCTGGAGTAAAAAAATTGAATATGTTATTATTTATGGTATTAGGCCCCGTACACACGATCGGATATATCCGATGAAAACGGTCCGCGGACCATTTCCATCGGATATGTCCGATCGGGAGTTTGATCCGATGGCGTGTACACACCATCGGATCAAATTCCCCGCCGCTGGACGGCGCGGTGACGTAGTGGTGACGCGGCGGTGACGTTGACGCCGCCGCGTCACCGCCACGTCACCGCACCAGGAAGTAAAACACTTCCGCGCATGCGCCGAATCCATTCGGCAGCGGCGCGGCGGTGGAGGGAGCCGACATGTCTGCTGGTAAGTGTACTAACCAGCAGACATGTCGGGCGGACAGATTCCCACCGGATAGATTTCAAAGCTTGCTTTGAAATCTGTCGGGTGGACAAATCTGTCCGCTAGCCCATACACACGAGCGGAGATGTCTGCTGAAACGGTCCATCGGACCGTTTTCAGCGGACATATCCCCTCGTGTGTACGCGGCCTTAGGTTTGAACAAACTCACAGATACAGATTTAGCTGCTCTGGGTGGTCTGAAGAGGCCTGTAATGCTGCACAGTGCTCTGGACGGTGGTCTGAAGAGACCTGTAATGGTGCACAGTGCTCTGGATGGTGGTCTGAGGAGGCCTGTAATGGTGCACAGTGCTCTGGATGGTGGTCTGAGGAGGCCTGTAATGGTGCACAGTGCTCTGGATGGTGGTCTGAGGAGGCCTGTAATGGTGCACAGTGCTCTGAATGGTGGTCTGAGGAGGCCTGTAATGCTGAGCAGTGCTCTGAATGGTGGTCTGAGGAGGCCTGTAATGCTGAGCAGTGCTCTAAATGGTGGTCTGAGGAGGCCTGTAATGCTGAGCAGTGCTCTGAATGGTGGTCTGAGGAGGCCTGTAATGCTGAGCAGTGCTCTGAATGGTGGTCTGAGGAGGCCTGTAATGCTGAGCAGTGCTCTGAATGGTGGTCTGAGGAGGCCTGTAATGCTGAGCAGTGCTCTAAATGGTGGTCTGAGGAGGCCTGTAATGCTGAGCAGTGCTCTGAATGGTGGTCTGAGGAGGCCTGTAATGCTGAGCAGTGCTCTGAATGGTGGTCTGAGGAGGCCTGTAATGCTGAGCAGTGCTCTAAATGGTGGTCTGAGGAGGCCTGTAATGCTGAGCAGTGCTCTGAATGGTGGTCTGAGGAGGCCTGTAATGCTGAGCAGTGCTCTGAATGGTGGTCTGAGGAGGCCTGTAATGCTGAGCAGTGCTCTGAATGGTGGTCTGAGGAGGCCTGTAATGCTGAGCAGTGATCTGGACAGTGGTCTGAGAGGCCTGTATTACACAGTGCTCTGGGTGCCGGAGGTCAGGAGAGAGGTGGCTTGTAATGCACCCACATAGCTCTTGATGGACGGTGGTCTGAGGGGAGGCCTCATGCCTGTAATTGTAATGTACACAATCTGCTCTGGACAGTCGTTGACGGTAGTGGGACTTTCGTCGGGGATTCGGGAGGCCTGTAATGCACAGTGCTGCTCTGGACAGTCGTCTGAGGACTTGGAGGACTGTATTGCTGTCTGCACAGTCGCTTGCTTGCTGGGAGCGGAAGCAGTCAGAGTTCTGTGGAAACCGGAAGTTAGTTCAGGATGGTAAACGTCCCTGCCTTACATTTTCTTTGAAAAAAAAACGAAAACTAAATTGATTTTCGTCATAGTTTTTGTCAGTGGATGAAAATATGCTGTAGTTTTCGTCACTGACGAAAATTTTGAGAAACGTTTTCGTTGATGAAATTTACACTGACTTGCGCTATGTGTTTCCTGAATACATCCTATAGTTTTATTCTTTGAAGTGGATAAATATTCCTCTGCAATGACTATCCTGCATTTTAGCTTGAATGTACCAGTTGGCAAGGAATCTAGCAATAGAGCTGTCTGCTTTATTTATGTCGTCGTGTGATAATGCGATGAAACATTGTCAATGACATTCTTGCTGCTGTAGAATATGTTTGCACTTTGTCGGCACATTTTCTCACTTTTTTCCTTCTACAGCTCTTGCTTTGGACAGAGGCATTGTGGAAAGATCCGTTTATAGACAAAACAACAAGAATAGCTCTCATTGTGTCTTTGTGATTCTTAAAGCAGACCTGTCACTAAGAAATATCAGGGGTGCTGTTTGAGTTTGCCACTATGTTACACTTTTATAATTCACCCTGATGCTTTTTTATTTCTTAAGGGAAGTAAGTAGATATTTTCTGTTTTTATTGGATAAGTTCACCTTTTTATTAAAAAAAGTAATAAATGCACATTGTTTTGCAGGTACATTTTTATTAATTCACATTTACTGTATATACTCGAGTATAAGCCAATTTTTTCAGCACATTGTTTTGTGCTGAATACGCCCCCCTTGGCTTATACTCGAGTCTGTATCCATCTTCAACTTTGTGCGCTTGATCCCGGCCAGCTTTAGGTACGTTGGACATGTTTCCTCGGACATGTCTGATCGTGTGTACGCGGCCTTAGGCCCCGTACACACTTACGAGAACCTCAACGGGCGGAACACATCGTTCCGCCTGTCGAGGTCGAGGTTCTCGCCCGGCCGTCGAAATCGTCGACCAAGCCGTCGGGAAAGGCCCCGAGCCATGGTTCTCGATGGGCCATCGAGCAAATGGAGAACCTGCTCTCTATTTTGGCTCGGCGGCTTTCCCGACGGGATGCTCGCCGAAACCGTACACACGGCCGAGGTTCTCGGCAGAATGAGGATCCCAGCGAGCTTCTCGCTGGTTTCTGCCGAGAATCTCTGCCGTGTGTACGGGGCCTAAAAACTTGTGGTCATCGGGAAGAATGACCTCTTTACAAATAACTGAAAACACAATTGGTATCATTGGGAACTTACTTAAGAGGCAGACATTGCTCATTGCCCAATGAACCCCTAACTATCTCTGAAGGAACCCTAGTTTAGAGAACCTTGTTCTAGATGATGGCGTTTCCACCAGACATATGTATTGGAAGGTTTCCACAGTAATGGCTGCTGAACACAAAAATAGGATGTGGCTTCCACACATTGTATGTAACATATGTGTACATTATTTTTTCTTTTTAGGTTTGCAATTATAAAATTAAAATTGTGCTTGCGTTCCCCTTTAAAGAAATTTTTCGCGGCAGGAAAAAAAAGTTTTTCCCAACGTGATTCCTCTCCAGCCTGAGGCCGTGTACACACGGCAGAGAACCTCGACGGGCAGAACACATCGTTCCGCCAGTCGAGGTTCTCTGCCGGCCGTCGAAATCGGCGACCCGCTCGTCGGGAATGGCAACCAGCCATTCATCCAGGCGGGCCGTCGAGCAAAAAGAGAGCGTGCTCTCTTTTCGCTCGACGGGATTCCCGACGGGCGGGGCGAGCCAAAAGCGTACACACGGCCGAGAACCTCGGTCGTGTGTACGCCGCCTCACTTGCATACACATGTTCATGCAAAAAAAGTCAGACAAAAGCACGATGACGTACAACACGTACGACGGGACTACAAAGGGGAAGTAACTTTCAAATGGCACCACCCTTTGGGCTGCTTTTGCTGATCCTCGTGTTAGTAAAAGTTTGGTGAGACGATTCGCACTTTTCAGCCTTGTGCTTTTCAGTCCGTTACAGCACAACGAATGTGCTATCTCCATTACGAGCGCTAGTTTTACCTGAATAAGCGCTCCCGTCTCATAATTGATTCTGAGCATGCACGTTTTTTCCCCCTCGGAAAAGCATACACACGACCATTTTTCGCCACGAGAAAAAGACTGATGAGAAAAAAGAGAGCTGGTTTCAATTCTTTCACTGCCTTTTTTTTCGTCGAGAAAGCTGGTAGGGAGCATACACACAACCGGTTTTCACGACCAATTTAAAAAATGGCAGTTTTCTCGACGTGAAAACCGGTCGTGTGTACAAGGCATCATACTCTGGATCTTGGATTGCCATGTCTGACACCTCTGTTGGTATATTTAAATTAAAGTAGTGGAAAGAGAGGCTTCCATCATTTGAAATGTCGGAGTAAAATAATTTAATTCCCTGCAAGACCTTTGGTGGGTCTCTCGTTCCACTCATCCAATTCTTGTAATTTCTTTTGTCTGCCCTGGCCAGCTGCCACATTGGAGAGTGTGTCACTAGCAATATTATGTCATATATTTCAACGGATTATGAGAATCTGTCACAATACTCAGATTGCTTTTTTTTTTTTTTGCATACCTTTGTTTTTTTAAATGGAAACCCAGCAAGCTTTCATACAGTCCAAGGACACGGCTCTGTTTCCTCGGCAGACACAGACTAGATTGTTGTTGCCTTCAATTGCGATTCTGTTCACTCGCCGGCATCACTCAGTTTATGGCAAACAATTCATTACAAACCTAATTATAATAAATGAAAGCTGACAAGAAGAACATTTTGAAATGGGTTTTTTTTTTTTTTTTTTCTATAGCCTCATTTCATGTCAGAGGTCTTTATAATCCTACTAGGAATAAAATAATCTACTCAATCACTCTCCTGTGTTATGTAGTTTTATATATACAGTATATATACTGCATACTGTGTGTGTATATATTTATATACAGTGGATATCACAAGTCTACACAGTCCTGGTAAAATGTCAGGTTCCCGTGCTGTAAAAAAAAAAAAAAATGAGACAAAGATAAATCATTTCAGAACTTTTTCCACCTTTAATGTGACCTATAAACTAAACAACTCAGTTAAACAACAAACTGAAATCTTTTTAGGTGGAGGGAAGTAAAAATAAAGTAATATGATTGCATAACCCTTAAGGGCTCTTTCACACGTGCGTTCCGTTTTTCGGTGTGTCTGTCAGCTCAACGGGGGGGTCTCCGCTGAGCTGTCGGGCGGACAGGGCGGTCCCCGCACACTATGCAGGGACCGCCCTGTCTCTCCTCCGCTATCCCCTATGGGGAATCGGATGGAAACGGACCGTCTGTCCGTTTGCATCCCATCCGTTTGGCCGGACGGAAGAAAAATAGGACATTCTTCTGTCCGAAAAAACGGATGCGGATCTGGCGGACGTTAGCGGATGCATCATCCGCTAACGGATCCGCTCCCATAGGGAAGCATTGAGGTCCGTTACCGGACGTCCAAAAAACGGACGAACGGAACGGACGTGTGAAAGAGCCCTAAAGGAGTTGTAAAGGAAAAACAAAATTGGGCTGAAATGACTGTTTACAGGGTATAGAGACATAATAGTTAACTGATTCCTTTTAAAAATGATTAAAAATAGATAAAATCAATCATATAATGTACCTACAGTTTAGTTTTGTTTTTGCTGTTTTTTCCTGTCTCTCTGATGTACAGAGCCAGAGAGCCAATAGAGGGCAGTGATGGTTTGTAAAATGAAACTCGATTGGTTTAGACACACAGTAATCACACCTCCTTGATTAGTGACCACAGTGAGAAAGCTCCCAGTACTGTGGTTATAAGGAAACAGACAACCAGGAAGTTGTCCAGAACAGAGAGCAATTTTTTTTTTATATTGTGAAAGATGATGTTACGCCGGCGAAAAAAAAATACCCAACATGTCACGCTTCAAAATTGCTCCCGCTCGTGGAATGGCGTCAAACTTTTACCCTTAAAAATCTCCATAGGCGACGTTTAAAAAATTACACAGGTTGCATGTTTTGAGTTACAGAGGAGGTCTTGGGCTAGAATTATTGCTCTTGCTTTAACTATTGCGGCGATACTTCACTTGTGCGGTTGGAACACCGTTTTCATATGCGGGCGCTACTCACGTATGCGTTTGCTTCTGCGCACAAGCTCGTCGAGACGGGGCGATTTAAAAAAATGTTTTTGGTTTTCTTATTTATTTTAATTGATTTAATTCATTTTTACCCTGTTAAATAAAAAAATAAAAAAAGGTCACTCTTATTCATATTACAAGGAATGTAAACATCCCTTGTAATATAAAAAAGCATGACAGAACCTCTTAAATATGAGATCTGGGGTCAAAAAGACCTCAGAGCTCATATTTAGACTAAAATGCAATAAAAAATAATAATAATAATTTGTCATTTGAAAAGATGACAACAGAAAAATGTGCCTTTAAGAAGCATGAGCGGAAGTGATGTTTTGACGTCTCTTCCGCCCTGCTATGCTATAAAGAAGGGTGGGGGCCATCTTACCCTCGCTCGTATCCCAGCAAAACATCATGAAGGACCTGATCGCCTCCGTCGCTGCCGGTAAGCGGCGGAGGATGCAGGAGAGCGGCAGGAGGGGGGTTTCTCTCCCGCCGCCGATAACGGTGATCTTGCGGCGAATTGGCCGCGAGATCACCATTATCGTTTACAGGACAGGCCACGTTAAATATTGATATCTCGGTTATTGGCAGCAGCTGCTGCCGTTACCGAGATATTAATTAAAGTGCTGACGTATATGTAAAATGATTAAAAATTGAGCCAAACAAATGATAATAAATACAAAAATTGCAAATTAATGTAATAAATTTGAAAATAGCAAAATAGTGCAGCAAAATCGTTAAATGTACAGTAATATGATGTGTTTAAAAACACCATCGAAATTCAATGCTGTCCATCATCCATCACCAAAACCGCTTGTGAATATCACCACCAGCTGATGAGGACCCTTACCAGCTCTGGTGGAACCCTTGGTATAGGGGTTTGGGATGGACCTGGGGCTTAAAGCGGTTGTAAACCGCAAAAAAAAAAAATATATATTTTAGGCTCCATTCACATCTAGGCGACAAAACGCCTGTCGCCCGACGCTCGTGCTGCTGGAGGGGCGAATTCCCATTGATGTCTATAGAGATGGTTCACACTCTGAAACGCCGTACGCCTGCCGCCTGAAAAAAAGTCCCGGACCCTTTTTTTCAGGCGACATTGGCGTTCGGCCATAGACATCAATGGAGATAATTTGTTAAAAAAAAAAAAAAATGAATCGAATCGCGGCAAGTAAAGCCGCGTACGCGGCGTTACTTGTCGCCTAGATGTGAATGCAGCCTTAGACCTGCATAGCAAAAGTCATAATGAGCTAGTATGCACCGCATACTAGCTCATTATGAAATACTTACCTCGGAACGAGGTGTAGGGAACTTACCTGGTCCACGCCGAGCGAGATCTCATCTTGACTCGGCGTGTCTTCCGGGTATCGCCGCTCCAGCGCTGTGATTGGCTGGAGCGGCGATGACGTCACTCCTGCGCATGCGTGCGGGAGATTTAAATCCGGCCAGGTACGGCGGCGGCCGGTCCTTTCGCCGTGGATTCCCCCCTGCCCAGCCAGAGCCTTTTCCAAGTCTCAACGATACTTCACACTTAAAAGAAAGCCTAAGGCCCCTTTCACTCTACTGTGACTTCAAAGTAGTGCCATTTTACCGCAATTTCGCAGCCACGATTTTGCCGCGATGTAAGTGGCATCAAAATCGGACCAAAGTAGTGCAGGGACTACTTTGAAGTCAGAACGACTTGAAGTCGTACTAATATGAATGGTTGTCACTGGAAATCATGGGAAACGACTTGTCATGCTACTTTGCCATCACAAATCGTGAGACAAGTCGTATATGTTTTGAAAGGGGCCTAAAAGAAGGAATCACGTCTAAGATTTGGTTAGCTGCAATATAAAAAATATGCTTTCCCCTTTTTTTTTCTTTACGTATTCTGGTATTTTATTGTTGTTATATGTCAACAAATCACTAATAAATCTAGATACATAGCATAGCATTTAAAACACCTTTTCTACACCACATCTTTCTTCTTATGTGCAATTCATTTGGAATGCATTTCACCCAGAAGTACCCAATCCCATGATACGCTTGTTGAGCATTTATCCATTACATGCTCAGCCTGCCTCATCACACACTTTCTTACTGCTAAATGCCTTCCGACCTAGCCGCTTATCAATAAATACTGTGAAGAGTGCAGATTCCCGCTCTGTTGCTAATAGAAAATAGTCCAACCCATTAGACGTGGGTTATTAGAGGTAGTTCACATTGCCACATAGACCCCTACCTATGTAGCTATGTATCCATCCTTTACAGATGTAGGAAGATCCATACAGCTGCTGCATCTCACAGCCTGTTATTGATTTTGACACGCTGGCTGCACGGAATACCTGTCATTCCCCGGATGCATGAACACGAGGAGGTGCACAGAGAAATGGTTTCTATGTCCTTGTGTAAATGTAGCCTTGCATAATACTGCTAGCTAGAGCTGCACAATTCTGGCCAAAATCAGAATCACAATTTTTTTGCTTGGAATAAAGATCTCGATTCTCGCAGCGTAACATAATCTTTGATATTATACCAAAAAAAAAAAAAAAATTGGCCTAACTTTACCATTTCCCGGGCCCGGAGAAAGAATCGGCTGGCAGATGTCACCAGTCATCTCTATGACCGTCGGAGGTTCCCGGATGTAAACAAAGCCGTGATTGTGGCTGTCAGCATGAGATCGTGAATTTTTTTTCTCAATCTCATGCCTTCCAAACTGGGGAAGAGATGTGGGGTCTTATTGACCTGTCACAATAGATTCCTATTACAATGGAAAAAGCTGCTCTCCTGGTCAGTATTGGCTCCATAAGACGCACACACATTTCCCCCCGTTTTTTGGGTAAAAAAAAGGGGGGCTGATGGAGCGAAAAATACGCTATGGGGTAGATTCACGTACCTCAGCGCATCTTTATGCGGGCGTAGCGTATCTTCTTTACGCTACGCCAGCGCAACATTGAGAGGCAAGCATGGAATTCACAAAGCAAATGCTCCCAACGTTGCGCTGGCGTAGTGTATAGGTGTCGGCGCAAGCCGACGTAAGTCAAAGTAGGTGGAAGTGGGCGTGATATATTTAAATGAAGCGTGATCCCATGCAAATGATGGGCTGAGCTTCAAAAAATCCCAGTGCGCATGCTTAGAGTCACATCGAAATAACTGCCTAAGATACGTCAAAACACTGCCTACGACGTGAACGTAACCTACGCACAGCCCTATACACGTACTACATAAACAACGTAAAAATCGACGGCGTTCGTTCCCTGGTCCATACCTTTGCATGAGTTGCCCCTCCAATATGGGAAATAACTTTACGCTGGACGTAACCCATACGCAAATCGCTTAAAAAATGTGCCGGGCGCAAATACGTTCGTGAATCGCGTATCTTACTCATTTGCATATTTAAAATGGGTACCAAATGCGTCCAGCGTAATTATGCGGCCACGATACGCCGGCGTAGGCAAGTTACGTCGGCCGGCTTAAGCCTATTTTTTGGTTGTATCTAGCTTGGGGAAATCGGCGCAGAGATACGACGGCGCACATTTGTACTTACGACGGCGTATCTCCAGATACGTCGGCGTGAGGCCTACGTGAATCCGGGCCTATATGTTTTTAATCAGTAATGATACACACTGTTTTTTTTTTTATTCCCCTCTCCTTTTTCTTTTTTGTAGCTCTTTATTTGTCATAGAGCCTGTGTCATGCCTCTCATCTGAAGAAGTGACCATTCATCATAAACGATGTAATTAGCGTTTAATCATTTTTATTGTCAGAACAAGCCTACACCGTTTTGGATATATCATTTCTGCTTTCTTGTCTGAAGACCCACCTACAGGCGACTCTGCTGTCCCATGGGTTTTTGTTAGTGCCAATATTTGCAATGTCTTCCCATCCTGATGTCCTCGAAAGACAACTAGAATTGAGAATTATGTGCAACCTTCCCTAGGACCAGTGTGGGGACAAGTGTATTCTCAACACAGGTTGTGCTTACCATTTAAATGGTTGCCTGCAGCCTCTTCAGATGCAAGTCATTTTATTTTTGATGTATATCCTCACGTTTTTCAGAAACTATACCATAAGGTTTCTCCTGCGTTTTCCCTCTCTAATATTTTTGCCTTTGTGTACTCTTTGTTTCGTTTGAGAGCATAAGAGGCCCAATCAGACCTCCAGGAGAGAAGAGGGCTACATAAACAGCAGTGAATTGAGACCTTCATACTTTAGATCTAAGAAAACGTATTATCAAAGACTACTCATTTACATATACCAAAGCCTTTCTTCCTCTTGAATTTCAAAAGAACTTGTATACGAAAACATCTTTTTGGATAAGTACTATGTCTAGTTATCCATCTAAATTCATAACAAGCTTTTTAATGTTAAATCGTATTTTTTGAAATACCTTAATTTCCTTTGCAAAGTTTTACTAACAATAACTAATCTCCACTTATATCTTCTTTTTTTAAATTGAAAGATGTAAGACATAGAGGACAGATTACTACACTGTTCACACAATTTAGATTAAAAGTTTAACAAAAACTACAAATATTATAAAATATCTCACCTTATGCTGCTTACACATGATCTGGCTTTTGCCCGGCCAAATCACATCGGAATTCCATCGGAGAAAAATAGAACATGTTCTATATAGGGTTGTCCCGATACCACTTTTTTAGGACCGAGTACAAGTACCGATTTTTTCAAGTAGTCGCCGATACCGAATACCGATACTTTTTTTAGATATGTCCCCCACATATGCAGCCATGTCCCCCACATATGCAGCCATGTCCCCCACATATGCAGCCATGTCCCCCCACATATGCAGCCATGTCCCCCCACATATGCAGCCATGTCCCCCCACATATGCAGCCATGTCTCCCACAAATGCAGCCATGTCCCTCCAGCCATGTCTTTAGAATAGCTGTTTTGCCCGCGCGTATAGACACTCCCCCTTGCTCGGGATTTGACAGATCACTTATCCAATCCCAAGCAAGGGGGAGTGTCTATACGCGTGGGAACACTACAGCTTTTCAAATGAAAGCTGTCATGTTCCCGCACGTTCCTGTTTAACCCACGCGGCGCGGCTTTCAATGCGGCGTCTTTGGCGGGGACGACGGGGAGGGGGGGGAGTATTCTATTTAGGCATCGGGGGTATTTGCGGGAGTACAAGTACTCCCGCAAATACTCGGTATCCGTCCCGATACTGGTATCGGTATCGGGACAAACCTAGTTCTATATCTGGTTTTCAAAATATTTTATTGAGAGTAAACAAACAAATCACAGGAGTCGGTTCACACTGGGGCGACACGACTTCCAGCACGACTTTCAGAAGCAACTTCAACACGACATGAGCATGAACCACAGGGCGATCTGGGGCGATTTACAACACGACTTGAAGTCCTTTTCAGGTCAGGAGACATTCCAGTGGCCAATAAAACAACAATCAGCTCTGGGAGAGGGAGGGGGAGGGAGGGGTTTGCCTGAGAAATGTATGTTATCTTGCTCGAAAGTAGCTTCAATTAAAACAGTGATCAGACTTGGAAGCGACTTCCATTGAAATCAATGGGTACAAATCGCCTTGAAGTCTGATTGAAGTAGTACAGGAACCTCTTCTGAAGTCGGAGCGACATGAGTAGTGTGTATTAACACCGCTCCCATTCACTTACATTGCTTTTCTGGACAGCACGACTTGGGACGACTTGAGACGACTTCAAGTCTGATCCCAAGTCGCCCCAGTGTGAACCGACTCTAAAGGATCACCAAGTACATAAAAAAGCACTCAACATGTTGAATATCTAATTTCCGATGGGATTCATCGGAATTTCTGATGAAAAACTCTGATGGGGCTACACACGATCGGAATATTATCCGATGGAAAAAGTCAGACTGACTTTTTGCATCGGAAATTCCAATTGTGTGTACGCGGCATTAGGCCTCATTCAAACAGGATTTTACCCACAATGAGAAAATTACTGCTCACCAAGCCCCTGAACCTTTGTTATGCTCCCGCTCCTACTCTGGTGAAACGCGTTAGCCATTTGTTCCTGTTTCACTTGATTTTGACTGTATTGCCAGGATTGGATTTTATTCTACAATAAAGACGTCTTCTGCAGAGTGCAGCAGTCCAGGATGTTCTTTCTCTAAGGATTTTACCCACAGCTGGGGCAAGAATGCAGCGCATTCCCAAAGTTAGATTCACAGGTGGATGCTAATAGTTGTGGGCGCTCAGACTGTACAAAGCAATGGCAGACTAAAAGCAGCTACATCTATCCACAGGTGTTAATTGCATGTGGAGCGATTACCTACATTTAGGGACATATGATTGCCTCTGGATGCAAGCAGCTTGCCAGGAAACCATTCAAATTTTATAGTAGACGGTATTGAATTTGTTTGAACACACAATACTTTCCTGTTCAGTCAACAATATTACAGCTAAAGTAGGTATGATGTATGCACCTAGTCAAGCAAGGTACTCCCCTAATTTATTTATATATATATATATATATATATATATATATATATATATATATATATATATATATATATATATGCAGCTTTGCATAGAAACCAAACATTCTTGTCTCTAGATCAGTGGTTCTCAACCTTCCTAGTGCCGTGACCCCCCGAAGTGGGGCTTTGAAGGCAACAAAAATTTAGAATGTAGAATGAAAAAATATATAATTTTATTTGTAAATAACAAAGTATCAAAAACACAAAAGTTTAAAATAAACAATGAATATGCAACTTAGAAATGATCCACGTAGTAAGTACCAGGCCCTACGCGTTTCGGGTATTGCCTTCTTCAGGGGCCGAAGTCTGTATGGGATCAATCAAGATGCTTTCAAAATTGCAGATCATTAAAAGGGTGTATCAACCATGGCGTGGGGATTTCCAAGATGGAAAGGAAATAAGAAGACCGGGGTGCTGTGTTTTCACAAGGCCAAACCTGGACCAAAACTGTCACAGAACATATACTGTCCAAAAATTAGGGAGTGCAGATAGTAGTCAAGCCTGTAAAGTTGCGAGCGAGCATGGGCACTGAAGATATGGGGGTGTATACATAAGCAGCATCACAGCCTTCTGCCATGTCGACAGGAAATCCCTACGCCATGGTTGATACACCCTTTTAATGATCTGCAATTTTGAAAGCATCTTGATTGATCCCATACAGACTTCGCCCCTGAAGAAGGGAATACCCGAAACGCGTAGGGCCTGGTACTTACTACATGGATCATTTCTAAGTTGCATATTCATTGTTTCTTTTAAACTTTTGTGTTTTTGATACTTTGTTATTTACAAATAAAATTATATATTTTTTCATACTACATTCTAAATTTCTGTTGCCTTCAAAGCCCCACTTCGGGGGATCCCTCGAATTTATATGTTTCCCTCATATACTTGATAAATTCCCCAAGTTGTGGGGACCCCTAACAGTAAAATTATTTTCGTAGCGTTGGTTGTCGGCACCCGGGGCAAGACAAGTAATTTGTTGCACCCCTAACCCACGGACATGAGTTTCTTCCACTTACAGTATTAAAACCCCTTATGGTACATTTTCAGATGTACCACTCTCTCTTTCTTCTCCTTTTTTTCCCTTTTATCTCTCTCTATCCAAATTTCTTGTTTTTCCCCCCTATCCCTCTCTCTAGCCGTCTTTCTTGTTCTTTCACTCCCCTTTTCTTTATTCCACACCTCTTTTCCTTTCCCTTCCATTTATTCTTTATTTGTATTCCTTCTTATTCCTTGGTGGGATGGTGGGATGAGTGGATTAGGTGCTCTTGAACAAGGTCACCTGCTGATCTGAGAACTGTTGTGAGGACTTTTAATGGCAACTATAATCACAGGTAGTGTTACTGTGCCTCCAACTTTGTGGCCTCTAGTAGCAGTGGCACCTATGCTGGAATCAGGAGATACGGTCTCCTCCAACCCCTCCCACTTCACATTCCTCACCAGTCAGCTGACCTCTAGCCTCTTCCCTCCCACACCCATGCCGTGAACTGAATGGGTGGCTGCGAAGAGGCTGAGTGGGAGGCCACAGGCTCCAGGGACTGCCCACAAAAAGACAGGGAGAGTGGTGCGGGCTTCAAGAACAGCCCAGGATTCGGGGACCTCTGGCAAATCATAATTTGACCCCCGAGGGGGTCCCGACCCCCATGTTGAGAACCACTGCTCTAGACCATCCACCTATGGATGCCTCTGCTACCCTATGGGTTGTTTATCATCTATGTATGCTTGTATACATTGTGTTTTAATGGAAGTTTTTAAGGTTTACCCTAATCTGTAATTAACTGCAAATACATTTTCTCAGACCATAGAACAATGATGGTAGTAGGAGCATACTTCCAGGACCCAGCGGTGTGTATCTTCCTCTCGAACTGCTTCCTGTATCTCCAGTTACATTCTAAGATTAATTGATACATAGGAAAAAAGTGAAAAAATACATTCCATAACGAATGAAAGCTTAAATGTTAGGTTCTATCTGTAATTAGTAGTGTAGTTAGTAGATCCCCAGCAGCAGGCCAACATTCAAGACATAGACAGCAGGCTGCAAAAGACAGCTGCGTTCCGAAGAAGGAGTTGGCTTTCTGCAGAGGTTCGATACCCAACAGAGAAACGCCAACAAGTTGCGATAGAGCTATAGCTCTTCAAACAACAGGTAGTATAAGCTTTCTTAACCACTTGACCACTGGGCACTTAAACCCCCTTAATAACCAGACCAATTTTCAGCTTTCGGTGCTCTCACATTTTGAATGACAATAACTCAGTCATACAACACTGTAGCCAAATGACATTTTTGTCCTTTTTTTCCCACAAATAGAGCTTTCTTTTGGTGGTATTTGATCACCTCTGCATTTTTTTTCTCGCTATTAATAAAAAAAGAATGAAAATTTTGTAAAAATATGAATTTTTCTTCATTTCTATCATAACATTTTGTAAAAGAAAGTAATTTTTCCTCATAAATTTGGCCTAAAATGTATACTGCTACATATTTTTGGTAAAAAAAAAATAAAAAAAAATTGGATATTATGTAGTCTGGGTGAAAGTTATAGGGTCTACAAGCTATGGTACCAATTTCTGAAAACTGATCAATTTGATCACACCTGAAGTACTGACCGCTTCTCTCAGTTCTTGAGACCCTAACAAGCCAACCTGCAGTGGTCCAGGTGGAACTGGTGTGGCACTGGTGGGCACTGATGGCACACTGGTGGGCACATATGGCACTGGTGGGGCACAGGCAGCACAGGCAGCACTGGTGGGGTGCAGATGAGCACTGATTGGCACTGATGGGCACAGGCGGCACTCGTGGGCACAGGCGGCACTCGTGGGCACAGGCGGCACTGATTGGCACTGATGGGCACAGGTGGCACTGATGGGCACAGGTGGCACTGATGTGGTAGTGTTGTGGCACTGGTGGGGCACAGGTGGCACTGGTGGGGCTCTGGTGGGGCACTGGGTGGGGCACAGGTGGCACTGCTGGGGCACAGATGGGGTACTGCTGGGCACTAATCTCTCTCCTCTTCTCTCACGCTGCAATGGTGTGAGGAGAGGAGAGAGATGACCTACACTGCCCTGTTTGTTTACATTTTGTGATCGCGCCGACGTATTTCGTCTATAAGGCGGTGATTAAGTGGTTAATTGCATAGTTCTGGTTCATGTTGGGTGCATGTCACACACAATGCACAAGTCCATCTCTGCAGCCTGCTGCCTATTGCTTGGATTTTGGGTTTCTGCCGTGGAGCTGTTTTAATATTAATCAGAATTATGCTGGCCATACACTATACGAAAAATCGGGTGAAATTCGGTCGTTCAGACAGTTCGTTCGTTTTTCGTACATGTAATGGCTACAAAATCTATAATCGTTTGGACGTTTTTGAGCCGGAAAAAAAGGACGAGTTTGGAAATTTTCGTCCGAACTTTCTGCACTAGGTATATGTAAAAAAGACAAACCAATTTTTTTTAATTTATGTCCACTGAACGATTTATTGGCCATTACATGATGGCACTTTCGTTTGCACTCACGGTCGAAAGTTCGTTTTTTAAAAGCTCTTTTATTGACCGTGGCATGTCTTGCTGCTTCCTTCTTGTGCTTCAATTGGGCTTTAAGGCTGGATTCACACCTATGCAGTTTTAGTGCTTTTTGCATTTTGCAGATTTGGAGTTCCTATGGAACACATTTTGTAGTGCAAATCTGCAAAATGCAAAAAGCACTAAAAATGCATAGGTGTGAATCCAGCCTTACGTGCAGCACAGGTCTGAATCTGTTTGGTGGCTTTGACTATAGTATGTCCTACAGCAGGAATATGCAAATAGCGGACATCCAGGTGTTGCAGAACTACACGTCCCATAAGGCATGTCATGACTCTGACAGCCACAAGCATGACACGGACAGACGGTCCGTGTTCATCTGATCTCCCCATAGGGGAGAGCGGAGAAAAAACTGGTCGGTCCCTGCACAGTGTGTCATCCGCCGGCTCAGTGGGGATTTACGGAGCGATCCCCGCTGAGCTTACGGAGGTTCACGAGGCGGATCATTACTGATCCATCCCGTGTGAAAGGGGCCATACCCATTCCTCTACAAAAATTCAGAAATCCTGTTACAAATCTATTTCCAGATGGTACAGAACCCTAGTGAAACTTGCACATATATTCCCAGGTTTGGATCTAACCTATTGGCATGGTCAGACTAGCTCCTTCCTGTACCTATGGTGGCACTGCCTGAAAATACAAAAATTCTGGAATAAAAAAGAACAATTGGGTGGAAAAACATGAAAGTGTCATGCCGTGTACACACGACCGGTTTTCCTGATGGGAAACAGTGTTTTCATGCCGAGAAACCAGAGAGTGTGTATACTTACCTGTCGCTGTGGAAACCCGCACATGCTCGAAATGACTTTGATGCATGGGCGGTAGCTTCCTAGGCATGGTGCAGCAAGATGGCGGCGACATCATTGAATGTGACGAGCGCATGCTCGTCGTACGCGATGACGTCACCACGTTTTTGCCTTTCAGAAGAACCGCGATTCTTTTGAAAGAAGTGTCTGTTCACTCGGGCGGCAAGAGATTCTTGCCAAGAATCTTGTCAGGAAAAACAATGTTTTTTTTTAAGAGATTCTGGCCCATGTGTACAGGGCTTTACAATCAGACTCAGAACCCATCTTTCGTTATTTTATTTACTAAGTAATTTTTCTTCCCTGTAATGTGTTCTATATTTGTTCTATGCTTCCACTCTCTGATTCTTTGTTGGTTCTATATGCTGATTTTGTATGTTTGCCCACTGACCAAGAAATCGGATCGGCCCTTTACTCTGATCTGTGATCAGCCGAGTCTCATAGACTTTGTGATCACAGAGCGCGCCGCACAAACAGCTCATGCACAGGAGGACGTCATGTGACGGCCTTCCGGCAATTAAGGTCCGCGCTGCAGCCGTCATTCAGCTATAATGCTGGCGGGAGAAGGTTGACCACTTCAAGACCGCACGCCGTCATATGACATCCAAAAAGGGGATCTCTTATCCCGGGTGGACGTCATATGACGTCTTGTACTTTGTGCGGTGATATCTGAATGATGCCTGCGGCCGCTTGATAAATCTTAAAGGCGGCGGGAGGGGACATCCCCCCTCCCGCCGCAATCGGGGGCCCAGAGAGATGATCGCCGTGCGCTGCATGGGAGGCATAGAGATGACTGGTGACCAGATGGCCACCAGTCATCTCTATGACCGTCGGAGGCCCTGGCGCGATGTGATGACGTCACGCCCCGGTACCTGTAAGTAAACAAACCACATTTGCAGCTGGTAAGAATGAGATCTGTGAATTTTTTTTCACAATCTCATTCTTTCCAGCCTGGAGGAGAGATGTGGAGTCTTATTGACCCTGCATCCTTATCGACCCCGCATCTCTCCTTAAAGAGGACCTGTCACACACTATTCCTATTACAAGGGATGTTTACATTCCTTATAATAGGAATAAAAGCAATCGAAAAAATGTAAAAAAAAGTGTACAAAATAAATAAATAAGTAAAATAAAATAAAAATAATAATAAAAAAAAAATTAAAACGTCCCTGTCCCCGATAGCTCGCGCTCATAAGCGAAAGCACACATAAGTCCCGCCCACGTATGTAAACGTCGCTCAAACCACACATGTGAGGTGTCGCCGCGTGCGTTAGAGTGTGTGCAACAATTCTAGAACTAGACCTCCTCTGTAACTTTAAACTGGTAACCTGTAAAAAAATGTAAGCGTCGCCTATGGAGATTTTCAAGTAACGAAGTTTGGCGCCATTCCATGAGTGTGCGCAATTTTAAGGCATGACATGTTAGGTATCTATTTACTCAGTGTAACATCATCTTTCATATCTTACAAAATAATTGGACTAACTTTACTGTTTTGTTATTTTTTTATTCATGAAACCATTTTTTTACACAACAAAAAGGGCGTTTGAAAAATGATTGAGCAAATACCGTGCAAAAGATAAAGGGCCAGATTCAGGTAGATGAGAGCATCTTTGCTCTGGAGTAACGCTTCTCATTTACGTTACTCTGCCGAAATTTTAGGAGCAAGTGCTGTTATTCAGGAAGCACTTGCTCCTAAAGTTGCGGCAGCGCATCGCAAATGAGCCAGCAGAATTCAAATTGGGCGGGTACGGGGCGTGTAGTATTCAAACTAAGCGCGATCCCGCGGCGAACGTACTGTGCATGCGTCGACTGTCAATGCATCCCAGTGCGCATGCTCCAAGTTCTGTCAGTGAACGTCAATGACGTCATGTCCCCATTCATGAATGTTTTACGCAAACGACGCGATTTTTTTTTCCCGACGCGATGACGACGGCTATACTTAACATAGGATACTCCACTAGGGGGCTGCTTTATCTTTACGTCGCGTATCGCTTCCGGAAACGTCGTAAAGTCACTGCGTCGCGCCCGAAAACAATCGTGAATTTCCGACTCCCGCTGATTAACATATTTTTTCAGCGTTAATCAGCGGGAACGTCCCCGGCGCCATTTTTAAGTTGAAGTAACGATGCGATGGCGAAATTCAATTACGCCGATCGCATCGGAACTCCAACCCGGCGTTTCTTGTTTTCTGGTTATAGAAAACAAAAACGCCGGCTTAAAGTGACAGTTAGGCTGGCGGATCACTGGATACGCCAGCCTAACTCTTCATGAATCTGGCCCAAAGAGTTGTAATGACTGCCATTTTATTCCCTAGGGTGTCTGCTAAAAAAAAACATATATAATGTTTGGGGGTTCTGAGTAATTTTCTAGCAAAAGAATGATGATTTGTACATGTAGGAGAGAAGTGCCAGAATAGGCCCGGGAAGGAGGTGGGTTTTAAAGCCCGGTATTGAAGGGGTTAATCTTAGTGTATAACCTGAGGCCAGTCACTTCACTGGGTATATGTAAAGGTTTACAACCACTTTATTGTAAAAAATGTTTAAGCTTTAGAACCACTAAAATTCACAGAGTGAAATATTTACCTCTACAGTGCCTGCTGCCGAGAATGTGTTTATAGCACGACAGCATCGCGCTGATTCTCGGCGACAGGCTGCCGACATCTCGCACTCGCTGGAATAGTAAAAGCACATTCCAGCGAGTGCGTCATAGAAGCGACGGGGATCCGACGTGGATTCCCGCCAATTCTACACGTGGGCGGAGTTTGTTATGAATCCTGAGAAGGAAGTCCCCGCCGGATTTTAAATAAAAATCCGGCATGGGTTCCCCCCTCAGGAGCATAACGGGCCCTTAGGTCTGGTATGGGTTGTAAGGAGACCCCCCCTACGCCGAAAAAACGGCGTGGGGGTCCCCCCACAATCCATACCAGACCCGTATCCAAAGCACGCCGGCCGGCCGGTCAGGAGGGGAGTTGGGGGCGAGCGAGCGCCCCCCCCCCTCCTGAGCCGTACCGGGCAGCATGCCCTCAACATGGGGGGGGTCAGGTGCTCTGGGACAGGGGGCGCACTGCGGCCCCCCACCCCAGAGCACCCTGTCCCCATGTTGATGAGGACAGGGCCCCTTCCCGACAACCCTGGCCGTTGGTTGTCGGGGTATGCGGGCGGGAGGCTTATCGGAATCTGGAAGCCCCCTTTAATAAGGGGGCCCCCAGATACCGGCCCCCCACCCTAAGTGAATGAGTTTGGGGTACATTGTACCCCTACCCATTCACCTGCAAGAAAAGTGTAAACACAAATAAACCACACAGTGTATTGAAATATTTTATTAGTTGGCCGCCGGGGGGGGGTGTGTATGATCGCTTTTATAAAAGCGCCCCCCTCTGGCGGGCTTCTGCGGGGAGTGGGTGCCGCTGTTCTTCACCGCCGTCTGGTTCTCTTCCGCCGCCGGGGGGGCGCTTTGATAAAAGCGCCCACCACCCGGCGGGCTTCCTTCGACATCTTCGGCGGCGGGGGGGTTTTCTCCCACTCTCCGGGGTCTTCTCCCACTTTCCGGGGTCTTCTCCGGCTCTCCAGGGGTCTTCTCCGCTCTCCGGGGGTCTTCTTCTTCTTCAGGACTTTATGGCTGGCGCGCGGCTCGCAGCGAGTTATATAGGTCTGTCTTGTGACGTCGCAGTCCCATCATGCTCCGGTAGGTAGCACGTGGTACCTACCGGAGCATGATGGGACTGCGACGTCACAAGACAGGCCTATATAACTCGCTGCGAGCCGCGCGCCAGCCATAACAGCGGAAGGAAGCGTCGCGTCAACATCTGGAGAAGAGAAGAAGAAGACGTCACAGAAGAGGGGACTCGCCGCCGCCAGTAATTGAGCTAACACAAAGATAGCGGCGGCAAGTCCTGAAGAAGAAGAAGACCCCCGGAGAGCGGAGAAGACCCCCGGAGAGTGGGAGAAGACCCCCCCGTCGCCGAAGATGTCGAAGGAAGCCCGCCGGGTGGTGGTCGCTTTTGTCAAAGCGCCCCCCCGGTGGCGGAAGAGAACCAGACGGCGGTGAAGAACAGCGGCACCCACCCCCCCGCAGAAGCCCGCCAGAGGGGGGTGCTTTTATAAAAGCGATCATACACACCCCCCCCGGCGGCCAACTAATAAAATATTTCAATACACTGTGTGGTTTATTTGTGTTTACACTTTTCTTGCAGGTGAATGGGTAGGGGTACAATGTACCCCATACTCATTCACTTAGGGTGGGGGGCCGGTATCTGGGGGCCCCCTTATTAAAGGGGGCTTCCAGATTCCGATAAGCCTCCCGCCCGGATACCCCGACAACCAACGGCCAGGGTTGTCGGGAAGGGGCCCTGTCCTCATCAACATGGGGACAGGGTGCTTGCTCTGGGGTGGGGGGCCGCAGTGCGCCCCCTGCCCCAGAGCACCTGACCCCCCCATGTTGAGGGCATGCTGCCCGGTACGGCTCAGGAGGGGGGGGGGGCGCTCGCTCGCCCCCCACTCCCCTCCTGACCGGCCGGCCGGCGTGCTTTGGATACGGGTCTGGTATGGATTGTGGGGGGACCCCCACGCCGTTTTTTCGGCGTAGGGGGGGTCTCCTTACAACCCATACTAGACCTAAGGGCCCGTTATGCTCCTGAGGGGGGAACCCATGCCGGATTTTTATTTAAAATCCGGCGGGGACTTCCTTCTCAGGATTCATAACAAACTCCGCCCACGTGTAGAATTGGCGGGAATCCGCGTCGGATCCCCGTCGCTTCTATGACGGCTTTGTCTCCATCGCGGCAAGCCAGCTCGGCGCTGGCTCCCGCGATGGGCTCGCAAGTGCTCAATCTCGCCGAGAAAGGGAGCGAGATTGACACAATATCGCGGTCAACCACTGTAGCTCAACACGCTATTTATATTGTATGAATGCTCTGATTTTGTTTAATCTCACAGCTGGACCCTTTGCATACCTTCAACCATACAAATATATATATATACTATAGGTCGTTTCCTCGTATGGCACATTTTTATTTGTTTTGTTGTGCACATTCTTATATAGTGGCAGTTTACATCTCTACGCTATATTTGGAGTATTGTTGTCGTTTGACGACTGTTGGGATCTCTGTGTACATTTCTCCTGTGTCATGTTCTCCTTTAGTGTACTGTTTGATCTCCGGCTCTGGCTTTCACCTGTCTTGTTCTTATTTGATCTGCTTTACTCTGTATGTTTTTTTTCCCTGTATTGTGTTGTCTCAAGTTCATCTTGTGCTCTTGTGTCACATTGTAAGTTTTATTGTGTAGAGCTGTACAACTAATGAGGATATTATCACTTGTTTTTTCCATATCATGCTGTAAAAATAATGGCTTAACTGGCTTAATACCTGAAAGTCGTTGAGATGTGCATTAATCAGACAGATGCTTGAAGCTAAAAGCAATTATTTTTATTCTTGTCTGTATATATGAAAAGATTTTATATGGCTATGCTTACTGGTTGTGCTCACCAGGGCTGGAATATAGCTGACACCAATAGGCACACAACCCTTGGCATCCGGCAACCCAGTAGACAGTCACCGGCCACTTTATTAGGTACACCTGTTGAATTCCCAAAAGTGGAACTTCCGCTTTAAGCACTCCTCGCCCCCATTTGGCATGTCATTTTTTTGGGGGGGAGTTGGGGCTTTTTGTTAGGAGTGGGACTTCCTGTCCCACTTCCTCCTTCCGCCCAGCGACCACCTCGTTGACTTCTCTTCTTGCCTTAGGCGGCCCCTCCCTTTAGGCGATCTCCAGGGACACGTGACAGGTCCCAGGAGATTGCCTGTCCACTAATAGAGCTCAGTGAGTGCCCGGCCGTGAAGCCGAAAGCTGTCACAGCCGAGTGCCCACACTCACTATGAATGGAGGCGCCTGCCGGAGAGGAGCAGAGCTCCGGGCGGCCACGTCGCTGGACCGCGGGACAGGTGAGTGTCTGTTTATTAAAAGTCTTTTACTTTTAATATACACTAAGGCTGCGTACACACGATCGAATTTGTCCGCTGAAACTGGTCCGACGGACCAGTTCAGCGGACAAATCCGATCGTGTGTATAGGCTAGCGGACATGTCTGACCGGCGGACAAATTTCAAAGCCTGCTTTAAAATTTGTCCGCCGGAGACATGTCCGTCGGATATGTCCGCTGGTTAGTACACTAACCAGCGGACATATCTGCCTGCACAAGCGTCGAATGGATGCGACGCATGCGTGGACGTTTTTTACTTCCTGGTGCGGTGACGTGGCGTCACACACCGCCGGATGAAAATCCCGAGGAGACATGTCTGATGAAAACGGTCCGCGGACCGTTTCCATCGGACATGTCCCTCCGTGTGTACGCGCCCTGAAAAGGCTGGAACTTTGTACGTGGCATGGTTATTGCCAGAACAGGTCTGATGATTAACTTGGATTTTCATGTTCAACCATCTCTAGGGTTTATAGAGAAAGATAAAACATCCAGTGAGTGGCAGTTGCGTGGACGAGAATGCCTTGTTGGTGTCAGAGGAGAATGGGCAGACTGGTTGGAGATGATAGAAAGGCAATAGTAACTCAAATTACCACTTGTTACAGCCAAGTTATGCAGAATACCTTCTCTGAGCACACAACACATCGAACCTCACCGGGTGCCACACCTGTCAGCTAAAAACAAAAAAAACGGAGGCTACAATTCACACAGGCTCACCAAAATTGGACAATAGAAGATTGGAAAAACGTTGCCTGGTCTGATGAGTCTCGATTTCAGCTGAAATATTCAGATGGTAGGGTCAGAATTTGACGTAAACAACATGAAGGCATGAATCCATCCTGCCTTGTATCAATGGTTCAGACTGGTGGTGGTGTAATGGTGTGGGGCATACTTTCTTGGCACACTTTAGGCCACTCAGTACCAATTGGGCATTGTTTAAACACCACGGCCTACCTGAGTATGGTTGCTGACTATGTCCATCCCTTTATGACTACTGTGTACCCATTTTCTGATGGCTCCTTCCAAAGGATAGTGCACCATGTCACAAAGCTCCAATCACTGGTTTCTTGAACATGACGATGAGGTCATTGTACTCCAATGGCCTCCACAGTCACCAGAACTCAATCCAATAGAGCACTTTTGGGATGTGGTGGAACGTTGGATTCACATCATAGATGTGCAGCCAACAAATCTGCAGGAACTGCGTGATGCCATCATGTCAATATGGACCAAAATCCCTGAGGATTGTTTTCAACGCCTTGTTGAATCTATGCCATGAAGAATTAGGCAGGTCTGAAGGCAAAATGGGGTCCAACCCGGTACTAGCAAGGTGTACAGTACATAATAAAGTGGCCAGTGAGTGTAGTTCTTGCATTTAACATGCCCTTGATATCAAATAGAGATTTTTTTTTTTTAAAGCTCCAAATGGGTTTTTGAAAGTTGGTTTTGGAATAACATAAAAAAGGTTCAATATCAAAGATTATAAAGGCTTGGTGAGCGCGTTACCCCTGCTGTCCTGGGCACAGGTCTGTAAAGGATTATGCTAAATCCCGTCTCGAAGTCTATTATTTTAAGGACGTCAAACAGATGTTTTCAGTTTAGCGATGTTGGGAAAGGCAGATGTGGAGCTGTGAGTGACCTCTGTGCCCTTACAAGCACTTACGCTTTCTCTCTGCCTCCAAATATCCCTGGATGTGTTGTATTGAGACAACAGAATTCTCCATTGACATGTGACACCCCTTTAATACGGCTTTATCATTTAAATACTTGCAGTGTTATATGTGTGCAAAGATATCATTTGTGACATCGGCCCGGATTCGTAAAGCTATGATAAAATGGTGAAAGGATGAAAGCTTGCTCCGCTTTCAGAAAAGTCCATCAGATTATTTATTGGTAGTATAGGTGGGCCTAACAAACAGAAGGCCAACATGTGTTATAGGCCCTGTGGTCCCCCTTTATCAGGGCTTGCTATGATGAAAGACTGAAAAAAAAAAGCCTTTTGCTGGACTATATGTCTGGTATTTGGAGGTACGGGTTGAAGCCTGGTTCCCACCTATGCTTTTTTTTTTGTGCATTTTAAGTTTTGCAGAAACACACTACAGACCATTTAACAAGGTTTCCCTGTGTATTTTATAGAAAGGGCCAGGGACGTTTTTCTGTTTTTTGGTTCCATAGACTTCAATAGGTCAAAAACATGGATTGAAAACGCAAAATGCACCTCGAATATGTAAACTGCAACCTGCATAGGTGTGAACCAGGCTTTAAGGCTCGATTAACACCTATGCATGTTGCTTTTGAGCGTTTTTGCAGTGCTTTTTGCGGTGCTTGCTGCGTTTTTGACGTGCGATTTTAACGCGTTTTGCATTTTCTTTTTTTTTAGCCATCAATTTGAATTTTTTTACATTTCCAATAAGCAGGTTTAAAAAAAAAAACGCAAAACGCGGCAAAATCGCGGTAAAATCATGGCAAAATTGCGGTAAAAACCCGGTACTTGCGTTTTGGATGCGGGTCCATTGAATTCTATTACATGCATAACGCTGTTTTTTGCGTGGGGAAAAAAAGTCCCCGACCCTTTCCAAAAACTCAGAGGCACAAAAAGCATTGATGCTAAAAGTGGATTTGCCTTTCGTAAATAACCCCCATTGTGTTTTTTTTTTCAAAAATGTCGCTGTTCTTTTGTTTATAGTGCAAAAAATAAAAACCACAGAGGTGATCAAATACCTTTGATGGACAATTAATGTTATTTTGAACTGATTCATTTTTTTTTTTTTTTTTGATTCCATCTCTTATACAGCTTTGTTGACTAAATGTACTGGTCTATATATACTGGGATGTCTCTTTCTTACTCATTATTGTTCTTATCTTTTATATGAGTATTTACTATACCCTCCCTCTATTTCCCAATCCACATGTTTCTCTTTTATCACATTTCGCTTTGTTTACTGTGTATGAAACTGTCATAATTATACCTCTCCCCTTTTTGAGGCCTGAATAATCTCTCAATGTACAATATAGCTTTATGTGTAAAAACAATTATACAAGTTATTACATTAATATGTGATTATATGTTTTAAAAAACAATAAAAATATTTAAACAAGAGGTGATCAAATACCACAAAAAAAACGCTCTATTTCTGTGAAAAAAAGGCGCAAATTTTGTTTGGGTACAGCATCGCACAACTGCGCAATTGTCAGTTAAAGCTACGCAGTGACGAATCACAAAAAATGTCCGGTCATTGGGCAGCCAATTCTTCCGGGGCTGAAGTGGTTAAGTAATACTAGAGTGGCCTATTGAGTTATCGCATGTGATAATGTTCACTGCAAGGGCCAATTAATCAAACTTTAAAGAGCAACTCCAACTATAACTTACTGTAACTTTAAAAATATATATTGTTTAATGCTTTCTATGTCTTACTAAAAGGTTCCCGTTGATTTTTTTTCTGGTGACAATGCCGTCATTTCGAGAAATTAGTGAAGGGAAATCTTACCAACAGGGCTTCAAAGTGCAGTGATAGAGGTTCTTATCCCTTCCCCACTCTATATAAAACGAATAGGAAAAAGTTTTACTAAAAGTCCACGTTCAGTTTCATTAAATGACTCAGGGCCATTATCACACAGTTCTATGCTCATAAGCAACGTACAGTAAAGGTTGGTGATTTGAGGTCTTGTGGGAGGGTAGGTTAAGATCGATGAGTTTTAGATATGACTTTATGAGTGTCTAGGGCATGGTTGCCAATGTATTCCTTTAAAATGTATGGCCAAACATTACATTTATCTCCAAACCTTCCTCTATCCCTTTAGAGCAGTCGTGACCAAACTTCAGCCCAGGCCCACATGCAGCCATTTGCTTGCCTTTATCTGGCCCTTGGGACACTATTCTTCCCATTGATACGAGACACTATTACAACAGCTGGGCATTAATATCAACAATGGGATGTGATTTCTGTCACTGACACCGACAAAGGAGCACTATTCCTCCCTTTAATACCAAAGATGCACTATTTACTCCCACTTAACAGGACAATCTCTACTCCCAGTGGCCACAGTCTGGCCCTTCCTAAAGTCTAAAAGACCATAAACTAGCCCTTTGCTTGGAAAGTTTGGAGACCACTGCTCTAGAGCATATCCCAGCAATAGTTGTTTTCTTTTAATAGGTCGTTTTTCGATGTTCCGTCAAATGTGCCCGCCGTCGAAAAGTGGTCGTAAATGCGCAGAATGGCAGATACGTAGTTTTCTGATGTTCCGTCGAATGTGCCGCCTTCGAAAAGTGTCCGTAAATGCGCAGAATGGCAGATACGTAGTTTTCTGATATTCCGTCAAATGTGCCCGCTGTCGAAAAGTGGCCGTGCATGCGCAGAACGGCAGATTCGTCGTTCTCCGATGTTCCGTCTAGAGCCGAAACAACCAATCGATTAATCGACAACTAATCAATTATGAAATTAATCGATTACAATTTCCATAATCGATTAATCGGCCAGTAACATAATGGGGTTAAAAAAAAACTAAAATTAGCCCTTTATTGTACAAAAAAAGCAAATCGCTACTGTCAAGATTACTTTCACTGTCCCACAGTAAAAAAATTAACCCCTTACAGTAGCCATTATTTGCTCTTTTTGTACTTATTTAAAAAAAATGTAACCCCATTATGTTACTAAACATCTCAGGCCGGGGTCTCACACCTGTTTTTTTGTGCTTTTTGTAGAAATACACTACAATTCATTTCCATGTTTTCCTATGGGACACATTCACATCCAGGATTTTTTTTTGGCTGCTGTGTATTTGGAAAGGGGCGGGGACTTTAATGCAAAACTGTGCCGTTTTGTTTTTTTGGTTCAATATACTTCAATGGAGAAGCTGCAGAAAAGCATGTAATGCGTTTTGTAATCCGCCCAACAATAAATTGGCCCAAAAAAAAAATTTAAAATGCAATTTTTTTTTATAAGAGTATTATCCGATTAATCGAAACACTTATCGGCCAACTAATCGATTATGAAAATAATCGTTAGTTGCAGCCCTAGTTCCGTCTAATGTGCCCCCCATCAAATAGGTTCCGTTGAATGTGCCCGCCGTTGAAAAGGTCCAGTCTAATGTGCCTGTCGTCGAAAAGGTTCGGTCAATTGTGCCCCGCAGTCAAAAAAGTGGCCACGCAGCCTCCTGTTCATTAGTCGGAGTCGTTCGCAAGTCGGATGTTCGGAACTCGGAGACTCCCTGTACCTCATAATTACATCTCTCAAGAGCCCTTTTCCTAGTGTGTGGCCAGTCAGCAGCTTTGTTTTGCTGGAAAGGAAATGAATGTACTGTATATACTACTGTATAAGCTGACCCGAATATAAGCCGAGGCACCTAATTTTACCAACAAAAAAAATGAGAAACGTATTGACTTGAGTATAAGCCTAGGGTGTCCATCTGCATGCCTCACTTTGCCTCACTGTGTCCATGTGCATGCATCACTGTGCCCATGCCTCACTGTGTCCATGACTCACTGTGCCCATGCCTCACTGTCTCAATGACTAGACTGACGTTTAACATGGGAGTCTATGGAAGGGGTGCCCGGCTTTGAAAAATCGGTGCACTCTGTAGACCATCAAACTTTGCACACAGCTGGCCAGTACTGGTACCGGGTCCCCAAAGTCCGGGAGATCAGGCCCAAAAAGGTGACCCGAGTATAAGCTGAGGGGGGGGGCATTTTTTAGCACATTAAAATTTGCTGAAAAACTTGGCTTGTACTCGAGTGTATATGGTATGTGGAGAGGGACAAGAAGGAATAAAGGATAAGTGGAATTCTGTAGGTCAGCAGCCAGGACTGACAACACTGGTCGGGGTTCCAGTCCAGCAGAGGCACTGTGTAGTCAGCCCAGAAGTTAAAACCTCACTGAATTTCTAGCAGGTCAATGGATATTTTTCTGTATTTCAGCATCTTTTAATATAGAACATGGGGAAATGTCTATGTATTCCAGAGATGTGCTGATTTTTTCTATAAAAATGTTCCACAGACACAATTTTAAATACAGGGGCTAGCCTTCATCACTGGGATCTGTAGGCATACAGCCATTGAGCCCAAGCCAAATCGCTCTTGTTGAAACACCTCTTTTACACAGTTTGACTGATCCTGACCTAGCAAGGAATATTATAAAGGTGTGTAAATAAGCTTAAATGAGATATGAAGAATAGTTGAGTTATGGGGATGGATCTTTTCAACAAGGGAGGATTGAGGCCTGTAGAGCAGATGGGCACGGTGAGGCATGGGCACGGTGAGGCATGGACACCGCAAGACATGGACACCGCAAGACATGGACACCGCAAGACATGGACACCGTAAGGCATGGACACCGTAAGGCATGGACACCGTAAGGCATGGACACCGTAAGGCATGGACATCGTAAGGCATGGACATCGTAAGGCATGGACATCGTAAGGCATGGACACCGTAAGGCATGGACACCGTAAGGCATGGACACCGTAAGGCATGGACACCGTAAGGCATGGACACCGTAAGGCATGGACACCGTAAGGCATGGACACCGTAAGGCATGGACACCGTAAGGCATGGACACCGTAAGGCATGGACACTGTAAGGCATGGACACTGTAAGATATGGACACTGTAAGATATGGACACCGTAAGACATGGACACCGTAAGGCATGCACATGGACACAGTAAGGCACAGTGAGGCATGCAGATGTACACCCTAAGCTTATACTCAAGTCAATACGTTTTCCCATTTTTTTGTGGTAAAATTAGGTGCCTCTGCTTATACTCGGGTCGGTTTATACTCGAGTATATACGGTATATTTCCTGAATATTTATATTGAGTACTGTCCATGATACTTTTTTTATTTGCACTAACACACAATTTTTCTGGACAAAGCTAAAATACAAAAATTGTATGTTGGAGCAAATAAAATAAGTATCACGGACAGTACTCCATTTTCTCTGCCGCAATTGCACTAATACGGCTACAATCACGTCAAGTCTGAATATATATAGAAACTATTTTTGAATGGAGATTTAGGGCCAGATTCAGAAAGAATCGCCTATCTTTCCGGCGGCGTAGCGTATTTTATTTACACTACGCCGCCGTAACTTTGAGAGGCAGGTGCCGTATTCACAGAGAACTTGCGCCCAAAGTTACGGCGGTGTAGTGTAAATGTCTAGGCGTAAGCCCACGTTATTCAAAGTAGGCTGGTAGTGGGCATGTTGTATGTAAACTAATCGTGACCCCACGTAAATGACGTGCCGAACGAACTGCGCATGTGCCGGCCGTGGACGTATGCTCCAAAATCACGTTGGAAATATTAATTGATATCGACGTGAACGTAACTTACGTCCAGCCCCATTCCCGAACGACTTACGCAAACGACGTACAATTCGAAGCTGTTCCGACGTTCATACTTAACATGGGCTGCGCCTCATATATCACGGGTAACTTTACGTTTTACTACGTTCGTGAATCGGCGTATCTACCTAATTTGCATATTCAACGCGTAAATCTACAGAAGCGCCACCTAGCGGCCAGCGTAAATATGCAGTTAAGATCCGACGGCGTAAGAGACTTACGTCGGTCGGATCTTGCCTAAATTCCGGCGTATTTGATTCTTTTAATCAGGCGCCGAAATTCGACGGCACTCATTCGGACTTACGATGGCGTATCTGGAAATACGCCGTCGTAAGTCCTTTCTAAATATGGCCCTTAGTGTATTACAAACTGACGTTATCTTGGATTTTTTATTAAGCGACAGTTACACTATTGTGATAACATTTGGAAAATTGAGTATTTCCTCCTGTTATATCCATTGTTTGAGACAAAGTGAAATGTGACTTACCGGTAATTAATCAGCAAGACACTGCATTGATCTGCATGTTTGCAGAGGCTTAGCACAATAGAAAATGATATCATTTGGCTCAGTGGGAACCTCTAATAATTTTCCTGTGTATCTTCATCCATAAAATTAATATTATCCACGCAAAGTTGTTTATTTTATTGACTCCAGGAGAAGTGCCTGGGGACAGATTTCAGTATACGTATTTAAAATTTGTGCAGCTATACAGACGATACAGTGCCGCCCTTTTAGGCCTCATACACGCGATCGGACATATCCGATGAAAACGGTCCGCGGACCATTTCCATCGGATATGTCCGATCGGGAGTTTGATCCGATGGCGTGTACACACCATCGGATCAAATTCCCCGCCGCCGGACGGCGCGGTGACGCGGCGGTGACGTTGACGCCGCCGCGTCATCGTCACCGCACCAGGAAGTAAAACACTTCCGCGCATGCGCCAAATCCATTCGGCGGCGGCGCGGCGGCGGTGGGGGACGACATGTCTGCTGGTAAGTGTACTAACCAGCAGACATGTCGGGCGGACAGATTCCCACCGGATGGATTTCAAAGCATGCTTTGAAATCTGTCGGGTGGAGAAATCTGTCCGCTAGCCCATACACACGAGCGGAGATGTCTGCTGAAACGGTCCATCGGACCGTTTTCAGCGGACATATCCCCTCGTGTGTACGCGGCCTTAAAGGAAATTTGGATAGTTTAATACTGTTTTATACTAACCACTTCAGCTCCGGAAGATTTACGCCCCTTCATGACCAAGCCTTTTTTTGCGATACGACACTGTGTTACTTTAACCTCTTCACCCTCGGGACCATGTGGCTGCCAAATGACCAGGCCACTTTTTGCGATTCAGCACTTGCGTCTCTTTATGTGACAACTGCGCGGTCGTGCAACGTGTCTCCTAAACAAAATTGACGCCCTTTTTTCTCAGAAATAGAGCTTTCTTTTGGTGGTATTTGATCACCTCTGCGGATTTTATTTTTTGCACTATAAACCAAAATAGAGCGACAATTTTACTTTTGCTATTAGAAATATCCCCCAAAAAAATATATAAAAAAAATATTTTTTCCTTATTTTAGACTGATACGTATTCTTCTACCTTTTTTTTGGAAAAAAATAAATAAATAAGCATTTATTGATTGGTTTGTGCAAATGTTATAGCATCTACAAAATAGGAGATAGTTTTATGGTATTTTTATTAATTCTTTTATTTTTTACTAGTAATGGCAGTGATCAGCGATTTTTAGCATGACTGCGACATTATGGCGGACATATCAGACACTTTTGACGCTATTTTGGGACCATTCACATTTTGCAGCGATCAGTGCTATAAAAATGCACTGATTACTATATAAATGTGACTGACAATTAAGGGGTTAACCACTAGGGGGCTAGGGAGGGGTTAAGTGTGTCCTAGGGAGTGAGTCCAACTATTAGGGGGTGTGGCTACAAGTGACACGTCACTGATCGTTGCTCCCGATGAAAGGGAGCAGACGATCAGTGTTGTGTCACTAGGCAGAGAGGTGCCTTGTTTACACTGGCTTCTCCCCGTTCTGCAGCTCTGTGACCCGATTGCGGGACACCGGCAGACATTGAGTCCGCGGGTCCCGCGTGCACGGTCACATGTCCATGGTACCCGCTGATCGAGCCGCTGGTGGAGCACATTAGTGTCCGGTACATATTATATATGTGATCCGGCACACAGCTGCCGCCCTGTAGCAGTAAAACTACTATGGTCAGCAAATAGTTAAAACAATACAAATCACTTTTGGCCTGGTTCGCATGCAGGCAGCTGTCAGTGTGAGTTCTGACAGGGGTACAATGCAGGGACCTTATCTAAGGACTGGTAAGCTGCAATAGATTACATTTTATTTTGGGGTATAGATATACTTTAATTGCATAGTGCAAAACAGGCTTTGTTTAGCCTCGTGTGTATGTAGTGGTTATTTTACCTACTAATAATACTATTACACAGTAGAGCTGCACGATTCTGGCCAAGACGAGAATCACAATTTTTTTGCTTAGAATAAAGATCACAATTCTCTCACTATTCTCACTATTCTTGCGGCGTAACATCATCTTTCGCATTATACCAAAAAATTGGGCTAACTTTACTGTTTGTTTTTATTAATTTTCCCCAAAATATTGCGTTTGAAAGGCAAATACAGTGTGACATAAAATATTTCAACAGCCATTTTATTCTCTAGAGTCTCTACTAAAAAAATGTATATATATACAAATTTTATGTTTGGAGGTTTCTAGCAAAAAATACTGAAGTGTCAGAAAAAGATTTATTCTTTGGTTAAACTGACCTCATTTACAGACCGCAGTTCATTTCTTCGATCTAAAAGAACCAAAAACGTTACTTTGTTTCTCTTTATGAAGAAAAGAGATCTGGACAGGCATAGAGCAAAAAGATGTTAAAGAGCGTTTGATGCTTACTGTGAAGCATGGTGGAGTACATTGTATGTAATGTGTGGGCTTACTTTGGTGCTGTTAATTTGGGAAATTTACACAGAGAGCAAAACATAATAAAGCAGAAAGACTACCACTCTCATCCTCTGTGGTCAGCATTTGATTGGTGTAATTCGTCATACAGCAGGACAGAAATACACATTTTATTTCTAAGCTATGCAGAACCTTTGTTATGATAAACTGGAGACTGGCGTACAATTGATGGACTAGCTGGAGAAATCATAAATGTCAACGCTGTTCAGCTCTTTTGGGGAAGAGCCTCAAATTACTGTCGAGGAAAAAAACATCCTACAAGCCAGTTTCACCTTCGGGAAGAATTACAGAGGGTGTTTTTTTAAATTTCCCATGAATATCTTCAAAAATGACAGCTTAAATGCCAAAGGTTTGCAGAGCTGTAGTTTATCTAGGATTCTCAGATAAATGTAAAGTTTAATGAATAAAACAGTTATATGAAATAATGTTATGTCATGTATTAGACTATTGTTCCCGAACAATTTAATGCCACACTGTCAGTTGCCATTAAACAAATGAAAATTTGTGAGCAATTCTAAGTTGAAGGGGTTGTAAAGGAAAAAAATGTTTTCCCTAAATAGCTTCCTTTACCTTAGTGCAGTCCTCCTTCACTTACCTCATCCTTCCATTTTGCTTTTAAATGTCCTTATTTCTTCTGAGAAATCCTCACTTCCTGTTCTTCTGTCTGTAACTCAACACCGTAATGCGAGGCTTTCTTCCTGGTGTGGAGAAAGCCTCTTGAGGGGGCGAGCAGGAGTGTCAGGACACCCACTAACACACAGCTCCTTTCTCTATCTGCAAAGTAGAGAGTGTCCTGACTTGCCTGCTCGCCCCCTCCCCCCTCAAGAGGCTTTCTCCACACCAGGGAGGAAGCCTTGCATTACGGTGGTGAGTTGCAGACAGAAGAACAGGAAGTGAGGATTTCTAAGGAGAAATAAGGACATTTAAAGCAAAATGGAAGGATGAGGTAAGTAAAGGAGGACTGCACTAAGGTAAAGGAAGCTATTTAGAGAAAAAAAAAATTCCTTTACAACCCCTTTAACACTAGTATATATCTTGTCTATTATAATGCAGCTTACCATTCCTTAAATGTGGTGATTGCATTTGTTGTTTTTTAATATTTTCACATGGATTGACAATGCTTACTCGTTGTACTTAACCACTTCAGGCCCGCGCTACCGTCGTATGACGGCAACAGCGCGGGCCTGAATATCCAACATGCCGTCATTTGACGGCATGTCCTTCAGGCGTTCCCAGCGCGCGCTGTAGAGCGCGCTGTGGGGAAGCCCTGTGTTGTCCGTGTCCCAATCACAGATCGCGGCGAACGGCCAATCAGAGTGGCCGTTTGCGATGCGATCTGTGGGTGAATGAGAGATGATCTCTCATAGATCATCTCTCATTGCCGTTTTACACAGAGACATAGTCCTGTCTCTGGAGAGGAGGAGCCCGATCTGTGTTCCTTCCTACATAGGGACACAGATCGGTCACCTCCCCCAGTCACCCCCCCCTCCCCCCACAGTTAGAACACACCTAGGATACATTTAACCCCTTCCTCACCCCCTAGTGTTAACCCCTTCAATGCCAGTCACATTTATACTGTAATTAGTGCATATTTATAGCACTGATCGCAGTATAAATGTGAATTGGGCCAAAAATGTGTCAAAAGTGTCCGATGTGTCCGCCATAACGTCGCAGTACCAATAAAAATCGCAGATCGCTGCCATTTCTAGTAAAAAAAAATAATAAAAAATAATAATTCTCTCCCCTATTTTGTAAGCGCTATAACTTTTGCGCAAACCAGTCGCTTATTGCGATTTTTTTTTTTTACCAAAAATATGTAGAAGAATACGTATCGCCCTAAACTGAGAAAAAAAAATGTTTTTTTTTTTTTTTAATTGGGATATTTATTATAGCAACAAGTAAAACATATTGGGGCAGATTCACAGAGAATTAGATTCTCGTAGAGTATCAGAAATACACTACGCCGCCGTTTTTTACCTGGCTCTACGTGGAATTCAGGTAGATTTTGTCCAGTAAACGACGGCGGCGTAGTGTATTTCTCCCGTCACAATCCATCTGCGCGAGTAGGGGGCGTGAAGCATTTAAAATAGGCGCGTTCTCGCGGCGATCGAACTGCGCATGCTCCGTTCGCAAATTTCCCGCCGTGCATTGCGCGAAAACACGTCGTCACGTCGTAGTAGCGTCGTTTACGTACATTCCTATTCCCGAACGAGTTACGTTAAAAAAATATATATATTTTCGACGACGGCCATACTTTACATGGGTTACGCACTGTTAGACCAGCAAAAAGCTCCTCTAACATTACGTAGCCAAAAAATGACGTAGGCGATTGCGAGGGACACTCGTACCTTCGTGGATCGCCGTAAATATAATTTGCATACCCCGACGCATGAAAATTACGCAAACTCCTCCCAGCGGCCGCAAACATATCGCAGCGTAGATCCGAAGGCTTACGAAGACGTAAGCCTCTCGGATCGAAGCCCGAAGCCGCCGTATCATGGTTTGAGGATTCAAACTAGTGATACGGCGCGCGAAATTTGAAATTACTCCTGTCTAACACCAGTTAGACAGGCGTAATTGCTCTGTGAATCTGGGCCATTGTATTTTTCTTCAAAATTGTCGCTCTTTTTTGTTTATAGCGCAAAAAATAAAAACCGCACAGGCGATCAAATACCACCAAAAGAAAGCTCTACTTGTGGGGAAAAAAGGACGTAAATTTTGTTTGGGAGCCACGTCGCACGACCGCGCAATTGTCAGTTAAAGCGACGCAGTGCCGGAAGCTGAAATTTTACCTGGGCAGGAGGGGGGTGAATGTGCCCAGTAAGCAAGTGGTTAAACAGTGGAGAAGCAGTGTTGTGACTCTAGGCTGCTTATCTGATTTAGACTACAAACAGGTCCTCCTCTCCTTATCTCTAGTACATAGAGAGGAGTTGTTTGGCAGTTCGCAGAGATAGCTGGTAAACCTCAAACATTGATCGCAACATTAGCTCAGGAAACAAGGATACTAGAATTCATGCTAGGTCAACAGGTATTGCTCTGTACTTGCAGAAAATGCACTCAGCTCGAAGAAGAAATTGAATGTAGCCATCACATCTAAGGACTAGTAAACTGTAACATCCCACATTTACAACATTTTTTAGTCTTTGGTTTAGAGATATTCAACCAAATTGTGCCATGTTATCTATAGCACTCTATCACATTCAAACACTTGTTGTTCTAGTGCTTGTTGGGGCAACATAAGTAACCTGATTGGTTGCTGTGTTGACACATAGGGGGGTTATTTTTTATGAAAGGCAAATCCACTTTGCACTACGAGTGCATAGTGTACTTGAAATTGCACTGAAAGTGCACTTGGAAGTGCAGTCGCTGTAAATCTGAGGAGTAGATCTGAAATGAGGGGAAGCTCTGCTGATTTTATTATCCAATCATGTGCAAGCTAACATGCTGTTTTTTTATTACCTTGCATATCCCCCTCAGATCTACAGTGACTGCATTTCCAAAAGTGCTTTCAGTGCAATTTCAAGTGCACTTTGCACTTGTAGTGCAAAGTGGATTTGCCTTTTGTAAATAACCCCCATAGGCTTGTTCTTTTTTGGCACTTTCTATACAATTTTATACAAGGAAATAAAAAGCTTAGCTGAGCCCTCTTCACCACCTTCCAGAAATAATAATGTATCAGCCCTAATAACCTGTACACACGATCAGTCCATCCGATGAGAACGGTCTGATGGATTTTTCCATCGGTTAACCGATGAAGCTGACTGATGGTCAGTCGTGCCTACACACCATCGGTTAAAAAAACGATCGTGTCAGAAGGCGGTGACGTAAAACACAACGACATGCTGAAAAAAATGAAGTTCAATACTTCTAAGCATGCGTCGACTTGATTCTGAGCATGCATGGATTTTTAACCGATGGACGTGCCTACAAACGATCGTTTTTTTTCCCGGTTAGCTATCCAACAACAAGTTTCACATTTTTTAACCGATGGATAAATAACCAATGGGGCCCACACACAATCGGTTTGGTCTGATGAAAACGGTCCATCAGACCGTTCTCATCGGATTTACTGATCGCGGCATAACTGTGTTCCCTTTGTAAACAGTCCAAACGCAGGCAGCAGCTTTCAACCTCACTTCCATCTCAATGATACAATGTACAATAGTTACATTCAAAAAATGTATGCTTGCCTACAATATTGGTGACAACCGTCCTGTTTAATAAAATCATTTGTTACAATAATTCTTGTGCTTTGTGTTTTGTAGTGAAAAAGAAAAGAAATTGGCACAAACAGGACACAGGACAGACAACAGAAGTCAAGCCAGTTCAAAATGGCAGTCAAGTCTTCATTAAGGAACTCCGGAGTCGAACTTTCCCAAGGTAATGTTCTGAAAATCTTTCAACGTACTAATTAAACTTTATGCATAAAATATTGTCTAGGCCAGTAATTCTTTAACCTGGGTTCTGTGGCACCCTATGGTCCTTCAAGAAGTTGCTAGAGGTTTGTTGAGCTGTGGCTGATTGATGTCCTGTTTGTTGATGGCTCCATAATTCCGGGGCCAGCTAAACTTGGCAGAGCCAGCAGCATAATACCAGTTTTTTTTAGTTATCTGTAAGGGTGGCATTTTGCCACCAGTCTAAGGCCTCGTACACACGATCAAATCTGTCTGCTGGAAACGGTCTGCTAGACCGTCCCAGCAGACAGATTCGATCTTGTGTACGGGCGAGCCGACGGATTTGGCCACCCGACAGATTTCAAAGCATGCTTTGAAATCTATCGGGTGGGAATCCGTCCGCCCGACATGTCTGCTGGTTAGTACACTTACCAGCAGACATGTCGTCTCGCACCGCCGCCGAATGGATTCGACGCATGCGCGGAAGTGTTTTACTTCCTGGTGCGGTGACGTGGCGGCGTCAATGTCACCGCCACGTCACCGACGCGTCAGCGCACCATCTGCTGGCGGGGATTTTGGTTTGCTCGTGTGTACACGCGAGCAAACCAAAATCCTATCAGACAGATTTGTTCAAATCGGTCGGTCCGACCGATTTGAACAAATAGATTGCCTCGTGTGTACGAGGCCTAAGAGGGGCATTCTCCCCACTGACTGCGAGAATAAGGGGCTATATTAGGTATACCTCAAAACTTGAAAATAATTTTAGGATTCCTCCAAGCGAGAAAGGCTGGCCTAGACAACAACATGTGATCATAAGTCTACCCAGAATTGTTTTGGGCTCATGGTGGTGGGTTACTTACTTCTTGCATTATACCTCTGAGGGACTCCAGCTATGAGAAACTGCCCCATCCCCTCCCACCCCTAATCTTCAACACCAGTGTCCTTCTAGTGACGGTTGTAGGTTACCATGGAACTCAACTGAACCTGCCTGATTGAATACTGTAGTAGATTGAGTTCATATTTAACTCATCCATTTTAAGCTCAACTCCAACTAAAAACGTTTTATTTTTTTAGGTAGGAGAAGGATTATTGCCTTAGTCAGGTTTTATCGTGCGTACCCCTATAGTTAGCTTTCTGTTTGGACTGCAAGTGATGCAAATTCTTTCCAACAAGGATGAGCACAGAAAAAAAAAAAACATTTTAATGGTGTGAGGAAAGGTTAAAACTGATGCCTGGCTGCAGAGATCGGGAAATGTCTCACTGCCTGTGATTAGCACAGCGCAGTGCCGACTTCCTGGCGGGCTCTGCACGTGGAGTGTGCGAACACGCCGGAGCTCATCTCTATTGCTGTCTATGCCTTGCCTTATCGGTGACAATTTTTTCTCGAATTTCTTTGCTTGTGTCACATACAAAAGAAGTGGGTGAACATTATCTCACTGGGGTCACAGACCACATTGAGAAAAAATGAGACAGACAATTAAACCCTTCCCCACTATCTCCAAAATAAAAATAAAAAAAGAACGAATTTGACGGGAGTCAAGCTTTAGATACATTTAATGGATGTGTGAATAAGTTAGTCTATTGCCCTTGCTTTCTTTTTTTTTTTTTCCTGTTTTGACTTAGGATATTTTTCTATACCAATACCATTCTTTGGTCAGTACTATCCAGGACATTACTGAATTACTGAATTACTATCCAGGACATTACTGACTGTAAAGTCAGAATGCCAAATAATTTCTAATTTTTGTTTTAAGTCACTAAGGTTTTACCACATTGCATCTTGGCAATTGCGCATCCTTATCAAATAACTGGGTTCTGTAACTTTACCCTCTTATTCGATTGTGTTTGGGGGGACTGTAATGAGCTCAGAGGAGAAAGGCTTGGAACCAGGGAACACACAATGCCCTTTATTTTTGCAGGATTTTTTTTAAAGTATAATAGGTTTAACTATGGAGAGTTTTATGTGATAGACCAACACAAAGTGGCACATAATTGTAAAATGGAAGGAAAATGATCAATGATTTTCACTTTTTTTTTTACAAAATAAATATCTGAAAAGTGTGGCCTGCATTTGTATTCCGCCCCCTTTACTCCTATACCCGTAACTAAAAATCTAGTGGAACCAATTGCCCTTAGAAGTCACATAATTAGAAAAACTAAGTCCACGGTGTGTAATTTAATCTCAGTATAAATACAGCTGTTCTGAGAAGCCCTCATCGGTATTTTAGAGAACCTTAGTGAGCAAACAGCATCACAAAGGCAAAGGAACACACCAAACAGGTCAGGGATAAAGTTGTGGAGAAGTTTAAAGCAGGGTTGGATTATAAAAAATATCCCAAGCTTTGAACATCTCATAGAGCACTGTTCAATCCACCATCCAAAAATAGAGAGTATGACACAGCTACAATGGTTTAGATCAAAACATGTTCATGTGTTAGAATGGCTTAGTCAAAGTCCAGACCTAAATCCAATTGGGAAACTGTTGCAAGACTTAAAAATTGCTGTTCACAGACACTACCCATCAAAACTGACAGAGCTTGAGCTATTTTGCAAAGAAGAATGGGCGAAAATGTCACTTTCTAGATGTGCAAAGCTGATGGAGACATCCCCAAAAAAGACTTGACACTGAAAAGGTGGATTCACAAAGTATTGACTCAGGGGGCTTTTTAAAAAAAAATTAAAAAACATTTATTATTTTCTTCCACTTCACAATTATGTGCCACTTTGTGTTGGTCTATCACAATAATCCCAATAAAATAGTAATTCAAGTAGTGTGAATGCCTTTTCAAGACACTGTAATTTGTAAAAGTTTATTCAATGTAGTTATTATAGAGCTGTACTAAAATAATTGACTTAAAATTATTTTTCTTTCTTTGTTCGGGTTTTCTGGATTAAGGTTTTATTCCCTTTGTTTCTGTGACTGGACCATTCCTGGGATTTTACTCTAACCTGATCACTGTTCCCAAACAAAAAAGAGAATTCTGTCTGCTAGAATCTCAAGGCTCTAATGCCACATACACACGTCCATTTTTTGGGTTGTAAAAAATTATGGGCCAGATTCAAGTAGATGCGCGCATTTTTTATCCGGCGTATCGCAGAGCATATACGTTACGCTGACGCGAACTAGTGAGTCAAGTACAGTATTCACCAAGCACTTGTTCGTTACTTTGCGACGGAGTAAAGAAAATACGATGGCGCAACCCGATGTAAGTGTAAGTGGGTGTGACCATATGTAAATGATGGGCGGAGCCCAGCGCAGAGACTTACGTTCAGCGTATCATCCACAGAGCATGCGCAGTGAGGGAGGGCTCCACTCGCTCCCCTGTGCGCATGCTCACAACTTCCGTCGGCACCACTTCATGGGAAACGGCAGCGCAATGTCTTATGTTGCGCGTATAAAAGCGGCCGCAGATGCGCCTTTCCGGCGCAAAAGTGTATCCCCCCGGGGACTACCATCTCCTGGCCCCAGGAAGGCGACCCGGAAGACCAGGGAGGTGTCTGATGTGGTCCATGACCAGATGGCGAGGGACCAGGCCAGGCAGACCCAGCAGATGGGGGAGATAGCTGGGCACCTGGACCGGGTAGCTGGCAGCCTGGGCTCCGTGGCCCAGATGACCAACGCAGTGCAGGATGTCAGCTGCAACTGCGCTGCAGTGGTGACCAGCCTGGGGGAGATGCAGGCTGATCTTCGGCACCTCACTGCAGCCGTCCAGGCCAACACAGCTGCCATCCGGGACCAGGGAAGGCAGAGGCAGCGGGCCCAACAGTATCAAGTGACCTGGCAGCTGAGGATGCAGGCCCAGACCAATTCATACCTCGGCCGGATAGCCATGGCCTTGGAGGGCATGCAGGCCACACCTGCCAGGAGTGGCCCACCCGGGGATCAGCCACCTCCAGATGCCCCCCCACCCACTCCCTCCAGGCAGCTGAGGAGCCAGAGAGGGCCCACCAGAAAGAGCCCCCGTCAGCCCAGATGATGGCTTTTTTGTGTTTTTTTTTCTGCTCAGGTTATGAGCTTTTTTTTTCTGCTATATGTTGCTCAGGTTATGAGCTTTTTTTTTGCTATATGTTGTTTAGGTTATGAGCTTCTTTTTTTTTTTTTTTGCTATATGTTGCTCAGGTTATGAGCTTTTTTTTTTTTTAAACTGCACACGGTCAGTAGTGCAGGGGACAGTGTGAATGGTGTGTGAATGTGAGGGGGTGGCAGTCCTGCCAGTAAGGGGTGTCACCCTCGGCCGTTGGGAAAAAGTTATCCCCACGGCTGTGTGAATGACGTGTGAATGGTGTATGAATGGACAGCGACACCATTGCGGCCTTGACGCGGCGTTGCTGCTCCCAAGTCCTGCATGTTGGACTTGGGCTAATCCAATGTGATGTGGATGTGGTGTGTGTGATCTAGGGACCTCAGTGGTGTGCATGCGTGCATTGTCCGTGTGATCAATGTTTTTGTTTATTGTCCAAATATGCCTACGGCGAGGACCCTCCTGACTGCTCTTCCATCAGCTGACGGGGTAGCCTCTGGCAGATGGGGACTGTGTGGGTCGGGGGTCAGGTCATCACGTATGTCAATCTGCAGGCCTTTTCTCATGGCAAAGTTGTGCAGAATGCAACATGCACCGATGATCTGACACACGAAGGTAGGGGAATACAAGAGGGCCCCCCCAGACTTATCCAGGCATCGGAAACGGGACTTCAGGAGCCCAAATGTTTGCTCCACCACTGCCCGGGTTTGGATATGTGCCGCATTGTATCTTCTCTCTCCTGGGGTTTGGGGGTTTCGTAAATGAGTGATGAGATGGGGTCCCAGTGCATATGCAGAGTCACCTGTAAGGGAAAAGACAGGAGGATGTTAGTCATGCATGTGCCCCTTGTGATGTGTGCATCATGGGGGGGGGGGCAGTCATGCCTGCCACCCATGTCACTCACCAACGAGCCAGCTGTCCCAATACACGTTCTGTTCGAATTCCGTTGGGATGGGGCTCTGATTGTATATGTAGCTGTCATGGCTGGATCCAGGGTGTTTGGCACGGATGTGCCATTTGAGGCGTTGGGCATCGGCTATCACCTGTACTTTGAATGCCAATGCTTCCGATTGCGGTATATGTGTTCTGTGGCACTGGGGGGCTGGAGTGCCACATATGTGCAATCAATGGCCCCCACGGTGCGTGGGAATCCTGCAATGCTGTAGAAATCTGTCATTGCCTTCAGCCGCAGGTCCTCAGTGGTGGGTCTGATGATGTGGTGGGACATGCGTCTGAGGATTGCGGGGACAACCTGGTGCACACATCTGCTCATGGAGGATTGTGACATCCCAGCCACCACTCCACTTGTATGCTGGAATGATCCACTGGCAAGGAAACGGAGTGTTGCCAGTACCTTCACCAGTGGCTGCACTGCTTGTGAGCGGTGTGTCTTGCTGGTGATGTCATCCTGTAGGGTTGTGGTTAGTTCAAGGATTGCATCTGGGCTGAATCTAAAGAGGCGATACACCTCCTCATCCCCCATGCCAAAGAGGCTAATGCGCGTGCGGTATATCCTCTCACGTGCCCGCCTCCTCCGTACCGGGGGACCCATTAGTAGTGCTAGGACCACGGCTGCCCCTGGCATGTTGGCACACAGAGGTGTTGTCCTTGCAAGTGTGGTTGTTCAGCTTGCTATTTTCGTCGGTAACGCTGCTGCTGTAGCTGCTCTCCTGCTGACCTGTGGCCGTCAGGAGTAAAGATAAAGCAGCTATTTGTAGGAATAACTTTGCGCTAGACGTACGCACGGCGCACGTAGCCAGCGTCTGGTGCTAATCCGTTCGCGAATAAGCATATCTCCCTCATTTGCATATTTGAATGGGAAATCAATAGGCGCGACGGATGCGCCAAGAGAAAATATGCGCTTACGATACTCTGGCGTAGGAAAGTTAAGCCGGTCGGAGAAAGCCCGTTTTCTGTCGCATCTAGTTTGGTGGGTACGGCACATAGATACTACGGCGCATCTTTACACTTACGCGGCGCATATCGATATACTCCAGTGCAAGTCTTTCTGAATCTGGCCCAATGTTTTTAATGGTCTAGAAAAAACAAAGTTTTTTTCAACCTGATCGTTAAAACGGCCTTGCCTACACAAAAAAATTCTCTAGCAAAGCTCGATGACGTACAACGCGTACGACGGCACTATAAAGGGGAAGTTCTATTTGGATTGTGCCACCCTTTGGGCTGCTTTTGACGATTTTGTGTTAGTAAAAGACGATTTGCGCTTTTCAGTCTGTTACAGCGTGAGGCGGCGTACACACGACCGAGGTTCTCGCTAGAAACCAGCGAGAACCTCGCTGGAAGCTGCATTCCAGCGAGAACCTCGGCCGTGTGTACGCTCTCGGCGAGCATCCCGTCGGGAATGCCGTCGAGCAGAAATAGAGAGCATGTTCTCTATTTGCTCGACGGCCCGCCTGGATGAATGGCTGGTTGCTATTCCCGACAGGCGGGTCGCCGAATCTGACGGCCGGCAGAGAACCTCGACGGGCGGAACGATGTGTTCTGCCCGTCGAGGTTCTCTGCCGTGTGTACGCGGCTTCATGAATGTGCTTACTCCATTACGAACGCTAGTTTTACCAGAACGAGCGCTTCCGTCTCATAACTTGCTTCTGAGCATGCACGTTTTTTTTCACGTCGTTAAAGCCTACACACGACCATTTTTTACAATGTTAAAAAAACGACAATGTTAAAAACATAAAAAATAAGACATTTTTAATGGCCATTTTTTCCATCATGAAAAATGCTCTGTAACCCACACACAATCATTTTTAATGACATTAAAAAAAAACTTCATTTTTTACAACCCGAAAAAACGGCCTCATGCACACTGGACGTTTTTGGACATTTTTCACAGCAGCTGTTTTTGGCTTGAGATGTTTTTTTTTCTACAGTCAATAAACTCACACATATGCTGTTATCAGCAGTTTTTGGCTGTGTCATTTTCTGGCTTTAAAATCCTCCCAAAACGAGTGGGTTCTGAGAGGAGTTTTTCAGCTGTAAAAACGCTCTAATGTCAAAAAACTCTGATAAACATCAATAAAAGCTTAAAAACACATTTTACCCGTGTATTTTGATCTGTTTGATCCATTGAAAAAATAAATAAAATGCTCACGTGGAAAAATCCTAAAAAAAAGTTAAAAAACATTGAAAAATTACGTTATTTTAACGTCCAGTGCGCATAAGGCCTAAATGTTTATATTCGAGTACAGCAATTCTGGATGAAATCCACCAAATCTGTCATTACATCTTCCACTGGGGAGACTTTCTTGCTTCTGTGAACATCAAAGATGCTTAAATGTGCCCATCTTTCAAGGGCATCAGCTATTTCTATGTTTTTTTGCAGGTCCCCTACACCAGTGATCATCAACCCTGTCCTCAGGGCCCACTAACAGGCCAGGTTTGCAAGATAATTGAAATACATGACAGGTGATATATTTTGCTGCTCAGTAATTGCAGTATTCTAGTCTGCATCTCACCAAGGTAATACACTGGTAAAACCTGGCCTGTTAGTGGGCCCTGAGGACAGGGTTGATGACCACTGCCCTACACTACCAGTCTGTGGTGCTGCCATTTAGCCTCTACTCTGTTCACCAAGGGGCTGTCTTCAATACTAGCCCTGTTGCCTTATTGTGGCATCCCCATTGTGAGATACCTAGGCAAGGTCCGGTTGAGGGAACAGTCCTTGAGGGATTTATCAGACAACAACGTATTTATAAATGTCCATACAAGAGGCTACAGAGGTTTGTGTGAATCCTGAGCGTTCAGAAATCCTAACTGGAATTGACACATTGCTTGGAGTATCTAGTCTGTTCTTGGGCATGTCTCAGGCCAGTGTTTTCCTTTCATATGAGAAACTTCAGATTCTCTAGTCTTGTGTTCAAATTATTCATTCAAAAATCTTTCCAACTCCCTTCTGTTCTGCATTAAAGTCTTGGGGCTGATGGTAGCCTCCTTTGAGGCAGTTCCCATTATCCATCTTTACTTTAGACATCTGCAATGCAACATTCTGTGGGACAAGTAAGGCGGCGTACACACGACCGAGGTTCTCGCTAGAAACCAGCGAGAACCTCGCTGGAAGCTGCATTCCAGCGAGAACCTTGGCTGTGTGTACGCTCTCGGCGAGCATTCCGTCGGGAATGCCGTCGAGCAAAAATAGAGAGCATGTTCTCTATTTGCTCGACGGCCCGCCTGGATGAATGGCTGGTTGCCATTTCCGACGGGCGGGTCGCCGAATCTGACGGCCGGCAGAGAACCTCGACAGGCGGAACGATGTGTTCTGCCCGTCGAGGTTCTCTGCCGTGTGTACGCGGCTTAAGTCTTTTTTCTGGACATTCTAGTTTGGTTGATGTTGGAGACCATGCTATCCCTGGTTGTTCTGCCGCGTACACACGGTCAGAATTTTGATCGGGCAAAACTCCGTCGGAATTTCCGACGGAAAAATAGAGAACCTGCTCTCTATCTAAGTCAGTCGGAAATTCCGATGGAAACAGTCAGATGGGGCATACACACGGTCGGAATACCCAATGAAAAGCTCCCATCTGACGTTTTCAATCGGAAATTCCGACCATGTGTTTGCGGCTTAAGTGTTATTTAACTGCAGAAATGAAAATGTAGGTCTCCTTCTCTGCCAGACAAGACTGTGTTATGTGGCAGACCTGGGTTCATTTCATAACTGAATGGACAGATATTCAGATCATTTGGCAGGTAAGAAAAAGCTTCCATATATGTAGTTATCCTGTAAATTTATTCAGCCTTAAGAATTATTGCAATAAAAATATTACTTAGGTTCTGTCACACATTTTCCTGTATAGTATATACAATTCTATTTGAAAAGCACTATATCATTATTGTTTGGTGGGTATAGTATCAAGCTACATCTTTTACACCATTGCTACACATAGCAAGCGCTTAATGCCGCGTACACACGATCATTTTTCGGCATGAAAAAAACTATGTTTTTCGGCATGTAGAAAAAATGTAGTTTTTTCCAACTTCATCATTAAAACGATTTTGCCCACACACGTTTTTAAAAAATGCTCTAGCAAAGGCGCGGGGACGTACAGCACGTACGACGGTACTATAAAGGGGAAGTTCCACTGGATGAAGGATGACGCCACCCTTGGGGCTGCTTTAACTGATTTCCTGTTAGTAAAAGACGACTTGCGCTTTTCTGTCTGTTACAGCGTGATGAATGTGCTTACTCCATTACGAATGGTAGTTTTACCAGAACGAGCGCTCCCGTCTCATAACTTGCTTCTGAGCATGGGCAGGTTTTTAACGTCGTTTTAGCCCACACATGATCATTTTTTAGAAACCGAAAAACGTCATTGTTTAAAACGTCGTTAAAAAATGCAGCATGTTCGGAAAAAAAAAATCTCGTTTTTCAGAACCCCGAAAAATTATGTGAAGCCCACACACGATGATTTTAAATGACATTTTTTAAAAACGTTGTTTTTTCCATGCCGAAAAATGATTGTGTGTACGCGGCATAACACTCGAATACACAATAAATATAATTAACTTGGTAACACAGAATGAAAGCAAACTGATTGCTCTCCAGGGTTATGTCATGATTTACATTGCTCCGTCTATTATGCTAAGCTAGAAAAAAGAGGAAACAAATCATGCTGTAACTCATTACTTACTGGTCTACATTGCACATTTCCAAAATGCCAAAATACAAGGAAAATTACTTTTTTTTTCAGGTAAGAATTTTGTTATTAAGTTATTATAATGTTACAGGGTGACCAAATTAATCACAAACCAGGAAAATTGACACTAAACATATGTTGAAAAATGCTTCATGCCTACAAAGACTTTGAATAGAGCAATGTAATATACAGTACACAAATACTCACTATTATCATGAAGGTATAAGTTGGAAGTGGCAATAAAACCTTTAGCATTCAACACTTCTGGCTGATACCTATGTCTGCATCTTCTACATATGCCCCCGTTCAGCCTCTACATTACTAGTATGTCTCTCCAAAACTGTAGGAGTGCGTCGAGTCGCAGAGATGAGATACACCAGGAAGTGTCCGATGCTGAAGATTCTAATGGTGATTCTAGCTTCGCAAGAGAGTAAGGATTGACGTCAGCTTTAACGCTAATTGAAAGTATTTTTAGAGTATATAATATTGCAATATGTAGTTTAAAAAAAGATAGAATGTTTGTGTTTTCAGCTTAGCTCACATGAAGTGACAAGGGTGGGTATTTTATGTGCTTGTTTAAAATGTTCTTGGCGGAAAAAAAAGAAAACAAATGCAGCCAGGACCTGGTAAGCCTTATTACATCTAGAGGCACCTCTGCTGCCTCCCTTGCATTCCTCTCGGTCAATCACTATAATGGCCTGCCTCCCATTCTGGTGGGATTGTTCAGGATGTCGTGGGCAAGCTTCAACAGTACCAGAAAGTGCAAGTCAGAAAGACCCAGGATTCAGCCCTAGTTGCATGAACTGCTGACAGCTGCAGGTAATTAGACCGTCATGAGACAGGTTAGTTTTACCCTACTGATGATGTCCATACAATTTTGCATACTATTGCAGTGCCTGCACCCAGGGGTTGGAGCCTACCTTTCTGCTTTAGCTCCTTGGGACCTCTGAGCGGTTAACTTTTTCTCTCATTAATATGTACGGCCTATGTTCCTCTGAGTGAATGGCCTTACACAGCGTGAATTCTATGCCCAACAAACACATATGTGTACAGAAAGCTGTTTACCACTGTACATGCTTTCAGACCCAGAAACAAATTCTCCCAAAAGATTATCTTAGACCAGTGGTTCTCAACTCCTGTCCTCAGGACCCACTAACAGACCAGATTTTAGGTATTACCTTGGGGAGATGCAGACTAGCATACTGCAATCACTGAGCAGCAAATTACATCACCTGATGTATTTCAGTTATCTTGTAAACCTGGTCTGTTAGTGAGTCCTGAGTAGAGATGGGCTCGGTCCTGCCAGGAACCCGACACTGCACATGGCTAATCACAGGCAGTTGAAACATTTCCTGGTTTTCAGCTGCACAGATCGGGAAATGTCTCACTGCCTGTGATTAGCTTGTTCAATGTCGGCATCCTGGCGGGATCGGGCACCTGGGATTTTGAACATGCACAAGCCCATCTTTAGTCCTGAGGACTGGAGTTGAGAACCACTTTCTTAGACTGAAAGCATGCAGGACATGCTTCCGGCAAAGCAATCACATACCCATTGAGCCCTGCCCTTTCTATCAGTGGTGACCTTGTGTTCAAGAATAAAGCTTTTATGGACTTTTGAATTGAGAATTTGACACTGTTTCTTCTCTTCATGTACATTTCCCAGAATTGGATGTCTTAGCTCTTTGAGACAATGCCCGCATTTCACATTTTTTGAGCAGCTTAGATCCATCTAATATTGACCACTACCAACCTGTATTTGAAGAAGGCTGAGCATCAAGTGCAGTGCCTCCATCTCATTTTGTTAGACCAATCCAACAAGGTCTTCATTATTGCCATCCCTATAGACTTCCTGAATTTTTATTGGAAGAACAGTGTACCCTGGACTTACAGTTCATCCACCTTGGGACCACATATACCTAGATCTGGACTACTAGTTGACAACAGCGACTGCTCTACTCATTTAGTCATCAGTTATAGATGCAGAGTTGGCAAAGGTTTCTTTTAGCCTCTCTTCCACCAACCTTATGGCCCGTACACACGACCTGAAAATTAGACAACAGATCGTCCGACTTTATTCCCTTAATAGTTGCAAGTAGAAATTGAATAGGTTACTAAAGTCATGAAAATTCTCATACGACAGAAAAAAAAAATCGGAAGTAATGGCATGTGTTGTAGTGTATTTTCGGGTGACAACTGTACTAACTAAACGATCATATAATATCGGTTGAATTGTCGTGATCGGCTCTCGAAAGCTTTGTACTAACGATCTGATTATCATACGATTCTTCCTCGGACAACCATTTTCGTACGATATTCGGATTGTGTGTACGGACCATAAAGGTGCGTTGTGTGCCTGTGACAGACAATCTTGTTATTATGTGATGTTAAAGCTAACCAGTTGATTAAAAGAAGAGAGAGATTTCACAAGACAATCATTCTAAAGGGCAGGAAGGTAAAAATCCATGGTTGGCTCTTAGGCCGTGTACACACGATAGGTTAACCAGAGGACAACGGTCTGATGGACCGTTTTCATCGGTCAAAACCGGTCGTGTGTAGGCCCTATCGGTTACTTACCTTCGGTTAAAAAAAAGACAACTTGCTTTAAATTTTAACCGATGGACGCCTTACCGATAGGTCAAAACCGATCGTTAGTCCGCACGACCATCGGTTAAAAATCCATGCGTGCTCAGAATCAAGTCGACGCATGCTTGGAAGCATTGAACTTCATTTTTTTCAGCACGTTGTTGTGTTTTACGTCACCGCGTTCTGACACGATCGGTTATTTAACTGATGGTGTGTAGGCACATCAGACCATCAGTCAGCTTCATCGGACTGCTCTCATCGGATGGACTGATTGTGTGTACGAGGCTTAAAGCATGCCGGTTTTTGGTCTGTGAACCCAACCTTAATAACTCCATGGGTTTCACTTTAATTCATAGCTCTGCGCTTTTGCTGACCTACTTGTTTTTTTTTTTTTACTGTTTTTTTTTTGGCTTTCTGGTTTGTAGAACTTTCTGTGTAATGGTTGCTGCTGAAATTACACTTTCCTGTGCATTACTATAATGAAATGTAATTGTGGGATCATAGCCATTAATAGCAGTGTGCCGTTACACCAGCAGCAATGCTAACAATTTGGTAAGAAGCAATTCGACGTAGAGTTGGAATAATTACATACAGCGTGTGAACTCTGAAAAGCAATCTAATAGATCTATAAAACCGCACACGTTCAGTAAACATACAGTAGAGAATGACTTATTTTACACTTGTCTACTTGATTATTTAAAAATCTTTCATGCGACAAGTCTACTTTAAATGAGATCATCAAAGGGCGCATCGCTTTCATTTTTGTTTAATTATGTTTTCTTTATATTTTCTGTCTGTAACAATTTATCACTCATAATAGCCATCTATAGCTGGTTGTCATATCAGCTGGCAATAAATCCCCATTATAAATGATCTGGTGCTACAAAAGATGTATAAGAGGATTGGTTTAGGGATTAAGGACCTGATGAGCTCACTGCATGAAGACATAAAAAAATACATACAAATCTGGAATAACTTGACCGTAAAAATATGAATATGTTTTTACTGCCTTTAAAAAAATTCCCCAAAAATGTATTACAGGATAAGAAGTAATATAAGTGTAGCAAAGTTACTTTCCCTATATTGGCAGAGGTTCTAAGCCCTTCCCCACTAAAAAAAAAAAAAAAACTAAAACTTTACTAAACCAGTACACTAGGTTTACACTTATGCATTTTTGTTACTGCGTTTTGCAGTTTGCACAAAAGCACTGCAGTCCATTTACATGGTTTCCTATGGTACACGTTCCCATCTATGCATTTTACGTCCGGTACGTTTTTCTTTTTATTGTAATTTTTTACACAACCCCTTTTTTTTGGTGAATGAGTAGGGGTACTATGTACTCCCTACTCATTCACATGGGGGCGGCGGCATCTGGGGAACCCCTTGTTATACCCGCAGACCCCCTTAAGCACTGGGCCAGGGTTGTGGGGAAGAGAACCTTGTTGATGGGGACATGGTGTTTTGGTGGGGGGCATGTTAAATGCATGTGGCCTGGTATGGAGGGGGCTCGCTAGTCCCGGACTTAACAGCTTGACATCTCTAGGAACTCGCATGTTTTCTCCTTGGGGGTTCCTCTGCAGTCACTGTCAATGTGGCGTTCATGCTCATGCATTTCTATGTTTTTAATTTTATAATATTATTTTTCATCAGTTTTGTGTGATTTATATTATGTGTCTTTTTCTATGACTATTTTTGTAATAAATATATTTTTATAATTTTTATTTATTTATTATATTGCCCTTGAAATCTAATTTATTTAAGGTAATCCTTTTGTTGGCTCGCTAGTCCCTATCCATTTCCTGACCTTCCGGGCTGCATGCTCAAATAAGGGTCTAGTATAGACCTTGGGGGGGGGGGGGGTACCCCACACCATTTTCCTTTTTACATTTTGGCACTTCCCTCAAAATTCATACCAGACCCAAAGGGCAGGGCCTGGTATGGATTGGGCAGGGACCTCATGCCAATTTTTTTATTGCTGGCAATTATTTTTTTTACATTCAGCTGTCAGCAGGGAACGCTGCTAACAGCTGATGACTCGTCGGTTGAAAAGGACGCAGTGGCCGGCTTCCTGCTTTTTCAAGACCCCGCCTATCCAGAAGAAGTGTATAAAATCTCTAAAAGTTATTTTTTTATTTTTTGTGTCCCATTAGATTTTTCTTGGACACAACAGAAAGCGAGAGGAGATTTTTCCAAAGTTAGGGAAATTTTCTTAGTTGTCCTCTGTTATACTTGACCCAGTGACAACTAATATGTTAAAGTATTACTAAGCACACAACAGTACAATCAGTCTGTATATGCAGTAAAGCATGCTGGTTATACTCACTGTGGAACCCAAGGGGTTAATCCTGTGCATTGTGTAAAAAGTCTATTTGATCCTGTCTTCTCTGATCCTACCCTTCTTCCACAGTCCCCAAACCATCTCCTGATAGAACAGAGCCTTGGGGGCACTTTATGCACGCTCAGTTTGGCGTGTATTGCTAGAGAGCTTTTTTTTGGGGGGGGGAGGGTGCATGTGGTCAACACTGTCTAGACAATGTGTGGGGGTTCCTGCAGCCTCATAGGACAGTCAGAGAAGAATGAAAACTCCTCCTACAGGCTTTAACCGAACACTGATGGAAGTCAAAAGACTCCTTTATACTGCTGATGAGAAAATGTATTTTGCAGTTTATATTTACTAAAATAATTGCATTTCCGTGTTCTGTGTACTGTGGGAGACTAGATATAGTGAATGCATGGTCCAGGGTTTAGTAACACTTTAGGTTTCCCCTCAGTTTCCAGGCCTGGTGACAGTGTTCATCAGGATAAATGAAAAAAGCATAAATATCTTAAGTGGGAGACATAGGCAGAAATAAAAACCTTTCTGTTCTATCCCCTTTTTTACGCTATCCAAAAAAGATGCATTTAAAGCGGAACCTCACCACTGCATCAATCCTCTCCAGTGCAGCCATTGTCAGGAAAGGAGTGACATGGCAATCCCAGGAGGCAGTGCGACCTGGCCTAGGCCAGAAAGCAGGTAGTGCTATGTTGCAACGTAAAAAATATTAACCTTTTTGCCATTTTTGAAAGAGGGAGGAAACTTTTTTTTTTTTTTTTTTAAGTTTTTGGATAGGGGGGAGAAGAATTAGATCACCTGTTGGGTTTCTATTGTTGTCTGTACCCCACCACTGAGATTTGTCCTATTTGTCTCTATTGGTTTCTATTTGTCCTGTTTACCATTTTCACCGAAAGTGAACGAGGCCAAACAATCCCAAATTTTGAGTTGTTACCAGAACAGGAGTATAGGGGAAATCTTCCAATGGGGACACCACTTCATGTGACAACCAGAAATTCCCTCAATTTGTAGAGATCTTCTCTCACTTCCTGTATGGCTATGGGACAGGAAATAAGGTGAAATAAGGTGAAAAAGCACCTCCCCCCCCCCCCACCGTTTACTTACCTGAGCCGTCGAAACTCCTGCGTCGAGAATCTGGATCTTGGCCCGGTCTCACCTCTTCATTGGATAGATTGATAGCAGCGCAGCTATTGGCTCCCGCTGCTGTCAATCAAATCCAATGACGCAGCGCTGTGTCAATGGACGCAAATGCTGGACACGGGAGCGTGCGCGCAAGGTAAACCCCTTGGAAAAGCGCTTCCCAGAGGGGGTTATCTGATGCGGGGAGGAGCCCAGACAGCCACAGAGGGACCACAGAAGACCAGGTTCGGGGCCACTCCGTGCAAAACAAGCTACACATCGGAGGTAAGTATGACATGTTTGTTATTTTGAAAAAAAAATGTAACCTTTACAATCACTTTAATGTATAGGTGCTGAAATTTCTGATGTTCATTTTAAAGTAATCATTTTTTTATTTTATTTTTGGATTTTCCATAATAATTTTCACAAAATGAACATGAGCTCTATTGTGAGTGTAATTTTTATCATAGCTCCCGGTATAATGTTCATAAGCTCTTTCATGCATCTTTGATAGAGGAGATGACCCTGTTGGTTCCTCGTTCCGACACCTGCGTTTATTAATCTCCTTATTTCTGCAGGAACGTGTCGGCGGAGAATAACTGTCTACTTGATGAGATTAAACCCTCATTCAACTAGTGGCTTCTCTGTGCGGGTTTCAGAGTGTTGCATGGGGATTGTGAAGAGCCGCCATCTGACCACAGATGTCTTCCTGGCAGGGAGGCTTTGGCATGCTCTTACAAAAGTGAAGTTGCTCTGCTCTCGTCTGCCTGCCCAACTGGAAAGCTATTGATTCCAATGTTTGGCTCAGACAGCGAGGAAGATTTTGGACAGTAAACTACCAGAGAAAACTTTGCTGTGATGTGTGTGAACTGATGAATGCTAACATGCTCACCATGGCGGTTAAGGTTAGAGCATTAGCACTGGGCCTCCTGGCAGACAAGTTACTAACAGGCCATGTCCTGAAATATCTGGACTTCAGGCAAACCGCTAAATAAAATACTTACATGGGAGAAAATCATAGGATTTGTATTTCTGCTCATTCAGTCCTGAGATTTACAAATAACACAGTCCTACAGGGCAGCACTTACTCCTTTCTAGCCTAGGCAGCTTTTATGTTTCCCCAGATCCATGCTTGTGCAGATGTGCTGACCTTCAAAGACCTTCGGCACGTCTGCGCATTTGCCCACACACATGCCCGAACATGACGTGATTAGGAAGTGTGGGACTTTGTGTTCAGGCCGCAGATGCACATCATTTCCTGTACCTTCCTAATTGTGCTATGCAAGTGCAGATCTGCTGCAAGGCTCTTTCAAGTTCTGAAGATTGGTCAAAGCGGTCATGTGCCAGTGCTGAGCAATCAGAATCGCTCTGATCCGTGTGGCGCCCTAAGAAAAGAAGAGAGGAAGAGCAGGGATTTTAAATCCCTGGACTACTTCCCTGGCAGTGTAGGCACTAACCGCTACCCTGTTTTCCCAGAAATAAGCCCTACCCTGAAAATAAGACCTAGTCTGGTAAATAAAAAATAAATAAAATAACAAACATGTCTATACTTACCTACTCTGTGCAATGGAATCATGCAGGTCGGGCAAAACCTCCTTTTTTTCGGGTCCCCGGCCGGAATTCCTGGCCCCTCCTCTCTGGCCGGTGCCCCCATCGGAAGCCTCTCCCCATGGGGGCACCCATGCATGCTTGCACCCGAGTCCCTCTGCTGCGTCCATGGACTCGGCCCCGCCCCCTGCTTCCTCATTACTTGCTGTAATTTCTTCTCAAATTTAGGCTAATATGTATTCTGATACATGTTTTTGATAACAAAGGAAATTTCAATAAGCGTATATTGATTGGTTTGCGAAAAAGTTATGGCGTCTATATATTGGAATTTTTATAATTTTTTAACTAGTAATGGCGGCGATCAATGACTTATGGCGGGACTATGATATTTTGGCAGACAATCTCACACTAATAGACACTTTTGACACTTTTTTTACTACACTTTTTTTTACTATTAATAGTGGCGATCAGCAACTTTAACCTTATAGCTGGATTGCAATATTGCGGTAGATAAATTTGACACTTTTTGACACTTTTCTGGGGAACCAGTGACATTAATACAGTGATCAGTGCTGAAAATATGCACCGTCACTGTACTAATGATACTCTGCTCTGCCTTGCTTTCATATTCTGTGTCTCTCCTCGCTGAGCAGCGGGTGCCGACGAACATCCATTGGCTGCGATTGGACACAGTGTGTGCGCATCCTACCCGGAAGTTCCGAATCGCGTACTAGGAACGTAATCTGGCTCAGCTGCTGCTAATAGTATGCAGTCGGCAAGTGGTTAAAAAACGCTTGTATAGGCTTGGGGTCTTCTGGGGTCCCTCGGCGGTTCTCTCGGCTCTTCCACACTTATAATAACCCCCTCTGGGAAGCGCTCTGCCAAGGGGGTTACCTTGCAGGCGCTCTGCTGAATCCATAGCCGCCAACTACAGAACTTGGTCCCGCCACCTGGCCCTTGCGTCATTGGAGTTGATTGACAGCAGCGCGAGCCAATGGCTGCGCTGCTATTAATCTATCCAATGAAGAGCGGAAAAGACCAAGCAAAGATAGAGCGCATTCGCGACGTGGGACTTTTCAGGGCTCAAATAAGTAAAACAGGGGGGCTGGGGGGCCAGTGATCGTAAGATGTTTTTTCACCTTAATGCATAGGATGCATTAAGGTGAAAAAACATGAACCTTTACAACCCCTTTAAAATGTTTTCAGTTTTTTTAAGCACTTTCAGCAGCTAATTGAATCACTTACTGAGTATGCAGGTTCTTATACCTGTACATAACAAATCGGCCTCCTACTATGGTACAGATTGTCCCTGATAGCAGGGGCCCATTAAGTATAGGCATTTTCGATACTGTAGATTGATGAATATCTTTGCTTGCTTCGCAGGGACCACCCACTTCTTTTTTCGGAGAGTAAAGAAGAGAAAAGAGCAGCACTTTGCAGTATATACATATCTTTTTGTTTGCAGTCAGGTATATACTGCATAGTGCTGCTCTTTTCTCTTTACTCTTCTGAAGAAGCAGGAGGTGGTCCCCACAAAACATTGCAAGGATTTAAAGTGTTTGTTAAGTAAAATTTATAAATCGCTGCCAGCCCCTCTATTAGACTCGATTCACACTAATGCGTTTTTTGATGCATTTTGCAGGAAGGCTGGGGATTTCTTTAACATGAGTTCCTATGGAACACGTTCACATCAATGCTCTTTTGTGCTTCTGCGTTTTTGGAAAGGGTCAGGGACTTTTCTTCCTGCAAAATGCAGCGTTTTGCATTTAATAGACTTCAACTGACCCACATCCAACACGCAAGTACTTTTTTTTTTGCTGCAATTTGCATTTTGCGTTTTTTTTTTTTTTGCTGTATATAACTGGTTGCTAATGAGGCGGTCCCCCACAAAATCTATACCAGAACCTTATCTGAGCTTGCAGATCAGGAGAGGGAGGGGATGATCGAGCCCCCCCCCCCCTTCCGAGCCATACCAGACCACCTTTCCCCCATGTTAATCAAGGGCCTCTTCCCGATAACCCTTACCTGGTGGTTGTTGGGGTCTGTGGGCGGGGAGCTTATCGGAAATCTGGAAGACCCCTTTAACAAGAGCCCCCAGATCCCGCCCCCTCTATGTGAATTAGTATGGGGTACCCCTACCCATTTACCAAAAAAAAAGCAGTGTAGTGTAAAAAAAAAATACAATAGACAGTTTTTTAAAAGTATTTTATTAAAAATATCTTCTTCCCCACTTCTTCCTCCATCTTCTTTCTCATGTCTTCTTTGTCCGGTGGTGTTCTTCCTCTGCCGCCGCTCCCGCCACCGACCCCTTGGATAACAATGGGGCGTGGCCATCAGACAACGACATCCTGAGGCCCTGCTCCCTTGTGTAGTCATGGATACATCATGCCCCGGACAGTGAAGTCACAAGGGGACGGGGCCTCCGGATGACACCATAAAATCTTCAAGCCCCCATCGTTATCGAAGACATGCTTGCATCGGCGCGGACAGATCAGCAGGACTCGGCATCGGAGGAGGGTCGGCAGCGGCAGAGGAAGAAGAACACAAAAAAGACAGGAGAAAGAAGAAAACTGGGAGAAGGAGAAAGATGTGGGAGAAGATGGAGGAAAATGATATTTTTTATAAAATATATATATTTTTTCCATTTGGCCTTGGGGGGGGGGGGGGGTTCCCCTTCAAATCAATACTAGACCCAAGAGCCTGGTATGTCCAAAAATGTGGGAAGCACCGCAAAAAGCACTACAGAAACTTTCAAAAGCAACATACATAGATGTGAATCGAGCCTTAGAGCCTGGCATACCACACAATGTTAGTCATATCTAAAAACGAGTGTTGTAAATACCTATTCAGATCTATCTTCAGGCTGGTCACAATATATGGCTTCTGTGAGAGGGCCTGTGATCTCCCTCTGATGTCAGCCCGGGGAGACCACGTGACCTCCTGCAGAAGCCCTATCTCAGAGCTGTAAAGCGGCCACGAGTCACATGACCGGCCTGAAGATAGCTCTAAATAGGTATTTACAACGCTCGTTTAAAAAAAAATGGCTAACATCGTGTGGTATGCCAGGCTCTAATAGAGGGACTGGCAGGGACCATTGTAGGTTTTTTATTTTTATTAATAAATTCTACTCTAATTCATCCCAAAAGTGTTCTGTCCTGTTGAGGTCAGGCCAGTCAAGTTCCTCCACCCCAAACTCCCTCATCCAGTCATTTTGAAACAGGAAGGGGCCATCCCTAAACTATTCCCACGAAGTTGGGAGCATAAAATTGTCCAAAACATCTTGGTATGCTGAGGCCTTAAGAGTTCCCTTCACAGGAACTAAGGGACCAAGCCCAACCCCTGAATAACAACCCCACACCATAATCCCCCCTTCCAGCAAATAATTTGAATCGGTGCACCAAGCAAGGCCTATAAAAACATGGATGAGCGAGTTTGGGGTGGAGGAACTTTACTGGCCTGCACGTCAACCCGATAGACCTCCTTTGGGATGAATTAGAGTGGAGACTGATAGCCAGGCCTTCTCGTCCACAACAGTGCCTGACCTCACAATTGCGCATCTGGAACCCTTCCCAGAATAGTTGAAGCTGTTATAGCTGCAAAGGGTGGGCCAATTCAATATTGATCGCTACGGGCGAAAGCCTTGTACACACGTACGGGATTCCCGGTGGTAAATGTCTGCCGGGAAAACCGAAAACCTGCTCGTTAACTTTTTCCCCCTACATACCACTGGGTTTCCTGACAGGAAAACTGCGATGAGAGCTTTGGTCGGGAATCCCGGCCGTGTGTATGCTCCATCGCAGTGTTTCCCATAGGGAAACTGCCGGGTTAAAAACCGCCGAGAGTCCCAGCGGGAAAAAAAAGCTGGTTCTCTTTTTTTTTTTGCAGTTTTCCTGTCTGGAAAACTGCGATAGAGCATACACACGGCTGGTTTTCCTGGCCAAAAGCTCTCATGGCAGTTGTCCTGTTAGGAAAACTGGTCGTGTGTATGAACTCGTCGGGCAAAACACATTGTTTTCCTCGTCAAGTTCCTTGTTCGGCTGTCGAGGAACTCAATTTTCTCCATTCCCGTCGAGGAAAAAGAAAACATGCTCGTTGAGTTTCTCAACAGTTTCCTCTTCGAAAAATGTACACACGACCGGTTTCCTCGGCAAAACACGTCTCCCAACAAGTTTCTTGCTGGATTCTGCCGAGGAAACCGGTGGTGTGTACAAGGCCTGAGGCTTAAGACTGGGATGCCGTTAAAGTTTGTGTGTGTGTAAAGCCAGATGTCCCAGTACTTTTGGCAATATAGTGTAGTTTTGGTAGATCCAAAGTTGATTATATAGAGACTGTAACATGTATGGTGAGCCTGTGTTTTAAACACAAAACAAACCCATCAAACAATGTAGTTTAGACATATAATGTGAGCCATTGTTCGATAATAGGTTTTCATAGTGTCTGATAATAAGCACAGTGTGTATTGTGAAGTAAAATCCTTTCACTTTCAAAGCACTAAAACACAGAGATGACCTCTTTTCTTTTTGTTTATGATAATTCTTGTTATTGGCTGCATCGGTCTTCTTCACAATGGTTTCCACAATATGATCACATAGCAGAGGCTGTCACAGGATTTTCACAGGAAGCGCAACCTCCTCCTCATAAAATTGCAGTGCATACGTAGGAAATGTAAACAAACACACCGCGGAGGGACTCTTCAGCCCCATCTGCTGGGGAGAGGCGGTAATTTTCGTAGATTTATGAGAAGTTAATGGACTTTGAAGAATGAGTAGATAAACAAATGCTTGACGGTAGCATTTAAAAATACACATATTATATGCCTGAAAGAAAATGTATGAAAGGAGAACCTGCAGTAGATTGTAAAACATCTGATTTAGAATAAATTGTATATCTCATGCAAGAAAGTAAGGATCCCGAGCTTAACCACCTCAGCCCCGGAAGGTTTTACCCCTATATGATCAGGGCATTTTTTTTGCTATTTAGCGCTGCTCTATTTTTAATGGTAATTGCGTATTCATGCAACGCTATACCCAAACAAAATGTATATCTTTTATTTTTTTACTCAAATAGATCTTATAGTAGTATTTGATCACCACTGTTTTTTTTTTTTTGGTTTATTATATAAATGAAAAAAATGCAAATTTAACCATTTAAGGACCGCCTCCTGCACATTAACGTCGGCAGAATGGCACGGCTGGCCACATGCACGTACAGGTGCAGCTATAAAACATATCTAATAAAATAAATTTAAAAAAAATCCCATTATGTGTATATTGATTGGTTTGCGTGAAAGGTATCTACAAACGATCGTGTATATATATATACTGGAATTTTTATTATTATTATTTTTTTATATTACTAATGGCCGTGTTCAGTGACCTATAATGAGACTGCGATAGTGCAGTGTGCAATCTGACACTAACTGACACTGGGTGGGAGCTGACTTAACTGCCACTGACATCACCAGAGACACTAATACAGTGATGAACCTAGTTGGGATAGGTTAACATCTCGGGTAATCAAGGGGTTAAATGTGTGCCTAACAATGTGTGTTGTTTTTTTGCTAAAGATCGCTATGTTTCTTATGTCTGCTCTGTTCCCTCTGTACAGAGCCCTGTGTTGATTGCATGTGTGCCCTAAACCTGGAAATGGGCAGCTATGTACCAGTATGCTGCTTTGCCTGTACGGGCCGTCTGTCTGTGGTACATTGCGGGTGGGCAGTCCGCAAGTGGTTATAGTGTTTTTACACTTTTGAAGTTAAATTTGAAAAAAAAAAAAAAAACAGTATATATTTGTTATGTTTTCTTATTCACACATCATACCTAAAACATTTTTTTAAATATTTCTCACCTTTTAAATGTTACTTAGTGGGAGGTGTCATGGCAGTCTGTCCTCATTAAAGGGGTTGTAAAGGAAATTTTTTTTTTTCATAATAAGCATCCTTTACCAGCAGGCATTCCTCTTTTCACTTCCTCATTGTTCATTTTTGCTCTATTTCTTCTCTGTTCTGTTCATTTCCTGCTTGTCTGATTTTACTGACCACCGTGATGGGAGACTTTACTGCGGTGGGCAGTAACGTGCTCGCCTTCTCCTGGGAACTACATCTGTGAGGCAGGACGCTCTCTACGTGTAGAGACTTCAAGGAGGTGTGAATTACTGGGCATGCCGCAATTCATACTGGGAAATGTAGTTCTTACATGAACAAGTGATGCAAACCAGGAAGTTAATGAGAGAACAGAAGCTTGAACGCCGGAGGTGATATAGATGAAGGAATTTAATAGGTATTTACTCGTTTGTTAACAGAATCATTACACTATTCTGTCTGTCTACCTTGCAGACATTAATTTTAGGCAAAACATTTTTTTCCTTTACAACTCCTTTACCTTACAATGCAAGAAGCCCAGCCTCTACACCATATGGCTCTATTCCTTCCACTGACATCAACTATAGGGCACAATTCCTCCCAATGATCGGCAAAGGGTTGTCGGTAAGATCAACATGGGGCAATGTGCTTCGGGGTGGGGAGCACAGGGCCCCCCTGCCCCAAAGCACCCACCCCCCATGTTGAGATCCAGGATCTCTAGCAAAGCGCGGTGACGTACAACACGTACAACGGCACTATAAAGGGGAAGTTCCATGCGGATGACGCCACCCTTGGGGCTGCTTTAGCTGATTTCCTGTTAGTAAAAGACAATTCGCGTTTTTCTGTCTGTTACAGCGCGATGAATGTGCTTACTCCATTACAAATGGTAGTTTTACCAGAACGAGTGCTCCCGTCTCATAACTTGCTTCTAAGCATGCGCAGGTTTTTAACATCGTTTTAGCCCACACACGATCATTTTTTACAACCCGAAAAACGACATTGTTTAAAACGTTGTTAAGAAATGCAGCATGTTCGAGGAAAAAAATTGTTGTTTTTCAGAACCCGAAAAATGATGTGAAGCCCACACACGATCGTTTTAAATTAAAATTTTTAAAAACGTTTTTTTTCATGCCGAAAAATAATCGTGTGTATTCGGCATTAGATCCAGAACTGTACTAAGCTCTATGATATTGCTGAAGTTGAAGGCCTTGGAACAATGTACTAAAGACAAGGGAGACGCATTAGAAACTGGTCTGTTTGCCACAGTCACATACCTGGAGCTAAACCTCTGCTTTGTGGGAACCTCTTTTTTGGGAAGTCTGAGCATCTATTCAAAGGACTCACCACTCTAGGGAAATGAGGCAACACTGGGTTTCCCATCTGCATCCTTCTGTTCTACAAGTTCTGCAATAAAGTTAAAGGATAGACATTCAAAGACTGGTTTGCCATCTTAAACTTTAGGAAGTAGGTGAAACTGCCTAGGGCCAAGGTATGTTGTTAATAATAGTTACATAGTTGGCAAGGTTGAATAAAGACACCAGTCCATCCAGTTCAATCTGTGTGGGCGTGGGTGCTCATGTGCAAAAAATCATATCCCATATCCCTGTTTACTGTGATCGCTAAGATGCCCATTTAAGAGTTTTTTGAAGGTATCAATACTTCCTGCTGATATCACCAAATGTGGAAGTGAGTTCCATGTCCTTACTGCCTTGACAGTGAAAAAAAACCTACGAAGTTTGAGTTTAAACAGCTTTTCCTCCAATCTCATTAAGTGGCCCTGTCCCTTCTTATACTCTATACTTGAAATTGAATAGTTTCCTATCTATGCTGGGCTTACCATTGAGATATTTGTATATCACTATCATATCTCCTCTCAAGCATCTCTTCTCCAAGGAGAATATGTTTTAATGTGTGTATTCTTTCCTCGAAACTGAGGTCCCTTTTTAGTTTTGTCCCCATTCTCTGGACTCTCTCCAGTTCCAGCACATCCTTCCCGAGGGTTGGTGACCAGAACTGGACAGCATACTCTAGATGTGGCCAAACCAGAGTTTTATATATTGGCAGGATTATCATTTTATTCCCTTTTTTTAGGCATGTCATTATTCTGCTGGGTTTTCTTGCTGCAGCTTGACATTGTATGCTATTGATGAGCCTGTCATCTACTAGGACCCCCAGATCTTTTTTCTATCCTGGAATCTCCCAGAGGTTCTCCCCCTAGTGGGTAACTTGTGTTCATATTCTTAGCCCCCAAGTGCATTCCTTTGCATTTTTCAACCTTTGTTTGCCATATAGCTGCCCAAGCCATTATTTTATTGATGTCTTCTTGTAAGGTTCCTATATCCTGCTGTGAAGGTATTGCCCTACTTAGCTTTGTACTGTCAGCAAACTGAGATTGAGCCAATTATCTCATCCTCTATATCAGGGATCACAAAAAGTGTAGCTGCTGGCTTTTAATAAACAGACACTCACCTGCTCCATGGTCCAGCGGCGTGCCGCCCGGAGCTCCGCTCCTCTCCCACCTCTCCGACCGGCGTCTTCATTCCTAGTGTGGGCACCCGGCCGTGACAGCTTTCGGCTTCACGGCCGGGCACTCACTGTGCATGTGCGAGCGGCGCTGCGCTCTGTGAGTGGTCAGACGATCGCCTGCAACCTGTCACATGTCCCCGGCGATCACCTACAGGGAGGGTACGCCGTTGGCGATATGACATATCGCCTAAGCGGTCCCTGGGCGGAAGGAGGAAGTGGGACAGGAAGTCTCACTCCTACTGAAGCCCCCCCTCCCTCCCCCAAAAAATTACATGTCAAATGTGGCATGTAGGGGCAAGGAGTAGTTTAAGTGGAAGTTCCACTTTTGGGTGGATCTCCGCTTTAATGCCATTCTGAGTATATGCCATTTATTACCACTCTTTGGACGCGTTCCTGTACCCAATTTTCTATCCATCTACATACCTTAAAGTGTATGCCTATAGACCTCAGTTTGGAAATTAAGCGTTGGTGGGGGACTGTATCAAATGGTTTTACAATGTGCAATTGTATGGATCTGAAATAACGAATAGGCTCTAATATTTGTAGCGCCCTCTTGTGGAAGAATCTTTGGAATTTCTTCATGAACACTCTAAAGGCCGTATTAAGACAATGATGCATAGCTGTTTATTAACAGATTCTGCTTTATTCTTTGTTGCTGATTTTCCTATTTGAAAATGACTTGAATTGTTAATAAACCGCCGTGCGTTGTATTAATAATTCTTTGCAAGTTGGCCTTACCATCCATCTCCTGTCATGTCTCATTTCTCATGTCATGTAAGCAATTTGTTTAAATAAATGTTTTCAAATGCATCAATAAATGCTTAATAGGCATGTCTGTTTTTTTATGTATATAATCCATAAATGAAATCAATAATTCATTACAAGTGTAACAAAATTCTCTTGAGCCTGTCATAAACATTCTTTTGTAGTTTGTACATTTTCTTTTATGTTTCATATGTAGAAATACATGAGTTCTTCATGAAACAAAGTGATTTTTAATATGAAAAGACTGCAGTTTAGATTACTATAATTAAAGAAGAGTCGTGCCCCCATTAATTTCAGAAAATCTGCAACCCTTTGTGAAAAGTCACACAGTAAGTTTAGAAGAATTAAAGAACTATAGGCAAAACTTTTTTTTCATTTTAGGGATGGTTATAACCCCTGTCGGATTTTTTTTTTTTACCATTTGTGTCCCATTGGGGAGATTTCCCCTCTCTTCCTGTCCTGTAACCAAACAGGAAGTGAGCAGAAATCCCTGCAAATTAAGGAAATTCCTTGGAGACCCCCAGCTCACCAGAACTAGTGTCCCCATTGGAAGATTTTATTGCTTCCCTGGGGACAAACCAAAATTTGTGATTTTCTTTTACTTTCAATAATAGTAAACAGCACAAATAGAGGGGGTGAATCTCCTTAACAGGGGGACAAATGGCAATAAAAACTGACAAGCGTTCTAAATCGCTCTGCATTCTGTCCAAAACTAAAAAAATAAAAAGTTTTGCCTTTAGTTATTCTTTAAGCCCTTGATGCCGATGTAACACATACGGCCCCTTTTTCTGTGGGTGCATATCTCCCTTTGTGCTGGAGACTAGGGTCTCATCGGGATCTGGAACTCCGAATTCAGGCTCACCTGATCACTGTGGTAGTCTCTGATTGGCTACCACAGTGATCAGTCATTGTGAAGCCTGCCCCTGTGTTTCTCTCTCTGTGAATTGAGAAGAAAGATGCGATGGGGGTTATTTACGAAAGACAAATCCACTGCAAAGTGCACTTGGAAGTGCAGTCACTGTAAATCTAAAGAGTAGATCTGAAATGAGGGGAAGCTCTGCTGATTTTATTCTCCAATCATGTTTAAGCTAAAAGGCTGTTTTTTATTTTTCTTGCATGTCCCCCTCGGATCTACAGCGACTGCACATCCAAGTGCACTTTGCAGTTGTAGTTTGCACTTGTAGTGCAAAGTGGATTTTCCTTTAGTAAATAACCCAAATGTATCTTTCTCACTCCTTGCAGAGAGAGAAAAAACAAGTGTGTGTAAAAATATAAAATGAAAAAATACCTAGATCAAGGATTGTATGGAGGTGGGTAGTATGTGCAGGATGGTGTCATTAGTTCTTTATTTATTTTATTTCTTTTTTACAATTACATTTTTTTTTGCATTTTTTTTAAATGCATTTTGGGGACCAGTGGATGGTATCAGTAGGGCAGTGGGCAGTGTAAGTGGTCGGTAAGTTGAGCTGGGAATTTTCTTTAGTTTTGTTTGACATGCATCACCCTTCCATGTGCTCCTTGCTGCAAAGGCCAGTTATGGGTGGAGGCAGTGGGCAGTTGTATTTACCAGTTAAAGGAATGGTGCCTCGTCATTGGTGTCAGTGGAAGCGATGGTGCCTCATTGGTGTCAGTCCTTCGGACTTTTTCCATTGGAAATTCCGACCATGTGTATGTCCATCAGAGTTTTTCCATTGGATATTCCGAGGAATTCTGTCGGAGTTTACATAGAGAATATGTTCTCTTTTCCTCCGATGGAATCCTGATGTGAATTTGTTTGGACAAAGTTTTGATCGCGTGTACGGGGCATAAGTGAGAGGAATAGTGCCTTGTATCAGTGGGAGAAACAGTGCCCCAAGGGCCGGGTAAAAGCAAGGACAGGTCCGCATTCGGCCCAAAGGCCAAAGTTTGATGAACCACTGTTCTAGAACATGTGTGAAAAATTAGGAATGAACTTGTATGCTTCATGGAACGTCTCTCCGTGTTAACAGTATATCAGTTTTGGTTTAGTAAATGTTCATTCGTTATCTGCGGTAGATCAGGTCACATGTTTCACTTTGATTTGCCAGGAAGGCATTGCTCTGCTTTATGGTTTAAATACCTCTTTAAAAAAAAAATAATAATTCAACAACAGCTGAACTTTACCATTTTTTTTGATATTGGTACGAATAAAAATAAATATTGGTATTTTTCTTACAGTGCTGAGGATGTGGTGACTAAACTGAATGGCAATCAGCTGACAGTGGAGTATTTTGAAGAAACTGGTTTTACAGAACCAATTCTGGTGCCAAAGAAAGATGGTCTTGGCATTTCTGTACCCGCTCCAACCTTCTATGTCAGTGACGTGGAGAATTATGTTGGTAAGTTCCTATTCTCTGTCGTCACGTCTACCTTATTTTTGATAATGTGAAATACCCCATTAGCTTCATACAGTTAAGGGTGTGATATACCCTCATTCTATCACAAATGATAGTAGTTAACTTATCATTTCTTTATGCTGTTGGCCATTCAGGTGTATGTCAAAGAAAAACAAAAATAAACATATTCAGTACATCTCTGTGATACAGTTGGGAACATAATTATTTGATCCCCTGCAGATTTTATACGTTTGCCCACTTACAATGAAATAAAGGGTCTATAATGTTTATCATAGGTGTATTTTAAATGATAGAGAGAGAATATCAACCAAAAATCCAGAAAAAACACACAATACAAATGTTATAAATTAAGTGAAATAAGTATTTGATCCCCTACCAACCAACCAACCAACAATAATTCTGGCTCCCACAGACTCATGTGGTACACAGATTAGTCCTGTCACTTTAAGTAAGTGCTCCTAACGACAACTCGTTATGTGTATAAAATACACCTGTCCAAGGTATCTTTTTCTTCCATTCAAACCCTACATCATGGGAAAGTCCAAAGAGCTGTCAAAGGACACCCGGGACAAGATTGTAGACCTGCACAAGGCTGGAATAGGCTACAAGACCATCAGCAAGAAGCTTGGTGAGAAGACAACTGTAGGAGCGATTATTTGCGAATTGAAGAAATACAAAATTACCATCCGCTGCCCTCCGTCTGGAGCTCCATGCAAGATTTTGCCTCATGGGGTAAAGATGATCATGAGAAAAGTCAAGGATCAGCTCAGAACTACATGGGAGGAGCTTGTGAATGATCTCAAGGCAGTTGGGACCACAGTCACCAAACAAACCATTGGTAACACAATACGCCGCCATGGGTTGAAATCCTGCTGTGCCCACAAGGTCCCCCTCCTCAAGAAGGCACTAGTACAGGCCCATCAGAAGTTTGCCAATAAACATACAAATGATTCAGAGAAGGATTGGGAGAAAGTGCTGTGGTCAAATGAGCTCTTTGGCATTTTTTTCAACTCGTCCTGTTTGGAGGAAGAAAAATGCTAAGAACCCTAAGAACGCCATCCCTACAGTCAAGAAAGAAGGTGGAAACATTATGCTTTGGAGCTGTTTATCTGCTCAAGGTACAGGCAGACTTTGCCGCATAGAGGGGCCAGTGGATAGGGCTATGTATTCTAAAATCTTAGATGAGAACCAGGATACTGAAGATGGGTCGTGGATGGATCTTCCAGTATGACAATGACCCAAAATATACCGCCAAGGCAACAAATGAGTGGCTCAAGGAATAGCACATTAAAGTAATGGCGTAGCCTAGCCAGTCTCCAGACTTTAATCCTATAGAAAATGTATGGAGGGATCTGGAGGGAGATAGGGAGGGAGGCAGTTGCCAACCGACAGCCAAGAAATCTTAAGGATTTAAAGAAGATCTGTAAAGAAGAGTGGATCAGAGTGGATCAAAATCCCTCCTGAGATGTGTGCAAACTTGGTCACCAACTACAAGAAACGTCTTACCTCTGTGCTTGCCAACAAGGGTTTCTCCACCACGTAGTCACGTTCTGCTTGGGGATCAAATACTTACCATATTTTGCTCACTGAACTGCAACTCAATTTATAACATTTGTATCCTGTTTTTTTCTGAATTTTTGATTGCTATTCTGTCTATCATTTAAAATACACCTATAATACAATTATAGACCCTTAATTTCTTTGTAAGTGGGCAAACTTACAAAATCTGCAGGGGATCAAGTAATTATTTTACCATGTTATGGAGGACAAGGGCCTCGTCCCCACAACCCTGTGCGACAGTTGTGGGGCTCTGCGCATGGGGGGGGCTTATCAGAATCTGGAAGCCCCCAATAGGAGATCCTGCCTCCCCTGGGGTAAGAAAGTAGTGTAAATAAAGACAGGAGCCAATTTTATTACAAAAAATGTCCCCCAGTATAGATTCATCATCAATCACGCCGACATGCATTAACCACTTCAGCCCCAGAAGATTTGACCCCTTAATGACTAGGCCATTTTTTGCGATACGGCACTGTGTTGTTTTAACAGACAATTGCGCGGTCATTCAACTTTGTACAAAAACAAAATTTACATCCTTTTTTCCCCCCACATATAGAGCTTTCTTTTGGTGGTATTTGATCACCTCTGCGTTTTTTTTTTTTTTGCTCTATAAAGAAAAAAATGACAACTTAAAAAAGAAAAACATTTTTATTTTTTTGCTGTAATAAATATCCCCTAAATTAAAAAATAAATGAAAAATGTTTCCCTCAGTTTAGGCCGATAATGTATTCTTCTATAGAAGATAAATGTATATTGATTGGTTTGCGCAAAAGTTATAGCGCCTACAAAATAGGGGATAGATTAATGGCATTTTTATTATTATTTTTTTTTTACTAGTAATGTCGGCGATCTTTTTATCGGGACTACAACATTGCGGGGGACAGATCGGACACTTTTGACACTATTTTGTGTTCCCTAGATGTGTTGTAACTGTGGGGGGGGGGGGGGGGGGAGAATGTGGCTGACTAGAGGAGGAGACAAATCGTTGTTCCTTAGTAGGAACAACGATCTGTCTCCTCTCCCCTGACAGAACCGTAATTTGTGTGCAGCTCCACTTCTAAATAAACTAAGGAACAGGCAACCTGATGACATCACTAGGTGATTGATGATGGATCTACACAAAGTAAAAAACTGCCGCTTGCTCCCTATAACACTTTTTCTGGTATGTATTTTTGGGGGGGACCCCCACACCATTTTGTTTCAAAAAATTTAAATGCTGACAATTCTTATGTTTACATTCTGCTGTCAGCGGGGATCACTGCTGAAAGCAGATGAGTCATAGCCGCTTGTTACTTAACAACCATAACAGTTACTTGTTTATTAAGGATGCCAGTTACCGCCAGCATTAAATACTGCAAGCTTTCACTGCTAAAATACCACATTACTTAATAAAATAGCACATGCAGTATTTTAGCAGCGTTTCTTAGTGAATTGTAAAAAAAAAAAGGAAAACGCTAAGCCGTATTTTACTGCATTTCTTAAAGCTGTTGATACCGCTTCATAAATTGAGCCCAATATCACAAAACACTTTTAACAGTATATTTAGCAGACCAAAAGGGGGAAAATAAGAGAAGTTAATTAGGGTTTACATACGCTTTCAGGTGGTTTATAGCACGTATGAAGGCTTTACAAAATATACAGTTACTGGCCCAGAATCGTATTACTCCTGAGTCCAGCACTTTAGTATATTGATCAATACATTGAGGTGTACGTTTAATAAACCGCGATAAGCCGAGATCATGATGATCACGGCCTTATCTCAGAGCACTGCCGGTTTAATACATGTTCTTTTAAACTTTAGTTTCACTTTTTGAACTCAGCTGCACCATAATCTCACAATATGTCACAAGATTACAGGCAGCCCACCCACTTTTATACAGATATCGGACGTTTTCAGAGGAAACACTTCTCCTCTGTTCTCCCTCTGAGAACTGAAGTTCTCAGTTTATGAATCCGGCTGCAGAGGAGATCATTTTCCTCTGAGAACTGCCGAGAACTGAACTGAAAAAAAAAAAGTCTCAGTTTATTAAACGGACACCTGACTCCTAATGAAGTAGGAACCCTAGATTTCGCCCGAAAAACTGTTGTTGATCCTTTATTGATAAGATTTTTATAATTTGAACTCTTAATCTTTGGCATCATGCTCTTTCTCTTCTTAAAGTCCTTGGGTTCTGCCCGAGGCACCTCCAGGGTTGCCTAACCAGTGTCATTGTATTATATACAATATATCCTACTCTGCATTGCATGTTCAAATAAACTTCAGGAACATTTTAGTTAGCATCACACTTTAATTCCGACTTGTCCACAGAACTTCCAGCCTTGTTTAATAGATGGACCGTTCTGCTACTTTCCAGTTGCAAATGCATTCGAGACACTTGGCTCTTCACATGAACTTCTACCAATAAGAGATAATATGCAGAAAAAACAACATAACATTCTTAACAATTCTTCATTCTGCTTTTCAGGTCCTGAGAGAGTGGTTGATGTCACCGATGTCACAAAGCAGAAAGACTGCAAGATGAAGCTGAAGGAGTTTGTTGACTATTATTATAGTACTAACAGAAAAAGAGTACTCGATGTCATCAACCTAGAATTCTCAGACACAAGGTGAGTCTTGAAATGATTTTTTTCTATTACTAATTACGGGATACGGTACTGAGGGGTGAATTTGCCGATAATTTGCTTGTAGACCTGCGAAAATCTGTTTTACTTCACCAGTCCCAGACTCGTTAACCTTAGCTCAACCATGACCTGCGTGGTTCAAACTCATTAAACTCACTACACCGTTTGTGTCTTGCAGTTTGTATCTCAGTTTTCCACTGAATCATCTTCATCCTGTTTCTCTGTTTTTTTTTATTTTTTTTCCCTCTCTCCTTTTTTATTGTCCTTTTTACTTTTTATTTTTAATACATTTTTAACTTTTGCTTTTTTTATTTGCCTTTGTTTTCTTTATTTTTAGTTTTATCTCTCTTTTATATATATATATATATATATATATATATATATATATATATATATATATATATATTAGGGCTGTTACTGATCAAAATTTTTGTGTTCGATTAATCGTTTTTTATTTTAATCGATTAATCGACTAATTTCGATTAATTATAACGCACATACAGATCCAACTACTTTTAGCTGATCTCCTAGCAGGCTGATTTCCAGTGCAGCTGCCAACAGCAGGATACAAAAAACACACAAAGGCAGCGCTCTATGGGAATAGCATTAAAACTTTTATAATCTTCAAGTAGGTAACAAAATAAATATTGCACTGGAGATAAAATCGATGTAGCTACATAAACTGTAAAAATGGTGCGAGTAATACCAAACGGTACCAAAAGCAGTCATAAAAAGATGTAGTCAAGTATGATACTGGTATAAAAATGTGTACAACGATACCACTGCTGAATCCAGATGAGGAGAGGTTAACATCAGTCCGTCGGCATGTAGCTGTCCCATGAAGGGAACTATCACAACTTCCAGTGGATGGTTGTAAAATCCCAGGTTAATAAAAGGAAGTGATAGAGGGAAGTGTAATAGCTACTATGTGGCAGATAGTAAGGTCCGCCACCATGCAGATATGAAGGCACAGCTAAGGAGCCCTTTAGATGGATACGGCAAGCCCCGCCGGTGTCCGTGACGTTACTGGATCTCTGACGGAACTCCCTGAAGGCCCAGAAGCCGGCGGAGAGGCGAGTACCAATCAAAAGCATTTTAATCGATCAAAAATATTTTGATCGATCAAAAAAATTAAAGATTAATTGATTAATTAAAAGGTAATTTGCACAGCCCTAATATATATATATATATATATATATATATATATATATATATATATATATATATTTCTTACTCTTTCTTAAATAAACAGTTTATTATCCTTCTAAAGGCCCATACACACAATCTAACATCAAACTTCAAAATTAGTAGGTTTTCAAAAAAATCTGACCGTGTGTACGCTCCATTGGACAAACTTTTTCTGTTTTCATCGGACAAAAGTTTGCTTGTCAAACGGACAAACTTTTCAGCAAACAAAAGTCCAACAGTGCAAAGTCCTATGGTGTGTACAGAAATCCATCAGACTTTAGTCCAAAGTACAAACACGCATGCCCAGAACCAATGTTAAAATCAACCAAGAATAGTTGACCAAAGGGTGGCGGTAAAGAGCAGAAAAATCATGTGATTTTGGGAAAGTTTGCAGAAAAAGTCCTGCCGCGTGTATGCTATGGGTGTTTTCGGCCAACGCCCTTCAAACAAAAATCTACAGAAAAGTTTGTATGAAGTCCTACCGTGTGTATGGTGTTTACTACATTTATTGTTTCATTTTAATTTGAAGATTGCCCTCCCTTTTCTGTTCATTAACTTCTTCGTATCATTGACAATGATTGAAGAAAGAGTTGTTCTGTCTTTTTTATCAGCCAATCGCTGTTGACTTCCCTGAGTCCCTGGAATTTAAAGCATGACTCCACCTTATAAACAGATAAAATAAAATTATACCTGCCATGTTGATCACCAAATATATTAATATCTTATTTCTGGGATGTTTTCATGCTGCACGCTAAATAACAGTATTAACATTTTTTTACTGTCAAACATATTTATCGTCTGTCAAAAACCTTACTGATCTCTTCAATTTGCCTATGTTAGGCAGATAATTCATTAACAAGTAAAAACAGACATCTGCTTCTGCTTTGCTTTGCAGCTTGACAGGCTCTGCAATGACCAAATCCTTTTTGCAAAGTCTTCCATTTAACGCTCATTTTGATGTCAATACCTCCAAAACAGAAGCAGATAGGACACAAAAATGTATAAAAATTTGCTAAACATAAATAAAGATTGATATCTAAAAATAATATATACTGTATTTATTGGCGTATAGCACTCTCTTTTTTACCTTGAAAATAGAGGGTAAACTGAGTCTCCGTTTTATATGCAGAGTGCCGTGGAAAGTTTTTTTTCCTGAAACTTCCCTCTTAGGCCGCGTACACACGATGAGACATGTCTGCTCAAACATGTCCGACGGACCGTTTCCAGCGGACATGTCTCATCGGATTTTGGTCCGATGGCGTGTACACGCCATCAGACGAAAATCCCCTCGGGCTGAGGACGCGGTGACGTGGCGGTGACGTTGACGCTGACGCCACCAAGTCACCACTCCAGGAAGTAAATTACTTCCACACATGCGTCAAATCCATTCGCCACATGCGCGGAGATTTCTGTCCGCTGGTTAGTGTACTAACCAGCGGACATATCCGACGGACATGCTTTGAAATTTGTCCGCTGGGAAAACATGTCCGCTAGCCCGTACACACGATCGGAGATGTCTGCTGAAACGGTCCGTCGGACCAGTTTCAGCAGATAAATTTGATCGTGTGTACGCAGCCTCAAAGTTAGGGTGCATGTTTTACGCCGATAAATACGGTATATATATATAGTCACATGTCCTCTCTTATTCCCTATTCTTATTCATTTGGTTTTTCCCTTTTCAGTGTTTCAGTTGTTTTGCATCTGTGGATAACAAACCTATTAAGTCCCATACACACTATCAGTTTTCCTGACGGTTTTCTCTTCAGGTTTACCAAAACCATCTAATATGAGGTCAATTCTCAAGAGTTTCAATTTGTATGCAATCAGGCAGGCCCTTGCACTACATGGTTTTGGTAAACCTGATGAGAAAACCGTCAGGAAAACTGATAGTGTGTATGGGGCTTTACTAATAAAAAATCTGAAAGGTGAAAATTTGGCAATGATAGATATGACTGGCTATAAGTGGCCAGGAAATCTTGTATTAGCAATAGCCATGTTTCACAGTTTGATGATTCATAGACCTATTAGGCTACGTACACACGATCAGTACATCCGATGAGAACGGTCCGAAGGACCGTTTTCATCAGTTAACCGATGGTCTGATGTGCCTACACACCATCGGTTAAAAAAAACGATTGTGTCAGAACGTGGTGACGTAAAAAACGACGACGTGCTGAAAGTTCAATGCTTCCAAGCATGCGTCGACTTGATTCCGAGCATGCGCGGCTTTTTAACCGATGCTTTTGCATACCAACGATCGGTTTTGACCTATCGGTTAGGTGTCCATCGGTTAAATTTTAAAGCAAGTTCTCTTTTATTTGACCGAAGGGTAACTGACCGATGGGGCCCACACACGATCAGTTTGGACCGATGAAACGGACCTTCAGTCCGTTTTCATTGGTTTTGACCGATCGTGTGTACGCGGCCTTAAAGGAACATCCCATGCATTTTGATTTAGGCGCCAGCCATTTTTTTCAATAATAATATGGGGAAGGTTTAGAATCTCTTATCTTTTATTTTTTTTGCTGTGCCCTTATTAGTGATATTTTCATTTCCCCCTGTTTCTTCACTAAGCCACACACAGTAGTGAAAACTCTCCAAAGCTTCAAATCCTTCCTCACTCTAATAAAGAGAGTGAAATGTGAAGTAAGTCTGGCTGGTCGCACTTCCGGAAAATCAGCTTTAGGCCACCTATACACTTTTCCTGCAACTTTGGACATCGGAGTCGCAAGACAAGTCAAACCCTATGATTTCCAATGACAGCCATTCATATCTGTGCGACTTCAAGTCGTACCGACTTCAAAGTAGTCCCTGTACTACTTTGGTCCGACTTTCATTCAAGTTGAGTATCATAGAGTTTACACACGCATTCCCTGAAATTGTGGCAAAATAGTGTCTTTGTAAAAACGGCAAAACGGCAAAATTGTGCGACTTTCAAGTCATGGCAGTGTGAAAGGGGCCTTATTGATACAAAATTCACAACAGCAATCAACAATGTACAGATGAGGGATATAGGATACAGCTAATGCATTTCCGTTCTTGGTGCTTAATCCTTCCAAAATTATCTTGTACTCTTTCATCCACTTTTGGACTTGTGCTCCTTTCTGTGTTGCTATGATTTGGGCCACTGTTAGGTGCCCAACGAGGGAAGCCTTGCTGTGTGGGAGCCGCCTTGCCAGAGCTGTCGAATTTGTTTGAAGTTTTCTTTCATCTGACTACACTTGCAAGTCTAAAAAGATCCCAGCCCATCCTTGAGTATATTGTTCTACAGACAGAAAGAAGTCGGCAATGGCCCCTTCCACATTTATCTCAGTTCCGTTTCCTTTAAAGCAGGGATCTCAAACTGGTGGCCCTCCAGATGTTGCAAAGCTACAAGTCCCATGAGGCATTGCAAGGCTGACAGTTACAAGCGTGACTCCCACAGGCAGAGGCATGATGGGACTTGTAGTTTTGGAACAGCTGGATGGCCGCCAGTTTGAGACCCTTGCTTTAAAGAGACTCTATCACCTTGCAGAAAATAGTGTCTTTGCAAAGTTTCCTGCAGACCCTCTGATATTTACCTTGACAGTTCTCCATCATTATGGTCACAACCAGTAACAATAACCTTTGCTTCGAGGTAGAGCAGCCCTTCCGGGGGTGTGGAGCATGTCACCTCCTCCCATGTGACAATTCTTGGGTCTAGTAGCCAATCACTTGGCTTGAACTCATGACATTAAATCTGGGAATTTTAGTGCTGTGACGGAGAGCAGAGGAGTGGTGACAAGGTAAATATCAATGGGTTGGGGTGCCCTTAACTACAACGTCATTATTACCTAAATTGGCAAGGTAGCAGTGGTGGCTTATTTACTAAAGCTGGAGAGTGCAAAATCAGGTTCACTTCTGCATAGAAACCAATCAGCTTCCAGGTTTTGTTGCCAAAGCTTAATTGAAGAAGCTGAGGTTAAAAGCTGATTGGATTCTATGCACAAGTGATCATGATATTGCAATCTCCAGCTTTAGTAAATAAACCCCAGTTTATTAAAGTGGATGTAAACCCCCCAAAAAATGTTTTTTTGTTGATGTCACAATGTAGAGTATAATATTTCATATCATTTGTGCCCAGTCTTGCCACACAGAGTTAATCCAGCGCTGAGTAATCCTCTTTTATGTTCAGTGAAAATGAACAGGCTTCCAGATAAAACCCTGCCTAAAGCAAAAAGTCCGGAATCTCTCTTCTTGCTTTGAGTGAGAGGTTATTTACAAATATAGCTAGGACATGTTTATCATATGTTATGTTTTGTTTATCATAACATGAGGTGATAAAACATCATAACACATCCTAGTAATATACAATGAACTTTGGATCACCTCTTGTTATGATAAACATGTCCAAGCTCGATATGTAAATAACCTGTTACTGAAAGCAATAACAGAGATCTGGACTTTATAATTTTGCAGGTTTTTCTCTGGAATTCTGTTAATTTGCACTGAACTTTAAAAGAGGATTACACACCGCTTTGTTTTAATTCTGTGTGGCAAGACTGGGCACAGATGATAGGAAATCTTATACTCTACATTGTGACATCAAAAAAAAAAAAAAAAATTGTTGGGTTTACATCCACTTTAACATGTAATGATCATTAAAAGAATGCATGTCTTGCATACACGTTGTGAAGTTATTACTGTAAATTGTGTTTTTAGAATATTCATAAATCTGCTGTACTTTTTGCCAACAGAATGTCCAACTTTGTGGAGGCACCGGAGATCGTTAAAAAGCTCTCTTGGGTGGAAAACCATTGGCCTGATGACGCTCTTTTAGCAAAACCAAAAGTGACCAAGTATTGTTTGATATGCGTGAAGGACAGCTACACCGACTTCCACATAGACTCCGGAGGAGCCTCGGCCTGGTATCATGTCCTTAAAGTAAGTCAGAGATCAGCTATAAATGTTGTTTTTATGATCACCTGATAGAAAATGGATGAGCAGAGATTTTATAAAAGCCAAATCCAGCTACACAGAATCCACTATACATATTTATATGCACAAAAAGCACAAGTGTGAACTACAGTAAGTGTTCTTTGTATCTCAGCAGCTACATACTGTAACCCCATTATGATTTCAGAAATATGGTAAAACCTTTAAAAAAAATGACGTAGTTGCAAGCAGCTCATTTATTTATAAATAGAAAGCAGCTCATTAATACACTACAAGTACATTAAACCAACACATTTACCAGCATGCAGTCCTTTCTAGAAATTTTCTGTAATTAAAACCACTTTTAATTTGAATATAAATACAGATTTTGTTTTCTAGATTTTCATAAATATGTGGAATCCAGATGCCTGTATCAGGGTGTTTCTGTAAATGTGGTCATGTTGTGACCTGTTAGGCCATGTACACACGATCAGACCGGTCCGATGAAAGTGGTCCTACGGACCGTTTTCATCGGACCAGGCTGAAGTGGTCTGATGGTCTGATGTGTGTACACACCATCGGACCAAAAATCCGATCAGACCAGAACGCGGTGACGTAGAACACAACGACGTGCTGAAAAAACGAAGTTCAATGCTTCCAAGCATGCGTCGACTTGATTCTGAGCATGCGCGGGTTTTTGGTCCGATGCTTTTGCGTACTAACCATCAAACCTGTCCGACGGACAGGTTTCCGTCAGAGAGATTTTGAAGACGTTTTTTAAACTTTGGTCCAACGGACAACGGTCTGATGGGCCGTACACACCATCGAACTGGTCCGATGAAACTGGTCTGCAGACCAGTTTCATCGGACCGGTCTGATCGTGTGTACAGGGCCTTACAGTATAGTGGGACTTACACTGAAATAACTAGAGAGCAGAGCTCACCTGAGATTGCCCCATTCCTTCTGGAACGCTCAGTGACACATGAAAGTCCCAATCTCAAGGATAGCTGCAGGGTTGGTTGTATAATTTATAAAAACATTTTTTTCTTAATCCTGTAATCCTATGTGACCTTCCCTCCCTCAAGTTTTAAGGCGCCTTTCACACTTTGGCGTTTATCGAGCGTTATTCAAGCGTTATTACATCGTTATTCAAGCGTTATTGCATCGTTATTACAGCGTTATTCGAGCGAAGCCTTATCTGCAATCCCAATGTGCTGGTAAAGCACCGCTAAGACCTTAAAGTTTTAGGGCGTTTTTGCAGTGCCTCGGTGTGAAAGGGTAAATCGTTTTTACAGCGCTTTTCAATTCATTTCAATGGAGAGGGGTGATTTTGGAGCGTTTTTTTTCAGCACTCAAAAGCTGCTCCAAAGATGCTGCTTGCAGGTCTTTTCTCAACGCCCCGCCAGTTTAATGCCTCAGTGTGAAAGGGTAAGGCATTTTTACAGCGCTTTCAATTCATTTCAATAGAGAGGGGGGTTTTTGGAGCATTTTTTTCAGTGCTCAAAAGCTGCTCCAAAGATGCTGCTTGCAGGACTCAGTGTGAAAGGGTCCATTGAGATGCATGGAGAGCGTTTTAAGAGCGATATTTTTTACGCTAAAACGCTGTAAAAACGCTTCAGTGTGAAAGGGGTCTTAAAGTTACATTGTTTCTTAAACAAATTTGCTTAAAAATGCTTTTCCTGCCTATCCTGCTGCCTGCTTCACTGAACGCCGTTACGCCACTCTGTGTGATCGATAAATCCTCAGTTGAAGTCTCCTTGAAAACCAAAACTCCCGGGATTGTTAATTTGCTGTGTTCCCCATTGTACTCAATGGTTCTTCCCCCTGACTTCCTCATAACTACAGGGCAAGTCCTAGCAGAGGGTGGGGGGATTTTTACTTAAGTGAGCAGTGTTCATGCAGGAGTAGCGGGAGAGGTGTATTCTTTTTCTTTGTATTTTTTATCTTTAACTGGTATTTTTTCTTTGCTGTGACCGACGTTTTACTGCATTGTAAAATGCTGGTCATTGCAATTGTTTTCTGTGTCCTTGCCAAAGCTGATTTGGCTATATTTCTCCTGTGGGTCACAGCAGTGCAGTCTGTTCTGCGCTCCTCTGACATATTTTCAGAAGACAGTGGCTGTCGTCACAGATCCAGACTAGGCTCTGGCAAGATCACGATAATGAAGTCAGGATCCGCCCACACGCCTGGACCGGCACCCGGCTCAGCCTTTCAGCGAGCCGCTGAGAGCCTGAGCTGGCTGCCCCCACCCCACCCCTCCACCTCCACAGCCCAGCGCTACCAGTGAGCAGAGAACACAGAGTGTTCTTTAAAAAAAAAAATAGAGCAGTGTGATGCGCTGAATTGCAAACCACACCACTCCGTATCGGGCAGCGAAAGCGCAGATATTTAGGCCTTATTCACACATGTCCAGAAACGTCAGTCTTTCTGTGCGCATTCTGCCATGGCACAAAAACTATTTGTTCTGTATGTGCCCTGTTCATACCACAACACTGGTATCAGGAGCAGATTGTTTTCCTGCACAGGAATCTGCAGTTTCCTACACGGAAAAAAAACCTGAAGTGACATCAACACTGTGGTGTGAACAGGCCACATTACTAAAGCGCATAAAAAACTCACTAAAATGAGAACGGGTGTAATCTGCACGTATAGGGCCAGATTCAGGTAGAGCAGAGCATCTTTGCTCTGGAGTAACGCATCTCATTTGCGTTACGCTGCTGAAATTTTAGGAGCAAGTGCTGTTATTCAGGAAGCACTTGCTCCTAAAGTTGCGGCAGCGCATCGCAAATGAGCCGGCGGAATTCAAATTGGGCGTGTAGTATTCTAACTAAGCGCGATCCCGCCGCCAACGTACTGCGCATGCGTCGAGTGTCCAAACATCCCCGTGCGCATGCTCCAAATTCTGTGAATGAACGTCAATGACGTCACATTCCCATTCATGAACTTTTTACGCAAGCGACGTGATTTTTTTTTTTCCCGACGCGATGACGACGCCTATACCTAACATAGGATACTCCAACCCCATGTAGGTATATCTATGCGCCGCGTATCCCGTCCGGAAACGTCGTACCGTCATAGCGTCGCGCCGGAATTCGATCGTGAATTGCCGATTTCCGCTCATTAACATATTTTTTGAGCGTAAATCGGCGGGAACGCCCCCGGCGCCATTTTTAAGTTGAAGTAACGATGCGATGGCGAAACTCAGTTACGCGCTCGCATCGGAGCTTCAACCCGGCGTTTCTTGTTTTCTGGTTACAGAAAACAGAAACGCCGGCTCAAAGTCACAGTTAGGCTGGCGGATCACTGGATCCGCCAGCCTAACTGTTCCTGAATCTGGCCCATAGTGTGAACAAGCTCTTACTCTCTGGCAGTTGCCGTGCCGTGTGAACGGGCCCTCAGCGTTTTTAACCTTATGTGACAGGGTCTCTTTTAAGGAGCAGTTAAAGCAACGTGTATTGTCCTGCATCATTACGATATCACAGTCTTGCTCATCGTGTAATTGTAAAGATACAGGGCTTTAGATATCTAATTGCCTTCATCCATAAGTGATAAAGGCTGGAATGTAAAATAAACACGGCACATTATGTTTTGCGATTTCAGGCCTGGATCATTTCATTTTAGGGCAAACAGTTTGGCAAGAGTGTCTCAGCTTCTGTAATTGGTGCATTTAAATAATTCAAAATAATAATTTAAAATTATGTGATTGTGTCTTTGTTACTAGTTTTACTATGATATTTAACACTGTAGTATCAACCTCATCTAAGGATTAGTGATTTCCACCTTTTACACTTGTAGAGTAACAACTGCCTTTTTTGTAGTCTTCATTGCAAGGGGTGTGCGACAGGATGACAACGCAGGACAACAATAAGTAGAGCTGCACGCTTAATCGTTATAAGATCGCAATCTCAATTCACCCCCCCCCCACGATCTCCAGGCTGAATTAGCATGATTTTATAGATCTCCCCGTCGGAACCAGCATGGAGCGCAAATGGCGCCTGTAACGGTCAGGGGTTAACGCCGTTTACGATATTCCATTCCACCAACCCACAACAGCTTCTCGACACTCCACAATCCAGCAGACAGGACCCATAGGAATTCCCCAGACAAACGAGACACGGCTCTGTTCTCTGGTTTTAAAACGAATAGATCTTTTAATGGTAAAACTCAGGCTTTTATACACACCAAGAGGAATGTTGCAGTAATCAAAGGGACGATGACACACTCCACCCACAACATCATAAAATGGTTCCCAACGAGTCCCCCTCCATCCACATCTTAGACAGACATTCTGACTCTGCGATAAGCTATTCTCACCTGCTACACAATACACATTCCTTTGTAGACATAATTGACATGCTAATCAACTACAGCTGAAAAGTCAGACATCTGACCTTTCAGACTGCCAACCCACCACACATCTATCATCAATAGAAATTCACACAAAACAGTGTCAATTAGCATAGCACAATGAAATATCTTAGGAGCCAGACTTAATTAACACCTTAACAGTATGTGTCCCCACATTGAATGAATCACACTATTGTTGATACCTGTAATATTTCAAAATATCCTGCAATACATTGTGAATTATCATTACTGTCCCATCTCATGTAATTCAAGATATCATTTCTCAGGCCCCGTACACACGGCCGAGGTTCTCGGCAGAAACCAGCGAGAAGCTCGCTGGGATCCTCATTCTGCCGAGAACCTGAGCCGTGTGTACACTTTCGGCGAGCATCCCGTCGGGAAAGCCGCCGAGAGAAAATAGAGAGCAGGTTCTCTATTTTCTTGGCGGCCCATCGGGATTAATAGCTGGTCGCCTTTCCCGACGGGATGGTCGCCGATTCTGACGGCCGGCCGAGAACCTCGACGGGCGGAACGATGTGTTCCGCCCGTCGAGGTTCTCGTACGTGTGTACGCCGCCTCAGTCATCCTATGCCCCTAGTGGACATAGAATGACCCTAGACACAGGAGTCATTGGTGAAGCTGAAACAGGAGTACCCCATATCCTTCAAGAGACATATTTGTACTTACGACGGCGTATCTTTAGATACGTCTGCGTAAAAGTTACGTGAATCCGAGCCTCTGTGTATTTCTTTTCTTTTCTTTTTTTCTGGTTATATTTTTCTATGTTGATTGAATTGAAATTGTATATAATTTTGCTGTTATTGACATGTTTTCTAATTTTGTATTCACTTTAATTGATGCTTTTCTTTGCTCGATAAAAAAGTTTTATTTAAAAAAAATATATAAAAAAATCATGTAGATCTAACTGTCATAGGTTACAATATTTAGCCAGTCTTCTCTAACCGTTATATCTTTTTATTGTGCCTGGGCCACAATCTCACTTCTGGGCTGCACTAAAACAGTAATAAAAAGGATGATTTGTTTTTACTTAGATTACATCTGCCATTCAGGTATAAATTATATTAGCTCATTACAAATAAGAATAGGATTTAAAAAAAAAAAGTGTAACTCTTTTTAAGAAAATGTATCAAATAATAAAGGCTAAAAGATTGTGCCTCTTTAATGATATATCTTTGAACTTTTTTTTCAGGGTGAAAAGATTTTTTATCTGATAAGACCGACTTCAGCCAACATCTCCCTCTATGAGCGCTGGCAGTCGGCTGCCAATCATGGTGAGATGTTCTTTGCAGATCAGGTGGACAAATGTTACAAGTGTACGGTCAAACAAGGACAGACCCTGTTCATTCCATCAGGTAAGACAGTCCTTATCTCTCTTTTTCTGGCAGCTCCAGTCTAGAGGGAATTTACAGCCAAGATGGAATCTATATAGCTGATCACCGTAACAGTGCTGCAGAGAAGCTGTGTGCAGCAGTATAACGGCCATGATCTAAAAACCCATAACTGCATTTATGTTCTATTAATGAGGTTTACTTCACCTGGAGATGATGTTCACCTGACTGATAAGTGGCAGTCCTATAGATACATACAATATACTGCATTGCCATCCTTGTGAAAAGGTGTGCATTTACTGTACATAGGGCTAGATGTTGTCTGCCATTCCTTAAAGGAACACTATTGTTTTGTAAAATAACAAACATGTTATACTTGCCTCCACTGTGCAGCTCGTTTTGCACAGAGTGTCCCCGAACCCTGTCTTCTGGGGTCCCTCGGTGGCTGTCTCGGCTCCTCCTTGCAAGAGCTTTCCACCTTCATGCGAGCAAGCATAGGATGCATTAAGGTGAAAAAACATTTACCTTTACAACCCCTTTAATCTTCAGCCATGGCCCACCCCAGGGTTCATAAGAATTGCAATAGGTGCAGGGGAATTACCCTAATTTGCATTTTCTGTACTGGCATGTACTTAACTATCAGTTATCAGCCTACTAGTTCATACTCTCTTATAAAGAGACCTGCCAGGCTTTGGGTTGCCTTGTTAATGATGTAGCTCTGTGTGCTATCAATGCTTCCTAGATGTTGTGACGAGAAACTTCTTAAAACCTGCAGGACCCTTGGCTTTTGCCTAGGTTTCCTTCTGAATGATCTGGCTTTGCACCAGGGGCGCATGATTTTTTTTGTATACTCAAATACATTTTTTTAATCTTTTAAAGGAAATTAATGGCGCTTCTTTGGTGCATGGTTTTGATTAAAAAGAAAAAAAAACTTGCGTAAAATGTAAACAAATATGTTTTTTTCCCCCTCTGCTTTTAAAGTGGTAGTAAACTCTGTACTACCACTTTCACTTACAGGTAAGCCTATAATAATAAGGCTTACCTGTAAGTATAAAGAATATCTCCTAAACCTGTGCGGTTTAGGAGATATTCCCCTTGCAATGCGCCGCTGACTGCAGCCGGACCTTGCCGGAAAAAAAGTCTCCCGCACGCATGTGCGGAAGTGACGTCATCGCTGCTCCATCCAATCACAGCACTGGAGCTGCGATACCCGAAAGACACGCTGAGGCAAGATGACATCTCCCTCGGCATGGACCAGGTAAGTTCTCCTAACCTCGTTCCAAGTTAAGTATTTCATAATGAGCTAGTATGCGGTGCATACTAGCTCAATATGGTTTTTGCTTTTCAGGTATGGAAAAAAACAGCAGCGGCTTTACTACCGCTTTAATTGATTTGGAACTATTTTTAATAATGTAACTGTATATGACAATTATATTATTAAGTAGATGCAACTGGAAAGTCCACTGCCAGCCTGAAGAGGGCAGCGTTCATCAGCAATCTTAAGGCGTATTTTATCACTGAGGCCTCTAGTCTGAATGTAAGAACTGTGTCATAGCGGACATTGTGATCATTTGATTGGGAGTCTCTCTGATTGGTTCCTGATTTATGACACCTGCATGACTTTGCTTAGGTTGTCACCCTTGTGAAACCTTATACCCCCCTGCTTGTACAGCTTGCCAGTTCCTTCAAAGTTGTTATCTCATACACATGCTAATACTCTCCTAACAAAGTAAAAGTGTTGATAAAGGTGTAATATATAATTATTTAAACCTGTGACGGGAAGGCTGCAGCTGAAATCACATATATTACCATCTTTCCCAGTAATGGGTCATCTAAACCAATACAAATGCAGAGTGATTATTCCTAAGATATTTATCAGCTCTCTCATGTCTTTCCAGGTTGGATCTACGCAACACTCACACCAATGGACTGTTTAGCATTTTCTGGGCACTTTTTGCACAGTCTAAGTGTGGAAATGCAGATGAGGTAACGGGCTTTCATTTGTTCCCTATACCCATACAGTCTTTGAGCTTTTCTTCTAAATCTATGAATGGTTTCCAAAAATACATTTGTAATGTAGAAAGCTGTAATTGATTATTATTATTTTTATTATTATTATTATTATACAAAATGTATATAGCGCCAACAGTTTATGCAGCACTTTACAATATAAAAGGGAGACAATAGAGTTACAATATGTAAAAATACAAGAGGGCCTTGCTCAGAAGAGCTTACTATCTAGCAGGGTGGGGCTAGGGGTACAAATGGTTATAACTATGAGGGTAGAGCTGATGGAAGTGATAGGTGATTAGTTGGAGGCGTGATAGGCTTCCCTGAAGAGATGAGTTTTCAAGGATCGCCTGGAGGCAGCCAGAGTAAGAGCTTAAACTCTAAAGTCCGAAACATACATACATACACATACTAGGGCCAATTTAGTCAGGTGCCAGTTAACCTACCGGCATGGTTTTTGGAGAACCCAGAGGAAACAGCGCAGGGAGAATATGCAAACTCCAGGCAGGTAATGCCGTGGTTGGGATTCGAACCGACAACCCCAGTGCTGCCAGGCGGAAGTGCTAACCACTTAGTCGCTGTGCTTTAATAATTAACTCATTCACACCAACACAGTCCTGACACAAAGGCATTGCAAAGAACTTGGCTTTGTATAGGGCCTGTGTTGGTGTAAGTTGCGATGAAACTTTGCAAGCATATATTTTAAATTTGTTGCAATGTGCTGCTGCACATAGTATTACATGAGCTGTACTCTAAAGAAAGTAAAAAAAAAAGACAAGCACTTAGCTGGTAGCCTTCATATGGCAGCGCAATAAAATAGTATATCATTGGGAGCAGCTCATTAATGCATAACTGGCTAGGGAGGTGCACGTGGGAGAGACAGTTCACTGAAAGTGCATGAAACTAAATTCTTAGGACTCATCCCTTCTAGCTGCTAAAAAGGAGCTGAATTTAAATTTCCTTCTCATTATTTCATAAAAAGAGGTCTGAGTTGAACACTTTTGCAAACATATGTTGAAGCCTTGTACCACTATTGTAATGCCTTTCAAATATTGTTCCCTTATTAATCTATGGGGAAAAAAGGTTGCTATATAGAAACTAAATGTATTCTGAATTATGGTTGATAAAAGGAATACATATATGACCATTATTCTTACATACATTTTTATATATCTCTTACATTATTAAGTAGACTTGATCCCTATTACGAAAATTGTAATTAATCGCTCTATGGTCAAATACCCCTCCAAAAAAAATGCCCTGTCCCCAACAAAATACCCCCTTTCAACGGGTCTCCCACTGACCCATTCAGTCCGTTATACTCGCCTAAATACACCATCTGCTGCGGACGATACACAAACAATTCATCCGTCGCCGCAGCCTCCCCCTCGCCCAGTGCTCTGCCCCCCAAGCCCACCCTTTTTTGAAGCCAAATAGAGCTTCAGGCTCTATTTGGAATCCATGCGTCCGGCACCCTGCATGTAGATTAAGGTCCGGGTGCCTCGTACTTACCTGTACTGACAGGTCCCCTCATGCTTGCATCATTGCCTACAGACTCTCATCTTGGTCCTGAGAGGGCTTCAGTGCTGGACAGTCAATAGCAAGTGTATAAATATATATATATTTTTTATTCCAGTAATTTGTTGGCTAAAGGAGGACAGCCCAAGAGTTTGTTTTAGACCTTGTTCACATGGACGTACTACAGCGTACACCCTTGCGAGGGCTGTCCTCCATGCATCCCTATGCAGGCAGTCCCATTCATGTCTATTGGGATGCAGCAGCTGCATGGACACAGACGCGGCTCCCAATTTGACATCTGTGTGGGTGTGGATACACGGACCCGGACACACACTGTCTGCATTCTTGGCTGTGCACCCACATGGATGTCATGTTGGATGCAGTAGCTGTGTGACGACATGAATGGGACTACCAACTTGGGGATGCACTAAACAGCTGTGCATTCCTGTGCAGGTAAAGAAACCCCTTACACTGGTGTACACGGTAGTACGCCTATGTGAAGGAAGCCTTATGGAACACCGGTTAGTTGCATTTAGTCCTGCATGCTGCATTTTTGGTGCATGTTTAGTGCGGTAAAAAAAAACTGCACCAGAAATGCACCTCCCATTGAAATAAATACATCAAGAACTCGCAGTTGCATTTTTGGTGCATATTTTGTCCTTTTTCACAGGGGCAGGCTGATGTCAGACAACCACAAAACACACCGAAAATTTGGCAAAACTGCATATGTGGTCTTATTCTGTTTTTGCATTGGAGCAGTGTGAAAGCAGCCTTAATATGTCATTTCAAAAGTCAATTTCCCTTTTATCATTTTAACAAAGAATACATTTTGTAAGAAAACATGCATGACAGGGTATTGATATCTGTCTACTGAACAATTATACATTAGGTTAAATTTTTTCCAAAAACATAAAAAAAATCAACTCAGTGCTTCAAAAATGACTATCTCCCCTCAGTCATGCACTCAAAAACACAACCCCATGTCCGGGATCCTAAAAATATCTCGGACCCAGGGAGATCCCCTTGTATAATTCATAAATGTCAAACCGTCTCCTCCTTCCCATTTTACACAAAAAGAAAAAAAAAACACCACACGATCAGAAAACACAAACTCTCAAAGAAATCTAGTAATCTTGCCATGAAGGTCCTTGTTCAGGTATTTCCTGTTATAGGGTGACAGTGCTCTGTCCCTATATACCAATTGCTTCCCTGCTAAACAATGGTATCAGTGCACCATTTCTGCCAGACAATCAAAACTCCTGGGAGTGTCAGAACCTCTAAACCAGGGGTCTCAAACTCAAATTACCTGAGGGCCGCAAGACAAGTTTTCATATCCCATGGGGGGCCGCATGCAAACTTTCAAACTTCAAAAACAGTACCGGTGTCAGCAAACGTATTATTAACCCCCAGCTCTGTGTCAGCTGACACATTATTAACCCCCAGCACTGATGTCAGCGGACATATTAAACCCTAGTATTGGTGTCAGCAAACGCATTATTAACCCTGACCACTGCACTGCACACGGACCACTACACACGGACTACTACACACGGACCACTGCACACGAACCACTGCACACGGACCACTGCACACGAACCACTGCACACGGACCACTGCACATGAACCACTGCACATGGACCACTGCACACGGACCACTGCAAACGGACCACTGCACACTGACCACTACACTGCACACTGACCACTACACTGCCGACAGACCACTACACTGCCGACAGACCACTACACTACACACTGACCACTCACCATCATGGCACAGCACATCAAGACTCAGAGCCCAGCAAATAGGGCATAGCACATCAGGGCACAGCACATCAGGGTACAGCACATCAAGGCACAGAGCCCAGCAAATAAGGGCACAGGGCACAGCACATCAGGGCACAGCGCACATCAGGGTACAGGGCACAGCACATCAGGGTACAGGGCACAGCACATCAGAGCACAACAGGGTACAGGGCACATCAGAGCACAGCACATAGGGGTACAGCACAACAGGCCAAATCAGGGTACAGAGCACGGCACATCAGGACAGGACATATCAGGACAAGGCACATGGCACATCAGGGTACAGGACATGGCAAATCAGGGTACAGGGCACATGAAACAGCACATCAGGGTACAAAGCCCAGCAAATCAGTGTACATGGCACACATCAGGACACATGGGGCATTTCAGGGCACATGAGAGCACATCAGGCACAGCACATCAGTACAGGGCACATGGCACATCAGGGTACAGGGCACAGGGTACCCTGATGTACAGAGCCCAGCACATCAGGGACACATCAGGGTACAGGAGGCACATCAGGATACATGGCACATCGGAGCACATCAGGGTACCTGGGGCACATGGCATATCAGGGTACATGGGGTACATCAGGGCACAATCAGAGCACATCAGGCATACCTCCCATCATTCAGCGGGGGGGTCCGCAGATCATAGTTGTTGAGCGGGGGGGGGGGGGGGGTTCCACGTCTCGGAGTTGTTGAGCGGGGATTTACCGCGAGTTGCGGGCCATTTTTTGCCGGTTTGCGGGCCGGTACTTTGAGACCCCTGCTCTAAACTGCCTGCAGCACTGGGCCACAACAAAGACTTTGAATTCAATATGCATCAGTTTCTGGCAGCTCACATAGTCCTGGGTTTGTTTACAATAAAGGGCATGCTGTCACAGAAAATAGGAGAAAGATGTGAATTCTGTGCCCGTGTTTTGAGCTTTCAAAATGAATTTCTCCATAATTCCTATAGCTACAGAGGTGAATAAGTATTTTTTTTTTTCCAAGGACTTTTACTGTTTGCTTAGATTATTTTAGTACTTAAATGTGCATAGACTGGACACAGGTGTACTTTAAAGCAGCTTTGCTTTTAACATGTATTTGCAGTAAGGAATATCATTAGCACGTTGAGCTTTGCCATCTTGCCACTAATGTGTATTAATTATCCGTGTCTTAATCCTTGAATCTACAGAGCATATGAAGTTGAAAAAAGATTAAAAATCGTCAGCCTCACCCAATTCCCAAATTATGAGACGGCTTGTTGGTATGTGGGAAGACACTATCTTGAGAAGTTCAAAGGTACTTTTTACACCATTTTACACCTCCAGGGTCCCTGAGCTTTATTTTTGGGTGCCCGAAGTCCTCATCCTAAGCCCTTTTTTGTTCAATTATCCTCCTACTGTTACGTGCATGTCGTGTACATCTGCTTTGTTGGATAGGCTGTGAAAGGGTTAAAACCTGTAACAGTTCTTTCTTGCTGTTTTTTTTTATTTTTTTATTTGGGAAAATTTCGAATTACTTGTCTCAGTGACACAATATTTTTTAGTATGGTTGCACCAATACTGGTATCGGTGCCAATGCTAAGCACCACAGAGAAACGCTAAAAGTCCCCCTACGCTCTTTTCAAAACGAAAAAAAAAAAATGTGTCTAGAGTTGTTTTTACTATATTTGTAGTGATTAGTGTTGGCAACCCAGCAGCAGCAAAAAGGGTACACTCAACCTTGGCGCCTATCAAAAGCTGGAAGAGATATCACATCCTGCTCTGCCAGGACACTTTCATACCTGGCAATGTGAGCTCATCTAGCCTGTCAGAGTTTGGACTTGCATCCAGGTTTGGGGACTTGCAATGAACGGTAAAGATTTAAAAGGAAGCTAATTATCTGCAATTATCTTAATATATGCACATATACACATTAATATGAAATCCTTAACCACTTAAGACCCGAACCTTTAGGCAGCTAAAGGACCCGGCCAGGTCTTGCGATTCGTCACTGCTTCGCTTTAACAGACAATTGCGCGGTCGTGCGACATGGATCCCAAACAAAATTGGTGTCCTTTTTTTCCCACAAATAGAGCTTTCTTTTGGTGGTATTTGATCACCTTTTCAGTTTTTATTTTTTGCGCTATAAACAAAAATAGTTTAGGCCGATATGTGATCTTCTACCTATTTTAGGTAAAAAAATTGCAATAAGCGTTTATCGGTTGGTTTGCGCAAAATTTATAGCGTTTACAAAATATGGGATAGATTAAGGCTTAACTGTAGGTGCTTGAAATATCTCCTAAACCTCCACGGTTTAGGAGATATTTACTATAATCACTGTAGGTTTGCCGTTCCTCATTGGGGCCGTGCCGTCACTGCCGGCTCTTGCGGGAGTGACATCATCTCGGCTCCGGCCTATCAGAGTGCCGGAGCCGCGATCCGCGAAAGTAAACTTCGGGCAAAGTGTCGGCTGCCCAGGCGTTGGAGTATTACATAATGAGCTAGTATGCCATGCATACTTTTTTTTCCTGGGTTTACTTCTTCCTCTTTTAGCCCATGTTTTGGGACACAGGGATATGTCTTCACCTCTACTGGGAGCGTCACTAAAAATAATCAAACAGGCCGCTTTATAGCAAACCCGTTGCTTTTCCCTGCTTAGGCAAAGCACAGGTTCTGTTTAGACAACCGTAAACTGTTGTAGATAGTGGCACATGAACTCCATATACCAGTGTATACACCAGGCTCCAAGCCACTGAACCATGCAATAAATCCAGGCTTTATAAAGAGACCAAAAATATTTTGTTGGCTAACATTATGAACCAAAAGAAGGCCAAAAGTGCCAAGATGTTGGCGGTACTCAGTGCCTAATACCACAATTTAACAAAAAGAAGAAAATAGATTATGCCCATGGGACTTCTGAGAGTTACACCATGAAAGTTAATACCACTTTACATAAAATAATACAAAATGTATTCCATAATCAAGTTAAAAATAGACACAGTAAATATGTCATATGCCATGATATAAAAGAATGCATATTATACATATGGATATATATATTATTTGATCGTAAACAAATTTGCAGTTGTGCATTGAAACATGCATGTGAGGTCGATATCTCGACATGTTTCGTGAATCAGCATTCACTTCTTCAGGAGACCTTCAAAGCGAATATATCTGTGGAGAGACCATGTCCTAAAAAGTCGTATCACTAATTACCAGAGACGCAATGTTTCCTGTATAGCGCCGCCTCCTGTCACAGGCAAAGTGATGCCAAATGCACTCTGCCTGAGACAGCAACACCCAGGGATACTTGAATGGAAGACTGTTATTAAAATTACTCAAATTACAATTTACATATGGGCATATCTTCTCCACAGTGGGCTGCTTTCAAACTGATTTGCAGGTGCAGCGCAGTGCACCTGCAGAATACCTGCATTGTGCCATAGACTTCTGTTATTACCTACGGATTTGGGGCACTTTCAGAAAATGCACCACACCTGCAGGATATAATAGAAGTCTATGGCAAAGCACAGCTAACCCGCACTGCACTGCACCCTCAGTGTGGGTTAACCACAGCACATCCATCTGAAAGTAGCCTTAGGCCCCTTTCACACAAGCACCATTCAAAGACAAGTTCTGTCCGGGAGCTGAGGGTGGGACATTCCACAGGCCTGGGCATAACAGCAGCACCACAAGGTAAGACCATACACTATGTGAAAACCAAGAAAGAGGGAGTGTAAACCAAAAGTCGAGATTGACTAACGAATGGCCATAGAGTGAAAAAATGTATCACAAGATTATAAATCCTATGGACATAAATAAGTGTGTGTACATAATTGGTTAGCAAAAATCATATAAAAAAAAACCCTGAGAGTGAAATGTGAAGAAAAAAAAATAATAAAAATAAAAAACAGTGAAAAAAGTCACAGATAGAACATCTAGTTAGAATGAATAAATAGGGAAGTCAGAGCGGTTTTCACTATACCTGTCGTGTTAACAGAGTGGAGAGAACGATGACATAGTGTATCGGCAACCCAGAAAAGAGGAATGCAGGGAACCCCACTAAATAGTACCCTACCCCAGCGTCATGTAAATAGTCTTGCCACCTCAAATAAACCCCTGCCATGCAGAGAATGGCGGCAGAACGCTTCCAAGACAAAGCGGTGGAACTGCATCATCTGCGCATGTGCTGGGCGTCATCACGCCACGAGGGACACCTGTGCAGAAGCAGGAAAGCAACAGCACCTGTGCCAGGAATCCCCCTTTCAGAAAAGCCACAGTGCCATCCGCCGCCGCAGGAGCAGAGGTTCTACGCAAAGGAAACACATTGTGACACTGATGCCACCCACCACAGGACGCAAAAATTATCCTAGAGCGGCTGGAAAAACAAATTAAAAACCAAAACAAGAGCACAAAAACAAACAAAATCCCCCCCCCCCCCCCCCCCCCAAAAAAAAACAATGACACAAAATTTTTGTTGGCTAACATTCTTTGTACGGATACAGCGAAAAATATGTGTTATAAATTAAAAATATTATACTCTTTAGAGGAAAAATGTAATCTATGGGCCAGATTCAGGTAGAGTTAGGCTGGCGGATCAATGGATCCGCCAGCCTAACTGTCACTTTAAGCCGGCGTTTTTGTTTTCTGTAACCAGAAAACAAGAAACGCCGGGTTGGAGTTCCGATGCGATCGGCGCAATTGAATTTCGCCATCGCATCGTTACTTCAACTTAAAAATGGCGCCGGGGGCGTTCCCGCCGATTTACGCTTAAAAAATATGTTAATGAGCGGGAATCGGCAATTCACGATCTTTTTCGGGCGCGACGCAGTGACTTTACGACGTTTCCGGAAGCGATACGCGGCGTATAGATAAAGCAGCCCCCTAGTGGAATATCCTATGTTAAGTATAGGCGTCGTCATCGCGTCGGAAAAAAAAAATATCGCGTCGTTTGCGTAAAACTTTCATGAATGGGGATGTGACGTCATTGACGTTCATTCACAGAATTTGGAGCATGCGCACGGGGATGCTTTGACACTCGACGCATGCGCAGTACGTTCGCCGCGGGATCGCGCTTAGTTTGAATACTACACGCCCCGTACCCGCCCAATTTGAATTCCGCCGGCTCATTTGCGATGCGCTGCCGCAACTTTAGGAGCAAGTGCTTCATGAATAACAGCACTTGCTCCTAAAATTTTGCCAGAGTAACGTAAATGAGAAGCGTTACTCCAGAGCAAAGATGCTCCCATCTACCTGAATCTGGCCCATAGTGTACCAACAGCCCATGCTCAGGTGGCATTGAATTTATGTATTTTTTTTATCCTTTTGTGGCACATTTTTACATCGTATTTAAATAGGTATCTGGGAAATATGTGTGGGTTTTCATAAGAAAGCAGAAGTGCGAGTAGGCCATAAGCAAAAAGCATTTTTTTCCTCTAAAAAATAAAAATAAAAAAAATATTTGTCAAGTTAAGAGCTGCCAAAGCATTTTCCAAAGCAAACAGTGTGTGTGGCCTCTCATTCTTTTTAAGTATATAAAAAAACAATGGCAAAAAGGTGAAATAGAGCGAATATAAGCAAAAGCTTTTAATGTAAAGTTTTTATTTCAAACTAAACAATTTTTTTACATTTCAAGGTCTAGCAAAGTCAAACTATTGTTTTGTCCTTCAACTTGTTTGCCTGGAATGGTTTATGCATGAACCGCTGTTTTGAAGTTGTACACAATTTTTCTATAGTGTTTTGTTTTCTATGTCTATTATGAAGTTTAGTATCAGTGACAACAAGAAAAACTTCCACAATGAGATATAATATAATGCACATAGGTCCTTGGTTTTCATGGAGTTTATCATAACTTGCATTTACAATGTTCTCAATGTCATGTTAGTGCTTATATGCTGTTTATAGTTATGGTACAGTGCCTGCCGCCGAGAATGTGTTTTTAGCGTGACAGCATCGCGCTGACTCTCGGCGACAGGGTGCCGACATCTCGCACTCGCTGGAATAGTAAAAGCACATTCCAGCGAGCGCGTCATAGAAGCGACGGGGATCCGACGTGGATTCCCACCAATTCTACACGTGGGCGGCGTTTGTTATGAATCCTGAAGGGGAAGTCCCCGCCAGATTTAAAAAAAAGATCTGGCATGGGTTCCCTCCTCAGGAGTATACCGGGCCCTTAGGTCTGTTATGGGTTGCAAGGAGACCCCCACAATCCATACCAGACCCGTATCCAAAGCACGCCAGCCAGCCGGCCGGTCAGGAGGGGAGTGGGGGCGAGTGAGCGCCCCCCCCTCCTGAGTCGTACCGGGCAGCATGACCTCAACATGGGGGGGTCAGGTGCTCTGGGGCAGGGGGCGCACTGCGGCCCCCCCACCCCAGAGCACCCTGTCCCCATGTTGATGAGGACAAGGCCCCTTCCCGACAACCCTGGCCGTTGGTTGTCGGGGTATGCGGGTGGGAGGTTTATCGGAATCTGGGAGCCCCCTTGGGAGCATGATGGGACTGCGACGTCACAAGATAGGCCTATATAAGTCGCTGCGAGCCGCGCGCCAGGCAGAACAGCGGGAGGAAGCGTCGAGTCAACATCTGGAGAAGAAGAGGGAAGAAGAAGACGACATCACGGAAGACCGGACTGGCTGCCGCTAGTAATTGAGCTAACACACGAAGATAGCGGCGGCCAGTCCCGAAGAAGAAGAAGACCCCCGATGAGCGGAGAAGACCCCCGGAGAGCGGAAGAAGAGCGGAGAAGACCCCCGGAGAGCAGGAGAAGACCCCGAAGAGCGGAGAAGACCCCCCCGCTGAAGATGTCGAAGGAAGCCCAGCGGCGAAGAACAGCGGCCCCCGCAGAAGATGTCGGGAGAAGCCTGCGCTTTTATAAATACTCATTCACTTAGGGTGGGGGGCCGGTATCTGGGGGCCACCTTATTAAAGGGGGCTCCCAGATTTCGATAAACCTCCCGCCTGCATACCCCGACAACCAACGGCCAGGGTTGTCGGGAAGGGGCCCTGTCCTCATCAACATGGGGACAGGGTGCTCTGGGGTGGGGGGGCCGCAGTGCGCCCCCTGCCCCAGAGCACCTGACCCCCCCCATGTTGAGGGCATGCTGCCCGGTACGGCTCAGGAGGGGGGGGGGGGGGGCGCTCGCTCGCCCCCACTCCCCTCCTGACCGGCTGGCGTGCTTTGGATACGGGTCTGGTATGGATTGTGGGGGGACCCCCACGCCGTTTTTTTCGGCGTAGGGGGGGTCTCCTTGCAAACCATAACATACCTAAGGACCCGGTATACTCCTGAGGTGGGAACCCATGCCGGATTTTTTTTTTTAAATCCGGCGGGGACTTCCCCTTCAGGATTCATAACAAACGCCGCCCACGTGTAGAATTGGCGGGAATCCACGTCGGATCCCCGTCGCTTCTATGACGGCTTTGTCTCCATCGCGGCAAGCCAACTCAGCGCTGGCTCCCGCGATGGGGCTCGCAGGTGGTCAATCTCGCCGAAAAAGGGAGCGAGATTGACACAATATCGCGGTCACCCACTGTATGTAAAATGTCTTATTGTATTTTATAAAATATAAGAAAATACAATTTCAATTTTCAGCCATTACATTTAAATATTCTGTGTATACCTCAATCACAAAACAACCAATTTATACATTTTTTTTCTTAATCAAAATTCTTGTTTGTGAAAAGAAGTAGAATTCTTTTTTATGACAGCACAGGTGACATGAATATATTGGTTACCCTTTGAAATTTTGTAATACTGTATTGTGATTTATAGTATATTTGCCATGTCCTTGTACACATCGAGGTCTGTCTTCCCAAGGTTCTGGTTGCATAGTAATTTTAGCAGAAAGTAAATGAATTATGCAACCCAAGGCTAATGCTGCGTACACACGACTGTTTTTCATGACGAGAAAACTGCCATTTTTTAGATTGGTCGTGAAAACCGGTTGTGTGTATGCTCCATAGCATTTTTTTCAATGAGAAAACTGCCTGCAAAAAATTTCGAACCTGCTCTATTTTTTTTCGTTGTTTTTCTCATTGTTCTTTTTCTCGTCGCGAAAACTGCTTGTCTGTATGCTTTTCCGAGGGGAAAAAAAACGCGAATGCTCAGAATCAAGTATGAGACGGGAGCGCTCATTCTGGTAAAACTAGCGTTCGTAATGGAGATAGCACATTCGTCACGTTGTAACGGACTAAAAAGCACGAAGACTGTAAAGCGCAAATCGTCTCTCACCAAACTTTTACTAACACGAAATCAGCAAAAGCAGCCCAAAGGGTGGCGCCATTTGAATGGAACTTCCCCTTTATAGTGCCGTTGTACGTCACTGAGCTTTGCTCGAGCATTTTTTTTTCATGAACGTGTGTATGCAAGGCAGGCTTGAGTGGAATCACGTCGAGAAATACGTCAGTTTTTTTGCATGACAGGAAAAATGGTCGTGTGTACACTGCATTAGAGATTAATTCCGAGTACGGTGTATTTTACACATAAACTATACCTGGCCGATGCCCCTGGAAGCTGGAAATTGGTAAAATAGATGGTGCTACTCCAGTGATCTCCACTTGCTTCTGGGTTCTGAACAGAGGAGGTCAGGCGCTTGGCACAGGCACCATTAGGAGAATGCTTTGCATCTGTTGAATGGATGCAAAGGGTTCTTTTAATAGGATGTGGAGCAGAGGCAGGGCAATGACATAACGCTCCACCTCGTCCAATCAGAAAATGCTTTGCATTCATTATTTGTTCTAGTGATAAATGTCAAGAGGGATTCTCCTAAGTTTTGTCTTGCTTTGTAATGCCGCGTACACACGATCATTTTTTGTGATGAAAAAAAACGACGTTTTCTGTGAAGTAAAAAACGACGTTTTTGAAACGTCACTTTTCAAAGACGATGTTGCATACACACCATCGTTTTTTTCACAAAAAGCGAGGTTACGTTCACCACTCTTTTCCATTGAAGCTCGCTTCATAACTAGCTTCTGGGCATGCGCGGGTTGAAAAACGTCGTTTTAAAAGACGTTTTTGCTACACACGGTGACTTTTTGTGAAACAAAAAACGACGTTTTGAAAAACGACACAAAAAATTCAAGCATGTTGGAATTTTTTTTTGGTCGTTTTTTTTAAGACAAAAAACGACGTTTTGCCCACACACGATCAATTTAAATGACGTTTTAAAAAACGACGTTTTGTTTCATCGCAAAAAACGACCGTGTGTACGCGGCATAACAGGCCATGAAAGTCAAAGTGAGATTGCATCATGGTTAACTCCAGGACAGGGGTCTCCAAACTTTCCAAGCAACAGGCCATTTTACTGTCCTTCAGGCTTTAGAGGGGGCTGGACTTTGGCCAGTGGGAGTAGAAAATGCATTAGTGTCCCATCGTTGGTTTTAATGGTAGGTCATTGTTGATATCAATCAGAAGAATAGTGCCCCATTGAATGTGTCAGTAGGGTTAATGGTGCCCCATCATTTGTGTCAGTTGGTGGAATAGTGCTCCATTGATGGTGTCAGTAGGGGGAACGGTGCCCCATCATTGGTGTCAGTTGGTGGACTAGTGCTCCATTGATAGTGTCAGTAGGGGGAACGGTGCTTCATCATTGGTGTCAGTTGGTGTAGTGCCCCAAGGGTCATAAAAAGGCAAGCAAAGGGCCACATCTGGCCCCCAGGACGCAATTTGGAGACTTGAATCAAAAAGGGCTGGCAACTCGGGTGCTCTTGAATAAAAGTCCTTTATTGGTTACATGGGTTAGGGCTATAGGCTGATGCGTTTCGGCTAAGAAGCCTTCATCAAAGCAATTTGGATATATATATATATATATATATATATATATATATATATATATATATATAAAAAGATAATAAAATGGACTTCAATGTATGACTGTCATTTTGGTAAAGAGGCAGCTTCTGTATTAATTCTGTTTTTTTTTTTACTTTAGCATTACACAAGGCGGGGAAGCAGCCAGTACCACATCTTGTCCTAGGGGCCAAAATACTGAACGGAGCCTTTAGATCATGGACAAAAAAAAATGTAAGAATCTGAGTTATTTGTATTTTTAATTACCGTGGTATTGTATGCGTACATTTTAATAATATTACATAAGAAGGACTTTGCTCAAACACAATGCATTCGTGTTTTGTTTTTTTATTATTACTCAGCATTTTTGTGTGCTACAGTACAACCTTGCTTTGAGAGTAACTTGGTTTGAGAGTGTTTTGCAAGACAAGCAACCATTTTTAATAAATGTTGCCTTGATATACAAGTGATGACTTGACATAAGAGTAGCGTCATGTCACAACTGAGTATAAAAAATTAGAGCGGAGCCTCTAAGTGTAGCAATATGGTTACATTTATTGAAGGTACAACATTTAGCAACTTATTGCTACACTTAGAGGTGCCTCTCTTCTCTTGTATACCCTGTAAAAAAAATGCTTTTGATATACAAGTGCTTTGGATTACAAGCATGTTTCTGGTACGAATTATGCTCACAAACCAAGGTTTTACTGTATGAACGGTAGGTGAATAGCCAACTTCACAGTTCATATGTGTGAAATATTTTAGCTGCAGACAGCCATGATATTGGGCAAAGTGTTGTAACCCATAGCAACCTAATTTCAGGTTTCTTCAGTCCAGGATAGGCAAAACCATGAAATAGTATTGCTGGTTGGGTGCTATGGTATATTGCACTGTGCTTGTGTAGTTTACATCATAGGAAGCAATTTTATCCCGATGCTTAGCGATCAATTGCTAGTGATTTTTTAGTGCAATTTAGCTTGAGGTGATTGTAGCTGTATTAGTGCATGTGCAACAGAAACAACTGTCCGTGATACTTTTTTTAAATTTGCACTAACATAATTTTTTAGGACAAGCTTTTGGGGTATATCCTCTTCTTCTAGGTCTGAGTACTGGTCAACCTTGGAGAAGGGGATATACCCTGAAAGCTTGTCCTAAAAAATCATGTTAGTACAAATAAAAAAAAAGTATCACGGACAGTACTCAATTGTTTTAGTGCAGCTTAGCTATGGATAATCTCCTGTGTAACTCCAGTAAGTTTTGTTCATCTGCGTTCTTAAAGCAGAGCTCCACTCAAAAGGGGGGGGTCTGCTTGTTCACACCCTCCCCCCCTCCGCTACCACATTAGGCACTTATCTGGGGGGAGCAGGTACCTGGTTTTGACAAGACGGTGGGACCATTCACAAAACACAGCATGACTCACGCATGCGCAATAGGAAACTGGCTGTAAAGCCTGAGGCTGCATTCACACCTGAGCGTAGCGTTTTTTCCCGCGATTTGTCGAAGTGTTTTTTTACCACGATTTGTCGCTGTGTTTTTTACCGCGATTTTGGACAGGTCTAGGGTCAACAATGTAAAAACAGAAAACCACCCAAATACGCTCAATTTGAGCGTCAAAAAAGGGTCCAGAACTTGTTTAAGCTTCAGGTGTTCGGCGTCAGGCGTTTTGGAGTGGAGATGTGAACCATCTCCATTGAGAATAATATATTTTTCCCCCCTTTAGCGTTTTGGAGCTTCATGCTTCAGGTGACAAAACGCTCAGGTATGAATGCAGCCTGAAGGCTTCACTGCTGGTTTCCTTTAGTAAAGATGCCTGAGCCTGCACCCAAAGTCGATTAAAGAGTCGGCTCGGGTGCTGACTTCCCTGGACAGGTAAGTGTTCGTATATTAAAAGTCAGCAGCTACAGTATTTGTAGCTGCTGACATTACATTTTTTGGAGAGACTGGAGCTCCTCAAGCTGTATCATTTCTTTTTCTTTTTTTAGAAACCTAAAATGTTTCCTTTGGTATTGATAGGCTCTCCTAGAACATGAAGATGAACTTCCTGAACATTTCAAGCCATCACAGCTCATCAAGGATCTCGCCAAAGAAATACGGTTATCAGAGGTGAGCTTTTTGTGTTGCTTTTAAAGTGGACTTGTACTTTGCGTATAGTAAGTAAAGTAACCAGTTCATTGAATTATATGGAGTATAAGGTACTTATAGCAAAACTTCACTGGAGATATTGTTATCCTCCCACCTCTACCATGGCTCCACCATCTTTACATGTGCAGATGTGTACCAGGTCTGTGCCAACTCTTTAGGACCTTTAGCATATTTGTGCACATCCAGACATTTCTACTAATGCGTGGTAAAGTGGGAGTAAACTCTTTTTCTATTCTTCCCTACAGGTAAGTTTTTAATCTTGTAGGTAAAATGAAGAATCGTGCACCATTTAGAAGATATTCCAGTGATCAGCTGCCGGTGACATCACCGGTTCATGTGCTCTGCAGGAACGGTATACCCGTGCCTTCCTTCAGAGCTGTATTCCATGGCCGAGACTCCCTCACACATACGTGGACGTGAGCCCATGAACCTAGAAGAAAAACCTGGTGAAGATGAAAGCCCTGTCAGTGGTGACTGTGCGCTGCTGGAGGGCTTTGCTTTAAGAAAAGTCTTGGTTAATTTACACTAGGCTATTGCCTTGCAGAGGAAACTTAAAGGGCCAGATTCAGGAAAGAGATAAGACGGCTTATCTCCAGATAAGCCATCTTATCTCTGCGTCTGAGCCTTCCTATCTATGCGACTGATTCATAGAATCAGTAACGCATAGATTTCCATTATTCAAACTGGCGTAAGTCTCTTACGCCGTTGTATCTTATTTTCATATTTTAGGCTGGACGCTAGGTGGCGTTCCCGTCTAAAATATGCAAATGAGCCTATACATCGATTCCCGAACTTGCGCCCGGCCGGCGTATCTGCTTACGTCGTTTACGTTAGGCTTATGCCTGGCCTAAAGTTATCCCTGCTATATAAGGCGAAGGCAATGTTAAGTATGGACGTCGGGACAGACGTTGTTTACGTCGTTTGCGTAAGTCGATTCAGAATGGGGCTGGCCATACGTTACGTTCATGTCGCTTTCGTTGACAATTTGAGACGTCATTTGGAGCATGCGCACTTGAAAACTTTCACGGCCGGCGCATGCGCAGTATGTTCGGCGTGGGATTGCGCTTCATTTAAATAGACGCCCCCTACCCGCCGAATTTTAATTAGGCCGGGCCATTTACGCTACGCCGCCACAACTTTACAGGCAAGTGCTTTGTGAATAAAGCAATAGGAAAAATAGCAGAGCAAACATTTGGATGGCCGCACTCCAGGGAACTTCCAGAAAAAGTTGTCTTTATTAAATAAAAATCAGCAAAATACATACAAACACAGCCACAAACTTTACAACTGACGCATTTCACACTATACCTTTAGTGCTTAGTCATGGCTGAATAAAGCACTTGCCTGTAAAAGTTGCGGCGGCGTAGTGTAAACGGGATACGCTACGCCTGCTCAAAAATAGGCAAAACTACCTGAATCTAGGCCAAAGTGTTTACTTCCGCTTTAAATCGGTTGTATACCCCGCTTTCACATCTTTACCTACAGGTAAGCCTATAATAAGGCTTACCTGTAGGTAAAATAAATATCTTCTAAACCTGTACAGTTTAGGAGATATTCACCTTGCATGCAACTGCTGACATCAGGTCCGGCAGATGCTGACGGAAAATAAGAGCTCCTCGCCAGAAAGAAGACTCCCGTGCGGCATGTGTGGGAGTGACTTCATTGCAGTTCAGGGCACTCACAGCGCCAGAACCGCGAACCCGGAATAAACGTGGAGGGAACATGTTGGCTCCCTCAGCGGTGACCAGGATGCCGTCGCTTTGTTCTAAGGTACCGTATTTATCGGCGTATACCGCGCACTTTTTTGCCCTGAAAATCAGGGCAAAATCGTGGGTGCGCAGTATACGCCGATAGCCGATTTCCCGCGCCGAGTTTCAAATACTGCGCCGGCATATACCGAGCGCAGTAAACTCGGGTATAGTCGGGCAGACTCGGCTCCTCTCGCGCTGACGTCCTGGACGTACAGGACGTGAGCGCGAGAGTAGCCGAGCCTGCCCGACTATTCACGAGTGTACTGCGCCTGCATATACCGAGTGCAGTACACTCGCGTATAGTCGGGCAGGCTCGGCTCCTTTCGCGCTCACGTCCTGTACGTCCAGGACGTCAGCGCGAGAGGAGCCGAGTCTGCCCGACTATACCCGAGTGTACTGCGCTCGGTATATGCCGGCGGAGTATTTGAAACTCGGCGCGGGAAAGCGAGGAGGATGCCGCGAGGACGCCGTACCCGCCGAACAGGACACCGTACCCGCCGAACAGGACACCGTACCCGCCGAAGAGGACACCGGACCCGACGAAGAGGACACCCGAAGCCGCAGACGGACGCCGGACCGGACGAAGAGGACACCCGAAGCCGCCGATGGACGCCGCGCAAGACACCAAAACTGTAAGTACAAAAAACGTTTTTTCCACAGGAATGGCGGCAACTTTAGGGGTGCGCGCTATACGCGGGAGCACGCTATACCCCGATAAATACGGTAAGTATTTCATAATAAGCTAGTACAGTATACGGTGCATACTAGCACATCATGGCTTTGCCCTACGGGTGTTTTTTTTTTCGTTTGTTTTTTTACGGGCATACAACCGCTTTAGGCCGCCGGGTTCTGACATCAAACTTTATTGGGTCCTGTGGCTTGTACATGTGCCGTAGGTGTCTGCCATATCAGAAACATCTGCGATTTGTATGTGCATGAACAAAATGTCAGAGCCCACTTGCTTTATGTGTTAAGTTGTAGAGAATCCCAGAAGGCAGTAAGGGATAATGTCATTCTGGCCTAGACCAGAAAGCAGGAAGTGATGTGGTGCAGCACAAAAAAAGCAGTTAGTCTTTTTGTATAAAAGGGAACAACGCCGTATTCTTTTTCAGGTGTGGTAAAGAACAAGAATAGTCTAATATGTGTTTATGGCTTAAGTTTCACTTTAAGTTCTTCGCCATGCTTCTCCACTACCCAAATCCACTGCTGGAAATGCAAGTGTACATTTTCTGTTGCTGAGAAAATGTCTATTTTTTTCCTTTAGATTTAGAGTGATCCTAATCATTTGCAAAGGAATTGGATATAAGAAGAATGACTACAAAAAATGAAATATTCTTAATCGGGTAAAACCGTAAACCTATATATTTCAAATGTCTAAGTGCCTGGAGTTCAACTCTAAATTTAGACATATTGGGCCAGATCCACGAAGATGGGACGCCCGCGCGGCCGTATCCCATTTACACTACGCCGCTGTAAGCCACAGCGGTGTATCCTTATCCACAAAGAAATGCCGCTGTAACTTACGGCAGCGTATCGTAAATGGGCCGGCGTACGCGGGTGTAATTCAAATTAACGAGTGGGGGGCGTGGTTTAGTATAATTAGTATAATTATGAATGACCCGACGCAAACAACGCTTTTTTTTACACTGCGCATGCACCGGCCGTGGAAGTACCCTAGTGCGCATGCGTGAAATCACGTTGAAAATAGTCAATGAAAACGACGTGTACGTAATATACGCAATTCCCTATTCGCGAACGAGTTACGCAAATGACGTAAACGATGTCCAATACGACGCGGTCCCGACGTCCATACTTAACATTGGCTGCGCCTCACTATAGCAGCTTTATCTTTACGCCGTACAGACGCTTACGCAAACGACGTAAACGCACTGCGCCGGGCGTACGTACGTTCGTTGATCGCCGTATCTACCTAATTTGCATATTTAACACGGACGCGCCCATAGCGTTCAGCGTAAATATGCATCTAAGATACGACCGTGTAAGAAACTTACGCAAGTCGTATCTTAGCGTAAGTCTGGCGTATCTTGTTTTCTGAATAGAAAACAATGACACGCTGGCGGGAAATTCGAATTACGCTGGTGTATCTGTAGATACACCGGCGTAATTCCTTTGTGGATCTGGCCCATATTTTTCAAAGTAATGAACCATAGTTACCATGTTTAAAGAAGCAGGT